>JAODKC010000028.1:10382082-10420428 GCA_026777985.1 Mormyrops attenuatus
CCCCCCCCCCCCCCCCCCCCCCCCCCCCCCCCCCCCCGCCGCGCCCCCGCCCCCCCCCCCCCGGCCGGGCTGTTGAGTTTACCTAGTGAGATCAGAAACCTGGGTCAAGAATATTTTAAAATGTCCGTGATCAGAAGTATTTGAATGCATAAATATTTGTATGTAGGACAGAGAAGGCGTGTCAAAAACAAGCACCACATAAAAACAGAAATAGAGCACACAGGTAATAAAACAATACATAAATGCAAATAGAGTGATATTTAATAGATATTAAGAGGGTATAGAAAATGGATGGATGGATTGATGATTCAATACATAATTCATTAAATATAGATATTTTAATAAAATGAAAAAATTTGATTTTTATGAAAAGACAATCAGCTAATATTACAAGCATTTAAGAGGATTCAACAGGAACAAGGAAAACTAATTCAATATTCAATAATCTTAACAAATACAAAATCAGTCATAAAAAGATCAGCGTTAAATATAATTGCAATGCTACAGCCACTAATCAAGCATTAACTATTATCACAGAATACCATCTAAACACTCTCAGCTAAGGACTACAATAAATTAACCTCAACACAAAACATGACACACTTTCCTCCAAGATCAGATGTATATCAAAATCCTGTTCGCTGGGCGTACCGAATACGACTAAGTGGGTACGTTATTAGGTAGACTTGCTTGTTAATGCAAAGAGCCTGATTCTACAAACAGTGAAACATGTGGATGGAATTACATACACAGTATGTCAATTGGTCAGAAGGGTTTGTTACTGGCCAGCTAAGCTCAAATATATGTTTTAAAGTTGGCATGATCGTGGGCGCCAGACGTGCTCATTCCCACATCTCAGGGACGACGGTCCTCCTGGGATTTTCATCTACAACCATGTCTTGAATTTACATAAGATGATAAATGAAAAACATCCAATCGGCAGCAGGTCTAGCCATGAGTACAAAAACAAAACCTGACAGCCTCAGTGGTGTGCAGAAAGAAAACCCTGAACACACAACTTGTCAAGCCTTGAAAGGGACCCTAATAAGGTAGGTAGGTAGGTAGGTAAACTTTATTTATCCCTCGGGATGGTTCCTCCAGGAAATTCAGTTGACCACAGAGTGTACTGACACTAATAGACTACAAGCACTTTTTAAATTTCAGATTGATACATGGACATATGCTCACCCAAACTGAGAAAAATCATAAAGATAAATTGTTTGAAAATGTGTTTTCAGTATTACCTGAAAAGTGCTTTTCGGGTCAATGGTGTTTATAAAAAAAAGGTACAACATCAATCTCCAAAGGTAATGTGGACTGAGTTATGATAATAAATACAGCAACAATCTGGCCTTTCATGGAAGGTTCCCATGCTGTAAGATGTGGTAACACTATCTATGGATGCTATGTCTATAAGAACCTTTGAACACATTCATAGCTCATTATAATGCATTCATAGCACATTATAAGCACGGCTTTAAATATTCATAAAAAGGCATCACATCCTAGCCATGTTAATTATGCATTATGAATACTTTATGAAGCTTTCATCTAGAATGCACTACAGATAGTGTAAAGCATCCTTAAATCTTATACCGACCACTATAATGCATTATGAAGGTATCTACTGTATAGTGCATTATAGATGATAGCTTCACTGAAGCTTATGAAAGATATATATATATATATAACTATCAAAAGAAGATGCTGTGATGCTTTATTAATCCTTATACCAACTATTATAATGCTTTATGAAGATATTTATAATGCATTATAGATGAAGGCTGCAAGTTACTGATTTTACAATTATCAATATAATGAAATGGCTCACAGAGAAAAGGTTCTCTTCCTGTCTGAGAAACAGCCACTGCTTTTGAGTCCCAAGGACAGAACCTTCTTAGTACTAAAAACTAAAGACCATTTTAAAGACAGAGCTGCTTTTTATCATCTCCCCCCAAATATAATTTAGTTTAATAATACATGCTTTTTCTAAGCACATTCATTTAAAAAACAAAGCAGAGTTGGGCAGCAGTAGACCCCTTTGTGTCGGCGTTGGGCGTTTTCTGCATAAGCAGAGCACAGCTTGAGAAGCTGGAGCGAAAGGCCGGAGATACAGGAGAGGCCTGCATGGTCCAGTCACGTGGGAGTAAAGTCGACCCAGTGGCCCCGGCTTTGAAATTGGCTTGCTGTACTTTGAGTGAAGAACAGGGTATCTTTCCAGTCTGCAGCAGCTCAGGTATGTCTCCGATATCAGATAACACAGGTTCACTGGAAAGTCTAGCGTGAGGATGTTCTCCCAAATAGAAAAAAGCACTCTATGTTATTTGGGGGGGGAGGAGGAGGATGGAGGACAAGCAATTACAGAAAGGGCTGCTCAGAATTATTGAGACAGCAGAAAACTGCTCTTCAGATCACCTCAGAACTCGCATGTGACCTAAAATGTCAAATTTGCAGTTCTTTTACCAAATGACCTTGATGCACATGATCTGCAACAATGCTGAATCTATGTCTATACATTCAGATTTTACCAAAACATCAATGCATTCTGCATTCCAGCCAGTAGTGGGCAGAAAGGCCCTGGAGTGAGAGACTTTAAATCAATCAGATCCAAGCGAGCACTTGAACTTAATGGTTCTTTCCATGGACGTGCTATAACGCAAACCCATTAGATATAAATATGCAGATATTTCTAAACTGCTAGTGGTTAATGTCTGTAATTGTATTTGTACTGTCAGAATAACTACCATTTTCATTATGTCTGTGAACAGGAAGACAGGCAAGCTTTTTTCCCGCCACTTCAGTGAAAGTAAAATTGCAGATTAAATCTAGTGTCATAAAGTCATCTAGTAATTATGCAATCTATACTAAGAAATGGGTACCAAAATGTTTCAGATAAGCAGATTCATTTAACGATATTTATTTAGTTAATTTTAAACACCCCTATATGCTGTCAGGATCAACGCACCAAACGATGTCTGACACTCTGCTTACACTGTGCAAAAAACTAAAAATGAAATAATCCAAGGAATAAAAAAAATGGTCTTTTCACAGTTATGTCTACGGGGTCCATTCTGCCTGCCAGCACCGTTTTATTCTGATCCCCGACCTCAGGCCTGAAGCACCCTGAAGCTGCGGGCATGATGAAGCTGGAGCCAGCATTTAGCTGTTCAGCTATTCTTATAACCTTGGGGTTTGGACGGAAACTGAGACATCAGTGTTGGTGAGACAGAGGCACAAACACTCACATGTTGACAGTGTTTATAATCAAACCCACTGAACTGTTACCCCTAACCTGCCAAAGCCACAATACCAAATCCGCTGAGGAACCAGACCAAAAAGGTCTACGGCAATTAACAAGTTTCACATCTGAGAGATGAGTACCATAAGATTATTCCTGGTCAGTTGTGGAAGGTGTCAGGAGCTTAGAGATAGACAGATACAGATATGATGGCTTCCATACTGGTTATAAAACTCCACCAGCTCTGACCCCAACAGTAAGATCTGAAGCACTGGCATCTTTTCTTTTATCTTTCTTGTTCTACTGAGGTAGGCAGAGTCAAACTGCGGCCCAGAACTGCTAGGGGCCATGAGTGCAGAGAGAGACTCTGAGCCAGGGTACCATGCAAAGGGGGGTCGTTTGAGAATGCAGCCAATGGCGATGGTAAAAATGACGGGCATCGTGGAGTGAGGGGCAGTCTGGGAGTGACAGCATAAAATGAATGCCTGGCTGACAGTGGGAAGGGGAGGGGTCTGAAGGGTACTGTTGCACTCAAGCACAGGCAAGCGGACAGCAGGTACAGACATTAGCCCATCTTAGGAGTCACTTAAATCTTTGTGAAATTATGCAAAAAAAAAAAAACAAAAAAAGGAAAATGAAAAAAAAGGGCATCAGGAAGGGAGCGTTTGATGCAAAAACGATAATCATAAAAAAGATTAATTTCTTGATTATTTAATTATTTAAACATAATACCAAATAACATTTTCTCCAATGCACAGAAAAGATTAAAATATTAAACAGAATATAATTTTATAAAAGAACAATCAGAAAAATTATCATTCATTGCGGGAAAATCTGCATAATGAGTTTCCTTTCACCAAATCGTTATTTAACGTCCTTCAAGAAAGTCTCAGTGCAGTTACACCAACAACATCCTCTCTGACACTTTGTCATTGCTCTTCAGGACACATTCCTTGGGCTCTAACTCTTCTTGCAAGCAACTTTGCAAAGCACCTTTAATATTCATAACTTTCGTGCTGTATGTAATCCTTATTTATGTCCTCACGCTGTAATTTCTCCCCCCCCCCCCCCCCCTTATGAATATGTAAGAAATGGCTCAGAATGCCCTGGAAGAATACTAAGTAAGTTTTGTTTATTTGAGCGGCAAAGCAGATTATGAATCTCACTGGGACACTACAGGACCTGTGTGTACATACGTGACAGGCAGCAGGGTAAAAGTGGCAGGTTCACATTGAAATTAATGAGCTCATCCAGACAACCTTGATTAAAAAGGGAACATCAGCAGTAAGAAACCTTGCCAGTACCAGAGGTTAAAAACAATCCCTAAATCCCAGGAATGGTGCAGAATAAGGCATAAATCATATTTGATTTTCAATCAGCAGTCCTGCTTCGGCCTGCACAGGCTTGACTTACTATGCATTTCGTGCGTAAAGGGCTTTGTGGAACACGACATGCATTTGTAAACGGAAACCTAGATCTCATGAAGCAATTAATTTTGACACAATATTCAAATAATTATTTACCCAACAAAGGAATATTGATCCAGGAACAGATTTGTCAGGCGTTTCTTAATTATCTAAGATAAGATCATAATTGACATACAAATCTTGTCCCTGACTCCATATACCATTGTACTATGGTGATACTTTGTATATGTCTTTACACATGAAAAGAGGATTATTACTGTTTGGACAGCTAGAGGGTATGAACCCAAGCTTTTTTGTAATATCCATTATACAATAATCCATTTTAACTGGAGATCTCTATGCCATTACCACTTGCACAGAGAGGCAATCGAACCCAGAGGGTGGAAGCGCTCCGCGGTGCGCATTAAAGGGAACCAGGAAAGAAGTCATTCCAACTCACTCCAGCAGTTTAATCACTTCTAATGGTGACTCCCCCCACCCAACCTGGCAACCTCACTCTCCCTACCCGTCAAACCTGGCAACCTCACTCTTTCTAAGTTCTTAAAAATGTCCACTTTGGCTGGGCACAACACATTATGCCGGACAAGCAGTGGGGTGGGATATGACTGGTCAGGTGACCAAGTGGTTGCAGATTTAAGGTCTTACTGTGTTAATCATAATTTTACATTTTAATACCAAATAATGGCACTTTTGAGAACACAAACAGAATGCTTACAACTGTATTATATAAAAAGGTTCCCCCTCTCATAAATGGATTATGGCAAATACTTGTTTCCTGTTAGCTCTTTGTTTCTTTAGAGACGTGGTTTTTTGTTGGCTGAAGCGTGGACCCAGGGGTGGAGCGAGAGTGGGCGTGGCCAGCGAGAGAGGGTGGAGCGAGAGTGGGAGTGGCCAGCGAGAGTGGGCGGAGCTTGGAACATCGCTTTCAGGGATTAGTAAAAAGACACAAAAGGATTACACAATCACTGACAGCCCCTGCATGTGCCCAGAGGACCTTTATCATGTCTCCAACAGGTACAGGTGGCTGCAGGAGGCATATGAGATGAATGAATGATGGAATGAAATAACAGGTCCTAGCAGGGACACTACAAATGTCGGAATTTCAATAGCATCTTTGGGAGTGCCGTTCATGTAACTCATGTCGCAAAGCATTTTGATGCATACTTGGATGCAAATACATTTCTCTTTAAATCTCATATCAAAGGTTGCAAAATAAAACTTTCAGAGGTGAGAGTGACACACAAACAGGATATATTTCCTCATGCACAATGGAGGATTTAACATTTATCCGACCATATCTGTGAAATTTCTCTCCACTGCTATGAGGACAGATGGTCATCGCCTTAGGGTACAACATTCGATACAAACCATTTCCCCACAGCATCTTGCTCTACGTCCAAAAAATATTTTTAAAAAGTGTAGAAGGAAAATAAAAAATATGGTTATAAGGAAATTCTACTGAGAGTTTTCTATTTTATTCAATGATGATGCAAGTGAGGTGACAGACCTAACCAAAACCAACATAGAAGTACAACTTCTCCCATTTGAGTCATAGACTGTACACCCCGGCCTCCACCTTGCACTGATACTCAGGCAATAGGCTTGGTGTGGGTTTTTTGACAATGTTATGTATTTCTCAGTGTTGGTGTCCGAGTTCTGAGCAGCACCTGGGGGGCAGGACCTGATTTGTCAAGGACCCCTGAAGTCTTGCCATTCCCCTGCTGGTGCAGATGAGGGATCATCACCGTGAAGACAGGTGGTAGTCACCTTATGTGATGAAAATGGATATTTTTTGTTGGGGTCTGAACTTAAATAATTCACACCGAGCCCGAAATAAAACATTGAGAGCTAGTAACTGCAAAAGGGGGATTTGTCTGTCACTGTGTAAGGGGGAAGAGAAGCCATGACTCAGGATGATGCTATAAAATGCAGTTTTTTTGGGGGTGGGGTTACGGCTCAGAGCCTGTGATTGAAAGGTCGCTGGTTCAAATCCCGGGACTGGCAGACCGACGCCACCTGGGCCCTAAACCCCGGCCCAGGAGTGCTGTCACTGGCTGGACCTGTGCTATGATCCCCAAACGTTCTCAAAAGTGTAAATGTGTCTGTGTGTCTCAAGACGAGCAAAATGGGGTCGGCGAATAGGATTTCCCCATGTGAAAGAAGAAAGCAGGACTGTTCTAACATTATTATAACAAAACAAGAAACTACAGCGGAACGTCTCCCAAACCAGGCACCACAGAAAGGGCTGTTCCTCCTTTTCAACTATAAAATAAATTACAAAAAAGGATTCAGTTTTAATTAAAAAAATAATGTTTCAGTAAAAGTGAAAAATCCAATAATGAGATCAGTGAGTCCATTTTGTTTTATCTGTTGATCTGTTCGTATGGTTAAGATGACATTAAAAAGTCAAAACTCCATTATATAGTTCCAATTATGTTTATTATCGGAAAACTCAGCGTAACGAACTGAAAAGCTGTGATAAATTGTTGTCTACAAAACTGGTGAGTTCAATTAATTTCTTGAAATAGCAAATTTCAGGCTATTTCGGTAAGAACTGTAGGCTGACTGGCGTTCTTCTGGGACATATACGTATTTAGGGGGGGGCCTGACAGATTTCGCCATGCCATCACAACCAGGACTAAAGGACTAATATTAGTCATGGGGCCAGAATATAACTATGACAGGATTTTCTGTATTTTTGTGTTTCTATTTCTCACTTATTTATCACTTCTCAGTGCTCAATTTTATTCCTCACTAAGGCCCCCTCACAGCAGGATTTATAAAAAGTATAATGATGACCAGCAGTTGTATTATTTTTAGCGTTTGACATAACTGAAAAAATGTTGCGCCAAAAACAAACAAATAAAAGCTGACAAAGAAATGGAGGATAGAATACAATAGTACTATAGGGATGTAAAAAAGAGGGAAATGATATGTATGTCTTCTTGAGCAATTATGGAGGAAAGTTCACGCTGTTGGCGGGAGCATGGTAAAGTCCGATCTAAAATCGGGTAGAAGACTAGTGCCAACCAAGACTGACGAGTGGTTGGCTCCCATCAGTTGACGTTGGCTGCCATCAGCTCCTGACGATTGTGAAAATTTGATCTGGAGCACACTGGCATGACTAGAAAAGATGGCTGACATGCAGCCCAATCAGAGAGCTCCATTCTGAGCTGATTCAATATGCTAGATCAACCAAAATGGTGGCAACGGTGGCCAGCTGCGTCCAACTGTGCCGCAGACACCGGTACGACGGGCAGTCACCAACGCTCACCAACGCTCACCAACATCCTGACAGCTTCAGATGGCTGAAAATCAGTTTGGTGTGTTCCAGGCTTTACAGAAGCGGCAGATTAAAAACTCCAAATGATAAGCGTCCCAATGCCATGAGCTCCATCTATACCAGAGATTAGTGCGATGATGATCATGATGAAGATGATAACATGTGAAAGGAATGAAAAGAGTGCAGATCTGATACTGTGTATCTCCAGACAGTGCTTATGAAGCCTGTCTCTGCTTTTGAGCAAATGTGTGAGGGCTACATATCTCAACAAGTCGACGGGATCGTGGGCTCACCACTTCTCCCTTTCAAAATATCACCTGTTTTTTTTTTGGAGACCTACTTTACAGAGAAACAACTTTAAGTTACAGTCATGTGGGGTGCAGTCGGGGCATGGATACCCTGGCAGATTCAGGTAGACCAGGACTTTACAGGGGCTGATGAATACAAAAAATATATTGTTCTCCAAGCATATAGATCGTGGGACACCCCCCCCCCCCCCCACACTATAGCAGGGGGTCCAATGTGACATTTAGTCAGGGGCCTCAGAATAGAATAGATCTGTCTCAAAATCAGTGTGAACGGGCCAACAGTCAATGTAATGCACATCTGACATTAAAATTGGATCTATAAATGATGACTACTGGCAGAACATATTATAGTG
This sequence comes from Mormyrops attenuatus, assembly GCA_026777985.1. Taxonomy (NCBI): domain Eukaryota; kingdom Metazoa; phylum Chordata; class Actinopteri; order Osteoglossiformes; family Mormyridae; genus Mormyrops; species Mormyrops attenuatus. The sequence continues at coordinate 10,390,692 of JAODKC010000028.1, forward strand.
ATGAAAAAATTAGCAACATATATATAATCAAGTAAGCCAAAAGACAAACAAATAAATAAATGCACATAATTGCCCGTGAATTCTCACATATGGCAGTTAAATTTTGTATAATTAATATTTAACACACAAAAACAAGACTTCTTATTGATTCATCTGAATTAGAATGTTGAGTGGGAAAAATTAAACGAATATAGGCTTTGGTGGCCGCAGACATCCTTTTCAAAGTAAAACTGGATAAAAAAAAAAACTACAACAAACAAAAAATGAAACGCTTAAAGCAACATTTAAATTCAAGTAGCTATATTATTAATTAATAAGATAATGCATGTCCAAGATATAATGAAAGCAGAATCCAAAATCTACAGTCCACGTTTGGAAAGGAAAACTTCAGAGAAATGGAAAATTTAAATGTGCAAATCTGAAACGCAGAAGAGCAAAAGAAACTCTCACACATATATTTAAGAAACCATTCCTGAAAATTCACTTATAATAAATATCAAACGACCTATCAACAAAAGAAATTCAGAAATAAGTGCCTCAGGAGACAGGATTTCGATCCCTGCTGACACAAGGCCTGCAAATAAATAAATCATCACCAACAGACACTATCCTTTTCCCTTCAACCACCTGTAACTCTTGCTAAAGGGTCTGGTCAATGTCCTGAATGCTGAATTTTGCATGTGCTACCAGAACTTTACAACTGATAATGCAATTGCCTTCTGTACATCTCTCACATGTAATGCCTGTGATCATTCATCTACACTTTCATATATTACAGGCAGAATTAGGTTTAAAACTCTGGACTACCGAACAACAAGAACTTCTGTATCAATATGTACAGAGGAATAATCAGCCTAAATAGATTATTCTGAAAAAGTCCAGCATTTATTAATTCCTATTGTCCAAGGGCAGCCTATACACAAACATTTTCCACAGAAATTCCCCATAAATGACGTAATGAGTTTCCAGAACGTCCTGAAACTGCAGAACCGCTTGCCCTGCACAGATTCACCATACTGTTCCTCTCAGGACCTCAGCAAATTAGCAATCGCCGTTTAACAATTTTCCACTGTAATACCAGTACTAATTACTAAGATGCCAAAATCATTAATATGAGACAATAGCGGATCCAGAAATCACCGCGTGGTTGGGCCAGCAGAAGATCAGGTGGGCCAGTCCCATAATTTCCTTGGCAACAAAACCACACTACAGTACAGACACAACAGCATATTTTTTATCAGTTTTTTTAATGCCCCATGACAATACTAAGACCAAATGAACAAAGAGAAAGAAAAATCTATTTGCCTCTCAACAGCACTTTTCCCCCAGGAGACCTAACCACGCACACACATACCTGTCAGACATCGTTTTGCTAGGACCACTAGGCCTCACTTGTGCCAACGTGGTGAATATGTGAGAGCACTAAAGGTATGTAACATATGGGCATATATCAGTCTGAGACAAAATGCATCTAGATACACGATCAATGATAGAATACAACACAAAGACAAATCTGACATGCTTCAATCCAGCAATGATTCAACACAATTCAAATATTACATGATTTGATTCAGCTCTGAGAAGACTTAGTTGTACATGTAATGAAGTTTCCGACTTTTAAAGTAAAAATATATTTAAAATCCCCCCCCCCCCACCAAAAAAACCTCCTGATGTGAACTGTGAACTGAATTTGATCACAACAGTAGTATGCAGAAATAAGGCCTGCCTGGTGATCTGTGACAGCTTTATTGATCTTTGGCTGATTCCCTTCTACATTTGTTCCAGATTGAGGTTTATAAATCAACAGAGCCAAATTTTAAACACCAATTTCTAATTTCCAATTCAAATTCACTTATACCTACAATGCTTCGTTGCCATCCATGTTTAATGACATGAATATATTATTACCTTGCTCCAAAGATTAGCGTTTGGACAGTTGGGATTTTCTCTTATGAATGGGGATCATTCATAAGAGAAAATGTTGCCATCTTATATAAAACACAAGGAGCCACACTGTGTCTTTAAATTCCTGCTTTACCAGACTATCACCCTTTTAATACCTATCGCTGAACAGCACCAGAGAAATCTAAATCCGCCTTTATTCCCATTTTAAACTTTATTCTCTGTGAGCGGTTGTGCTTTGTACTATATATTATACATTTTTTAAATTTATGGCCCAAACCGTTTTTTAGCCTTTTTTTTCCTCACCCATACAAATCTGGTTGACATCAATCAAGGTTTCTTTTGGTGCCGTCACCACCCAGGGAAATAAAGCCACACACGATGCAACTAATTACAAGTTCAGGCTCCGTCTCAACAGCAGTTTGGAAATGCATCTTAAGACGCAAGTGTCAAGCTTGGCGTATCTCAGCGATGGGCCCCAGACACTCCGGAATCCAGCACCTTTACGGCGAAACACGTCTGTTAAGACCAGCGAGAGCAGCAATAGAGAAAACGGACTGAAACAGACTTCCGAGGAGACACCTAGTTTAATCTATCTGTCAGGACATATAAACGAGGGCAGTACTTAAGTAGCAGAGGAGCCAAGATCTCAACACTGTATTTATCCCCTGCTATGCAGGAAAGGCACATTAATACCGGAACATAAATCACTCCTGACAAGGTTTTGGAAATTGTCTTTAAAACTCTTATAAAGCTCAACATTAATAAAGTGCACTCAGTTCAAGAATTACAAAACACATGTTGCTACTGATTCTTTTCAAACATATAAAAATAAAAACTAAAGCAAACACCTTTGTGAAAGCATGACTTGAAATACAAACATCCTGCAGGCGTGACACTGAATGTGACCTACTGTACATTGCCGTAATGAGCCAGATACAGTATAATAATAATAATAATAAAAACAATAAATGACAAAAATTACCTAAAATGCATAAGAAAGTCATAAATGCCTGATGCTCACATAAAATAAATCGTAAGAAGTATGATTTTGGAAGCTTATAATACCATGTGCTATAGGGGATCACTTCAGAGTGGAGATCTTTTTTCAGTTTTTGGGAACATTTCGGTGTATGTTTGATTACTACTGCTGTGGTCTCAGTCACAGTAAGCGCTGATGTCTAGGGCTTTATGTATCGGTCTGCTAGTGCTGCTGTATCTCCGTCTACCTTGAAAAGATAAACGCGAGAATCGTTAGTTTGTTATGCATGTGAGATTACAGATTTAAAAAAAATAGAATTTTGTAAAAATGAAATTTTCATATCAGCTTCAATAAAAGTGAAGGTACTGTTCAGGACCATATGTCAATCATTTGTGTGTGAGTGTGTGTGTGTGTGGGGAGTCCTAAAAAATATTAAAATATCCACACAGTTCTCCATAATTATCCACAAAAGACTTACAGGACACTTACTGGGGATGGGGGCGATGCCATTGGCTGTCGCAGGATGGAGGGTAGGAAATCCAGTTTGCATGTGCTGATTTATTTAGTCTGTCCCTCATTTTCAACAACATTTCAACAAGTGTCCTATTATGGGTCAGCTGGATATCATTCTGAACTTGCCTTCAACAACAACAAAAAAATCCATTGCTTTTCAGTGCTACTATTTTAAATTTAATGTGATAGATTCATAAGGAAGATCTGCACTGGTTCCTTCAACTATACGGAGATCCATAATTTTGAAGCACATTTTCGGTTACAGGCGTCACCGCTGACCTCATGGAGGACAACGGCACGGAGGACGATTCTGAAAGAATACATTTACACTGCTGGAAAATTGAAAATTTAAATCAATAAAGTTCTGCCTCCCTGACTTGCTCAAAACAAAGCAAGGGAGCAGGGATAAGCTGGAAAAATCCTGAAAATGTTATCTTTTAAAGAGAAGGTCTAGTCTCAGTATTAAAAATATAGTATAAAAAGTTGAGTTCAGTTGTATTGAGGTCCTTATACAGTAATTCTATTGGTATGAATATATCAGCCATTCATCTGAAGGGTGCAGGCAATGCAGTGTTTTCTTCTTTTGATTGAACCCACAGCGCTGCATAAATTAAATGACAAAAAAGAAAAAACAGTATTCAGCAGTAAGACAGCATTGATGGAAAAGGTTGACCGGCATGCAAAAATTTTCTTGCAGTTCTAGAGGAGAAAGAAGGAGGGAAAAAAAAAAATCACACCTGGCTTTCTATGTTCGCTTCTTACCACCACATTAGTGGTGCTTCAAAGTCTGGCGGTCGATCAACAGGGGAACGATTATTTAAAAACCTGAAATGGTGGAGGGCCAGAACAGGACCAAAAAAAAAAAAACGTAATTTATCTTATTGGCTGTGACGGGCTCTTATCTTGACCTAGTTTGGCATCACTGGAAACCACAAATGGTGTCTGGCCATGAACTGCGTGTGCACGGTCCTCGCCGAATGTTTGGGGAAGGTTTTAAAGCAGGGCTGCAGATGTTGATACTGAGCAAGCAAGTGCAGATGTTACCCCTCTGAACAATGAGCCCAGTATGTATGAGACACAAGGGCCTGACACGTAGCACGTACTGCTTTTTTCTGACAGAATTCCTTTGATCAGAGGTTTTAATGGAGTCTTACGATACTTTGTGTCACATGTGGAGAGACGCAGCTACATTGCTCGCCAAAAACCTATTTGCATGTTGAAAATTCTTGCATTTGGACGAGACATCTGAAATTTCTTCTCCAAGTCCTATTATTCAGACCCCCCCATACTCAAAATACACAGCCCGTATCTTGTATACAAGCATGTTAGCTAGCTAAACCACACAGATCGGTCTGTAAGCGACAAAATTCACTTTAAGGTTCTTTGTCAGCTAGTAACAGGTGTGTTCTAAATGTGGAATTACTGAAAGTAATTGAAAACATGGACAGAACTGCAAAGACAACTAAAGGCAGCCCTCAGGACTATCCATTCTACAATTCATTCTCCTTCTCTAATCTCTACCGGAAAGCTGTTTACAAGTCATTGAATGGTCAGCATTTGCTGACGATGTCTTATGAATCTTGTAGCAAAAGAAACAAGGTTATTTTCACTTATCTTGTAGCTATGGCTGACAAAAGCTTTGGATGAAAGCCAGAAATAGGTTTGCAGGTCAATTTTTAGCATGTATCAGACATGAAATACTGCAAGACAATGGACCAATTGTAGGACTAGAAAAGCCAGTGAGTCCAGGGCTGTTGCCACCGCTGCCTCTCAGACGGCATTCGGTAGTAAAAGAAAAAAAAAAATCCAGAAAGCGTGGAATAGGCCTAATACCCATGACTGAAAGGACAGCTCCCTCCAGAGAAATATGCAAAGCACTTTGACTCATTGGAGATGCTGGGTCCCCAGAGATAATGTAATAAATTGTATAACATTATACGCTGGGCTCTCTTCCGGCATTACATTTTCAGTGAAGCCTGAAGGAGCAGGGGCTTATGAAAAATATCACGCAAGCATTCAGCTCGCCGTCTCCCAACCCTTAGACTGCTCTACATAAGCCTGCGATGGTTTATGAGCTGCTAATGTAAATAAGCAAAAACAAGCAATAAAGCAATTATTTTGGATGAATTATAATATAGCTTTGTTTATGGACGAAACAATGTTTGCATTATCCAGTGCCCAGATCCAGTAATTGATTTTTATAACAAGAATTTTTAATACCACATGGTATTTTGCACATGGAGGTTAATGTAATTGATTGTAATACTGTAGGGAGGCACATAGTGTCTCTACACCTTTGTTCAGTATATCAGCAGCAGAGCATTACTGGGGAACTAAAAAGCCCAGATCTCTGGTGAAATCTTGCAAGCGTAATAGTGCACTTTCAGCAGATGGCGGCACCCGATGAAAAGAGCACCATTCCAACCGTCACACTTATCATTTCCTCCGCGTAAACAGCGTCTGCGTTTTCATTATCTCCCCATCTTAAAGTAGAATATGGCTAATTTGCGGGCTGATGAAATGAGCTGCGCGGGGCGTGCCGAGTCTATCCCAAGATTAAAGGCCAGATAAGCTCTCCAGCACTCTGACGTCCCTTGATGCCGCGGAGGCAGGATGCAACACCGACCCACGGAAGGACCATCAAAGTGCTCCATCATTACCGAAAAAGCGGGGATGCAGGAGGAGCTCTGGACAGTTCAGGATGGAAGTCGCTCGACGTGACGTATCACCCAGTAGACCCTTCACTGCTGGACTCGGGCGGAGGGGATGCCCTTGCACTGGTAACCGGGCATCCACAGAAAGCTCAGCCGAGACACACTTATGCCTAGTCGACTCCTTGACACCATCTGTGTTCGTGATGTGCCCTTTGGCTCACATGTACTGTAAGTCGCTTTGGACAATAGTGTCTGCTAAAAGACAAATGTAAATGCAAATAATCACAAGTGCACAGTAAGACTATACAGAGAATTCCATATCAGTTGGGGGGAAAAAAACAAACAGTAAAAACATTTATAAAAGATAAATGACAAAAAAATGGAGAAAAAAAACAGAAGAAAATAATGGTCTGCTTACAAGCGAACCTTTGCCAAAGAGCAAAACAATCGGGCCAAAGATAACCCCATAATGTCCGCTATCGTACTGACGCCTTGCTTACTGAGGACGGCACCATTACCGCCCAAGCAAGGTGGAGGCAGGATGTCCATGAGGAAAAACAAGTACAATCATAAGCTGCAGCAGCCAGGTGGCTGCCATAAATCCCCTGGGGGGGTCATATGCGATGCTCAGAGGCTGCAGCTCCGGGTATAAAACTCGTTGTCTGCTTATTAACTTTCCTTCATATTGAAGACTCATGAGAGCAGCCAGCAGTAGCTTACAGAACTTAATTAGCCCATGTATGTATATATCTGCATATAATCTGTACAAATACTGCAGAACGTAAAAAATCCTATATAGAATCGTACATCTCTATGGCAGTTGTGGAAACACCAAGCAATTTTGGCATCACGCTTTAAAAGTTACCACACGAATATTGGCAATAATATTTATAAACCATAGAAGAATGTTATAAATGTCATACATTGGACGATTAATTAAGTAACTGGAGCAACAGTTGAATAGATCTCTAAAAATTGGCCACTATTGTATATTAAACATTTATTTTGTACTGAAGGGAATCACTAATAGAGTAGCCACAAAAGGGAATAGAACATGTTTGTTAACCTGATGTGAAACTTGTACACATAAATGTATTCTCATATTTCTACCACAAAGCACAACATACAGTCCTGATGTCTGATGTCTGTTTAACAATGAACTTCATTTTTAAAATAATTTTACCAGCACTGGCTGAGTATTTTTTAAACGTATTCTAACTGAGGCTGAACTTTTCAAGGTTTTCAAGCATCTTACAATGCAATACTCCATGTAGAATTTACCAGCATTGTTACACCGTCTCTGGTCCTAATTTGCATAATTACAATCCCTATTTTGCAATCTTTCGATCGAAATGCGCCAACCTACACATAAAACATGGTTCATTTAAATACATGGCGGCAACCATGCATCAAGCTGGTTGTGATATTTAACTGAGAAAGACAAACTGCAAAGGGAATTGCACATGAATAAAAATTGTCACACATTATTGTGTATATCTGGGGATTTTATCTGAGTGGGTACAATTTTTTCGAAACACTCAGCAAATATGGGGATACAAGGTTTATTCACAGGAAAAGTAGACAGAAGAAGCCAGGCATCTTAAAACACACACTGCATGGGTGAACTGGTCGCCAACTGGAAAATGAAGTGAAACACACATAACACACAGTGTAAAAATCCTTCACTGTCAGTTGGCAGGTTACAGAGAACCACACGATACCAAATGTGTGGCAATGCTAATGTTCTGTACTGACGATCTGGGGAAAAAACACATGCACAGATCACAAATTACCATAACAAGCAGACATGATTAAAGAAATCCATGAAGACGCATCAAGCACATATATACAGAAAAGCCACGTCCAGCTCATTCTGCTTCGGTCATAGAACTCCTGGCTCAGTTCAAACATGCCAAAATTCAAACCAGCCCTACCATAGGACTTTAAAGGTTCCGGATGAGGAAAACTAAGAACACATTTACTGATAAGCCAGTCTAGTACTTACTTGGACTACAAAGCCGAAAGGAGGCCAGGACTAGGTGGTAAATCTTAGAACCAAATATTGTACTTAATCTGAAAGGTCCTTCATTAAATAATCAAGCTCCACAAGGAAAATGGCCTGAAAAACAGCATCCATATCACATAGATTTCAAATAATGCTTTGTTGCTTTTTTATTTGGGGGATATAAACATATAATCTCAATGCAATACAAAATAAATGTAAAACATGCTATAAAAATATGTCAATAATAGAGTATAGCAAAGATGCCAACCGAAAGTAGAAGTTGGGGAATTTTAACCATCGACAGTTCTGCTCTGAGGTTTCGTACTGGTCTGAGATACAGTAGACGTATTCACTTCAAAGTCAATTTGGTTTCATTCTGAAAATATTCCTTCATACCGCAAAGCTGCCCCTAGCGTACATGGAGAAAATTAATTTATTAAGGTGATTAAATTAACCTCTGATTAACTTGAGACAAGTAGAAAAACTGGAACACTGCTTGAAAGGGGGGGGCGAGATTTGTCACAAAATCTAAAGGTGGATCTGCCACAGACTGCCGTACAGCTCTGAAGTACATAAGAAACATGTGAGTGCAACAATTGGATAGATGGATAGACAGACATGAAACAAGCCTAACCATTTAATGGGATTCCCTGTTTTTATAGTATAAGTAAGCTAACATTAAATTATATTAGTAGAAATATTCAGCATGATGTGTAAGAATCAATAATACACTCATACGTCAGTACTCTTTTTTTTTTTTTGGTGTACATAATTATCTTTGACATTCACACAATTTTAATGGATCCCCTTTATGTGCATTAAAAATATCTGAATTATTTCCACTAAAACGTACATATCCCAAGGTCTTATGGCTGAGTCATGCTTTCGTAAGAAGGCACACTGCCCCGAAGACTAAGCAGCTTGCAGAGAAATTCTGGGGATAGGTTTTTAAAAAACACAGGCCGAGGGAATAGTACAGATATTTCGAAGGCTGTGAATCTTCCTTTTAGCACAGTGGAGTCGATCGTCATGAAACCACCCAGAATCTGCCAACGGCGGCCCATCCTCCCAGGGAGAGTTGCTAAATGAGAGAGAGTATTGGTGAGGGAACCCACCCTGAAGTTAAAAGACACATGTAATCCCAAGGCCAAAGGGGAAGAAGCTGTCTAAAGGCCAACAAGTGGTGAGTGTAAAATGTGGGAGGGCGTGGACGTTCGGTGGGGGGTCGGGGGGGACAGCTGAGGTCAGGGTACAGGCCTCTCTATGTGTGCTAGTTTTTTTAGCATAATACAGTTTTGTAGTAAGAAAGACCATTATGTGTAAGGGAGTGATGATGACATCATTTCCATATTCGGAATTTAGAAATGTTAATAATAAATCCTGTGATATAATCTAGCCGATATCCATTGAATCACATGGTTATGGAGTCTCTTCATCATGTGACTGGAAACGCCATTAAGGTAAAAGACAAAAAATAGAGGTAAATACTACTGGAAAGCTGCCTCATTCCGCAAATGACGGAACACTCGATGGAAATTTCAACAGGATAAAAACCTAAAGTTCACCAGTTAAAAAATGAAAGTGTTCAGTCAAAGTGACAGTGAGGGAGCTTATAAGTGTTCTATACTATTCCATTCATAGTCAGAGCTGAATCCAAGTAAGACACGGCGGTAGAAATTCACCTAAAATTCCAACTTTTTCAAGGTCATTTTTGGTGTGTCTCAGGCTCTGTTGAAAAAACTTTTTTATATTTAATTCAATGTTTTATCATTGGATCGCAATGAATTTATTCAGGAAATATCTTCACAAATATGAAACTATATTTTGTGCTCTTTTTGCCATAAATATTGTAATGCCTGCTGGCTATCGGAGCATGCGCTGCGCTATGAAATTATACTGAGCACACTGAGCATTCTGGGAATATTGCAAATAGCACCTGTGTGTATCATTGTAAATGTAAGTATCTCCTATTGTTACGTGTCCTTGCCTGTGTTATACTGTATGTGCATATGTGTTCAATCCTCACGTATCTTTAGCCATTGTGTAAATTACCCACCGTGTGTGCGCCTTACCGTCCGGCACCCAACCTCCCTGCTTTTCCCTGTTATGTGTGGTTTGGTGCTTGTTTGGTGCCCATGTTACTCCTTTTAAGGGTTTAATAAAAGGGCATTCTTTCCCCTTTGAAAGAAGTCTCTGTTTCTCGCCACTGCCGCGAAGCCTCAGTCTGCCAGACATTACAATACTTGTATATGCTTTAGGTTTTCCCAGGTACCCTCAATATACTACAAGTCACTGTAGTCACATACGCTGCCATTTCATGAAAGATTGATGATTTTAATTTCTGGTAGCTGTTGGTAAACTGGGTGTGCAGTGTATTTTGGACAGCCAAAATCGCGTTGTACACCATACAGAATAATTCTGATTTCCAACACATCACATGCTAATGGAGTGCAGTTTGGCTGTTTTTGGGAAATTGACAAGGAGAGCTGACAAAAGTATGGTACTCATCTGGTTCAAAATATAAAGTTGTAAATCCTCTTTCAAGCTAAAGGAATTTATGTTATGTACGCTAAGAACCTGCATAGACATTAATAAGTAATTTTACAATAATAAAATGTAAGATAGAAATAAGTTTTTTCACTGTTGCTCTGTGATTACATTAATTATATAAAATGCATTTTACCAGTTGTTCACTAGTGAGGTAAGAAGGGAGCGGAGGATCAGCAGGTAGATTGGTGCAGCGTCGCTAGTAATGCGGACGTTGTATGGTCTGTCGTGGTAAAGAGAGAGCTGAGCTGGAAGGCAAAGCTATCGATGTACCGGTCGATCTACATTCTTCCCCACGCCTATGGACATGCACTTTAGGTAGTAAGTGAAAGAATGAGATTGTGGATACAAGTGGCCGAAATGAGCTTCCTCGGCAGGGTGTCTGGGATCAGCTTTGGAGATAGGGTGAGGAGCTTGGATGTTCAGGAGGAGCTCAAAGTAGAGCTGCTGCTCCTCCTCATCGAAAGGAGTCAGCTGAGGTGGTTTGGGCATCTACCTAGGATGCCTCCGGGACGGCTCCCTGTGGAGGTGTTTTGGGCATGTCCTACTAGGAGGAGGCCCCGGGGCAGAACCAGGACATGCTGGAGAGATTATATCTCTCATCTGGCCTGGGAACGCCTTGGGATTCCCCTGGAGGAGCTGAAGGAGGAGGCTGGTGCTTAGACTGCTGCCCCCACGACCCGACCCTGGGATAAGCGGCGGATAATGGATGGATGGACATTTTACCAAAACTGAATTGCAAATTTGTTATTTTAAGATAATGTCCCAATCAACATTATGGATATATGGGTGTTTTTACCAGTCTTTTTCAATACCGTTGATTTTTATTTACAATGTCTCTCACAAAAATCTTATAAGAGCTGTAGATCATTTAAAACATTGACCTTGATCTATGTCATATCACACCAAGTACAGAACTCGACAGGCAGGTGAATAAAACACAAAAACTACCACATGCCATAAGGACTGCATGAGTAAGGACTGTTTTGAGGTAGCTGATGCCAGAGGAAGATGTATTAGACAGCTTGTAAAGAGTTGTCACAATAAAATACCCTCATATCTAAGTCCAATGCAAATTAGATGGCTCATCTGACAGACAACCGTTAGCCCAATTAAAAACTCAGCATTTTATGTTGTGCGAATGGGAGTGCTCCGTTTTGAGTCAAAATTTATAGTACACTTATATTATTGTTAATCATTTTAATATACAATCTGCTGAAACAAGACTTAAATCGAAACCCTTCAGCTTCAAATTCTAATTTAAAAATTCATGAGTGACTGATATGCACTGAGAGAATAGGGCCAATATTCTCACTCTTTTGTTTCAACCCACTTGTAATTTACATATATATTGAAGAGCATAGAATCCGCCAAAGATGTCATGTCCATTCCGGACTTTTCAAAACATTCTTTTCAAACTTTACTGGGCTTGCTGGCTAATTTATTGTGGAGGTCATACTTGACATATTAACACAATCAAACAAGAGGCATCAGGCTTTAAATAAGTGATGAAAGGTCAATTAACTTAAACCCATTTACCAGACAGCGCTACCGACAGAAATAGCAAAACAATCAAATCCTGGAATGTTAGTCTGTGTACTATGGAGGGGCTTAACACATCGCCATACTTGTTTCAAATGCATTCAATTAGACAAATTGTTTCTACACTGCTCCATAGTACTGTCAGTCAATACCAGTATCAACAATTAGTACGTTTTCATCGATGAGCAGCAGTGAACTAAAATAACAGGAGAACATAGAGGAGAATAGGAATAAATTAAAACAAAACGAGCACAGGATATTATAATTAATTAAAAAACACTCAAAACGAATCAATATCCACTGAGAACAGATGCTGAGAAACAGCACTCTCATGCTTCATGAAGCGTGCATCCATACTAGCGATGGGAAACTTATGAATGAGTCCAATTTTTAAACAGTGATTTAGATATCAATGACAGAAAGAGTACATTTTCATAGAACAGACAATATTTCAAATGATAGAAACCAGGGGTTTTCAACCGGGGGGTGTGTTGGGCTGCTGAAGGGGGATTATAGGGATGCATGACAAATTGAAACGTTGGTACTATCATCAGGAGACAGAGATATTAACACTTGCCCTTAGTGCTTGGTTGCTTATGTGATCACACATTAGCAGTAGAGGGTCCCTAGCTTTAGAGAAACGCTGCTCCAAACCAACCCCTCAGCTAAACCATTCCCACAGCTTAGAATCCCTTAGTTCAAAGAGCAGCTTTGAACCATAAATAGTTGTTTGTGTAATTTCAATAAGCTACATACACTCTGTTCATAAGTACTGACTTTCTTGAGGCTGAATCGAAAGCTGCATTAGACTCCTGCACTGTAAACGGTTAGCTGTGAAAATTGTCAGCAAGATTTCCTCTGGTTAGTAACTGCAAAATCTCCTTACTATTCTATTGGTTTAAAGAATTGTATTTGTAAAACTGAATGTCTGCCTTACACACCGTTAGCATACGAGTAAATGAAATGAATGATATTTTATTGATCTCCCATGGGGGAAATTCTCTTTTCTCCTACCCCATCTTCTTCCACCTCACAGCAAGCAAGTGGCCAGGGAGCTGAGGGATAAGGACCATGCTCAAAGACCTGCAGATGCAGCGAGGCCAGGCTGGAAGCGGCGGCCTTCCGATGACAGGAACAGAGGTGTAGCCTACTGAGCCACACGCTGCCCTTAGAGAAGATGCCTTCTTGGCACAGTACAGTGTATACCACAAATATACACCTATAACGGTGTGTAAAGACAAAACAACTAGTTATTGTCATAATATACTGTTACATATACAGTTGACCCTTCTGCATTGCAACTTTTCCCATTGTGGTTTCGATATAGCAAAGGGTCGGCATAAGAAATTACAGCTGCAGACAACACGCAAAGGTCAGCATACGACAAACAAAAATTAAGTAACTCATAAATGCACAAAATACATGTACAGTGCTAGTTTGGAGGACGCCAAGCGTGTTTACGGCAGACTCTTACGACGCATCTCACTGTGATCTTTGTATCTTGCATTTCTCGTATCTTTTCACGTCGCGTCGGTCTGCTCTCATGCTTGGCAAGGGCACCAAAAGATTTTACGGGGTTTTCTCCAGATCGCAGGGGACCTCGGCCCCTAACCCCCGCGATGTGGAAGGGTCGACTGCGTCTTGTATCTTGTGGGCTCACCATCTGCATGGGGTCATGGGAGTCAGGTGCCAAGCATAAGCAGGAAGGACCCATATGGGTCAGATATTGGCAATGGACACTGGCTTTGGGAATGTGGGATGGGACCTCTCTGGCAGGTAAGGAACTTGAGCTAGTGGAGAAGATGAACAGGCCCTTACTTCCATGGAATCTCTCTATTGAGGGTGGATCTACTTTGGAGTTCACCATGGTGAAAGACCACACAAGTTCCAAACTAAGAGCTACCAATCTGGAGCTCTTTCTAGCAGACAAGAAGGTTGCCTCTATGTGATTGCAAGTCAAAGTTGTTTCTGTCTGTACTGAACAGCAATCCAGGATATGTTGCCTTCTAGGATAACGCGAATGATGGGCTTGAAAGGGTGCCGTCTACATTTTTATCCTAATAGGAGACTTCTATGCTCACCTGGTAAACAATGGAGATGTACACAGGCGAGGTTGAATTGTTATTGGACTTCAGTGCAAGCCACGGATTGGCCGTAACAAGCACCACATTCAAACACAAGAAAATGTACACAAGTGTACATGATGTCCGAGCACTCTAGGCCAAAGATCTATAATCAAATTTGTAGTGTCATCTGACTTGAGGCTGTGTGGTTTAGAAAATGAGGTAAAGAGAGGGGTAGAGGCATTAAACAAACACCGCTTCATGGTGGGTTAGATTCAGTGCTTGGGAAGGAGACTGGATGGCCTAAAACTGCTCATTCCTGCTCCTGGAATTCTACAACCTGGCAGACTTTAGCTTAAACATAGCTGGCTCTAATACTGAGATATGACCTGCTTATCTGTATCAGGTGTATTAAATTAGGGCTGGACATAAGCTCTGCAGGGTAGTAGATCTCCAGGAGCAGGAATGAGCAGCACTGGCCTAAGATGACACAGACAAGCAGTAAAGGTTTGCCCGGGAGCAAAATGATTTCAGCTTATACCTCTGGCAAAACTTCTCCTACATGCCGTGTGAGGCCATGGGACCAGTGTTTAAGGCCTCAGTCATCGCAGTGACAGCAGTTGGTCCTCATGCCTTCTAGGTAACCCTAGAATCCACTAGCAGACACCAGTGTTGAGGAAGCTGTCAAACTACAGATAGAAGCCTTCAGAGCAATGCTTACTCGGGGGTCTCCAAAGGCAGCTGAAAGGTACTGATGGGCTAGACAGCTTACAGCAAAGGTAATAGCAGGGGCAAGATCTTGTACATAGAAGAAACTTTGAGAGGTTATGAAAGGGTGGCCCCAAAAATGCTTTAGCATTAAGACAAAGAGTAAGAACCTCGCTCAGCCTAATTTATCAGGTGGAAGTGTTGACCAACTCTGGGGATACTGTTAAAATGTGGTAGGAACACTTTAAGGAACTCATCAACCCAGTAGACATGTTCCAGGAAGCTGCGTTGGAAGCTTCTGGCTAATCAGAGTTTATGAAAGTAGCTGGTTAGATGTCTCCATAGCAAAAAGGCTGCAGGAATAGGAGAAATCTGTAAAGAGATGATGAAAGCACTGGATATTTCTGGGATGGCGTGGTCAACACACCTCTTCAACATTGCATGGAAGGCAGGTGAAGTACCTCTGTACCAGCAAAAAGGGGTGGTGATCCCTACTTTTGAAAAGTGCAATTATGGAAAAAGGAAAAGGACACCATTAAGTCTATTCTTTCTGGTACTGAAGAAAAAACTTGATGGTGCTCAATGATTCAAATGCAAATTCAGGAGGAACAATGCAGATTCCGGCATTTGTGGGAATATGCCAGAAGAGTCTACACGTGCTCTGTGAAGATGATGTATCACCCAGGACATACCAGGGAGGTGGTACACGATACATATGGTGCACCTGAGTTGCAGCTGTGTGCTGTTCGGTCTTAGTTTGAATGCATCAACAGTCGTGGCTGCAAACTTCGCTCACATTACATTCAGGAAGATGAGTTCATATGGCACTATTAACATAACCAATGAATTCTGCTTTAGTGCATATTGGATTAAAGGGAATTACAAAAATCTCAGTGTGGCGAAACCTCCGCAGCATAAAAAGCCATTTCCTGCTTCACTTGCGCAGGGCAAAATCATCTCCTCCCCTGCTCTTTTGCGCTGCTGCTCCACAGGAAGTCGATCTGCAAAAAAGCGCAGAGATGCAACCTTTGTACACCTTCGTGGAGCCTACAGTCGATGCCTGTGATGTTGAACAGCATGCGCTGATGTGCACCTTTGTTTAGCGCGGGTGAGGTGAATCCATGAAGTAGCCGTCATAATCCCTCTCACATGCTCTCGTCAAAAGGTCTTGCACAGATTACCGTTTCTTGACAATACTTCAGGGGAATAAAATGCTTGACAGATAGCCAAAAAAGCATCTAATGGCTTAATTATACAAGAAGGCAAGTTAACAATAAAACTACGGACTGATTTCTGGCATTGATGCAGTCACTAACCTTACTATTTTTCTATTAGTCAGCTGTACTTAAATTTGAATTAAAGTACATGGCTTCTCAGGAAAGTAAGATTTAATTATACCCTTGGCTAAATTCAATAATAAGAGGATTGATGAAAAAACTCTTGTACAGAATGTGAAAAAACACTTTCCGCTCCAATTATCACGCTAATATTTGAAGGTTTCCTCGTCAAAGAATACTGTGAATTCTTCGCCATATTTATCGTACTTAGTCTGTACCAATCCTAAACAGAAAAAAGTATCTATTGTTACACTGAAGCGCATTACAGAATGATAATTTTAACATTTATATCTAATTACTTAGCTGATTGTTTTATGAAAAACCAACTTACGATTTTAATTAACTGTAAAGCTGCCTTTTTTTTACTATGGCAAAGATACTTTGCTCAAGGGTATGATAGCAAAGATCCTTCAACTTTGTACCAGCAATGTGTATTTGTTTAACACGGGAAAAGATTTTTCACCTTGATTATAGGAGAAAATAGTCAAAAACAGCTCATAGTCAGTACCAAATATCTACCACTGCAGTGGATAATCCAAAAACCTTGAATATGGGTGCAGATCAGAACACTGCATTAAACTAATTCAGCATGTAATATTTCTTTGTGCCTGAAAGCACTTTTTAAGTGTTTTCATCTGGACATAGCCACCCATAGAGGCACTGTCAATCAAAATATTCATTCCTAGACTGGATAAGTGTAGATATCCAACATAAAACGGATTTGTCATATTTAACTATCGATCTGCCTTAGGTCAATTGAAGTGACTCTAATGAAATCAAAATACACTAATCGGTTCCCACAAGATTTCCTGGCTTCATTATTGCTGTTTGTACGGAGAGAAACAAAGGTAGCGACGATCAGGGGGAAACAAAACCTGGAGAGTGATGTAAAAAACGTCCTAAGGTATTAAATATATTGCGGAAGACAGAGAAAATATGGCACAATCAGGACATTGCCTTGTTCAGGATGTTCTTTCAAGATGGGTGACAGCGCAAGGAAACAGTTCATCAGGGAAGCTACAAAGAAGCCAATGGGAACTTTAAAGGAGCTACAGTACTTTATGTCGAGACCAGCCACTTTAACAACTATTTTGCATATTCTTCACAATTCCAAGCAGCGGGGCAGGGTGGCACTTTCACAAAAAGAAGAATATCCAGTCTCTTCTTAATTATGCAAGAAGACACACTCAATCTCTTTAATGAGCCCAAGAATGATTTTGCATTCATTTGGTTGCCACAAAGCCAGCACAGCCCATAATTCAAAGAGCACACTAGCTATTGTGGAGGTAGCACCAAGCCGTGAGGCCGTTTCTCTTCAGTGTGGTTAGGGGCTCTGGTCAAGATTTGGTGGGAGGGGGATACAAAATATAGTTTTTATGAAAAAAGACCAACAAACAGCAGGTTGCAGGTTGTAAAAAAGGAAGATCGGTCAGGGTGGCCTAGCTGAAGCCTGGACCTCAATCCCCCACTGATCCTTTGCACCATCCAGAAGAGGGTGTGCATGGGTGGTCAACTTGAGATGCTTGATCTCTTCAGCAATGAAGGATTGAAGAAAACTACAAATAATCCTGCCACCAAAACAGAATTCACTGTATCATCAAAGCAAAAAGTATATGAAGACTCTGCATATCTACACAAGCAACACAGAAAAGGGGCTTTAGTTTTAAGACGCTTTTTTAATTTACCATTTGTTTTTCATTCTGTTGGTAATACAGTAACCGTAAATGGTAAAAGTAGAAGGTTTACTTATTGTATTATGTACTTATCCTGATTTGTGTTAAGGCAAACAAACAGCTGGAATGAAAAAAATAGGTGTTTATAACCGTTGTAAACACCATATACCGTTACTGCTCATTAAAATATCAAAGGTAATTTTTCCTTCCCTTGGGTAATTTGCTATGGTGTGCGCCCTTTGACGTGCAAAAGGCCTCCAGGGAACAGGCTAATTGCAGTGCGTTATAGCCTTGTGGAATATTGATTATTGGCCTTTCAACAGTACGCCTCTTCATCCAACTTCATTAAAAGATCATTATCAAGACTGAGGGTTAGGCAAAGCCAGCCCACAACACCGAGCCACAAGTCTGAATTAAAAACGGAAATGTAACAGAAGAGCATACATCTGTTCTGCATACATCTGTGTGAAACTGTAAGCAACGCCTACTGTAACCAGGCATTTTACAGCAAGAAAGCAATCAATGGATATCTATTGACACTGCTTTGCTATTGCCAGACCCTATTGTTCTGGCCATCCCCATTGCCTCAGAGATACTCAAATGTATTACATCAGCTTTAATTAAAAATACATGCACAAAGTTTAAGTATATAAGACGACCTAAAAATGTGTTAGCAGGGCTTAACTACATGAATACGGTATTCCACTACTTTGATGACAGAAATTAATGCAGATGAAGTCTTATGCAAAAACACAAAATATTTACAGCGATAAATGGGAGCATTATGGTAACTAATTAGGCCATTTACAAGTATTCCTGTGACTGAATATTAAGTTTCCAGTGCGTCTTAGAAATTTTCATCATTGTTTTTCTACTATATAAAACACAAATAAAAAACACTTTTTAAAATATTAAGCATTAGAGAAACTCATAATTAAAATAACAGTTTCTCAGACCCAAATATGAAAAGGATTTTATGTATATTTATTACACATGTAATATGTATCTGTACAGTATACATCTTAAGGAGTAATTGGTATTTTTCTTCAACTAAACACTGCCCCTGAATAACATTAGATTACTAAAAGATAGTAACAAATGTTAGGCCTCTTTACTATGCGTTTACATTAGGCTTAACAGATCAGTATAAGAACGTCTTACAATATCTGTAGGTAAAGTACACCATTTAAAATGGATAGCAGAAAAGCACATTTTTATAAGGGAGTTGCCTAAATGATAAACTTGAACGCAGGGACTGTAAACTCAGAGTGTGGGTAACATAGCAGGTGAAACACTCCCATG
This sequence comes from Mormyrops attenuatus, assembly GCA_026777985.1. Lineage (NCBI taxonomy): Eukaryota > Metazoa > Chordata > Actinopteri > Osteoglossiformes > Mormyridae > Mormyrops > Mormyrops attenuatus. The sequence continues at coordinate 10,409,920 of JAODKC010000028.1, forward strand.
CACGTTTTTGGCTGACAAATATAAAGATATGTTTATATTTTTCAAGTAAATAAGATTCTGCTGGATTCAGAAACAGATGATCAACCTTCCCATACAGAAGAGATGAGAAGAGAAGATTGATATCTTAGGATGTCACAGTAATAAAGGTGAGCCATGCGGTCAATTCGGCCGGATGAAATAAATAGAGTTGGTGGTGGTACTCATACAAGGGAGGGGCCGGTTTCGGGGGGTGAGATGGCTGCTCAGAAAACGCAGAAGGCAATGATTTGGTGATCAGACAAACAGTATGACCTCAGCTGCAAACATCTTTCTATACATTTTAGATTTCTGAGAATTACTGAGCGCTGAGTTGGGCAAAATACACCAAATCACGGGTGTAAAAACACAAACGAGTTACTTCTTTAAAATGAGCGTACTTTTATCTGAACCCCCTTAAGAATGTGCAGTACGCTGCGTGTAGCGCTTATCACCCCTGGGAGGGGTGTCATTTTGATGCGGTTAAAGGCCGTGCCGAGATCTGACCCTCACTCTCCCATGCTGCAGCCCATAATCCTAAACCCACGCCACTAAAAAGGCCAGTGACACTCTGATATTTCCACAATAATATTTAGACATACAAAAATCTAAGTCTAATTGCAATGTCTAAGGCAAGCATAAACCAGTAAAGACCTCCATGGATCCTCAGAATGAAACAGAACTTGAAAATTGGTTCATTAATTTAAGAACACTCGATTACAAATCTGGATATAAAAACACACATTTGAGACACTTGCGATGGAAAACCTGACTTCAAATGAGCTGCACTGAAACTTGAAGATCTTCCAATTCCCGGTAACGCAGGGTTTCTAGCGGGAGTTTTGCTACCGTTTGCTGCAGAAAGTAAGTAAGTAATTTATTTATAAAGCGCTTATCTCAGACAAAAAGTTACAAAGCGCTGTGTAGTAGTAAATCAAAATAAAACAGGAGAGAGAATACAAAACTAGAGAGACAATGTATAAAACAATACATAACAGCAAACAAATACATAAGACATGCCATAAAAATACAAAAAAACACAGAGATAAAACAAAAATTACTCAGCTCTGAGTAAAAGCCTGACTAAAAAGAAAGGTTTTCAGCTGTTTTTTAAAAGAATCCACTAAATCAGTGGTGCACAAACTATATGGCAAGTTGTTCCAGAGCCTAGGTGCCACTGCCCGAAAAGCACAATCGCCACGAGTTTTCAGTCGGGTGCGAGGGACCACTAATAGGCCCTGCTGTCCAGATCGCAGCTCCTGACAGGCTGTATAGCGATGAAGCAGCTGGGCAATGTATTCGGGTGCTTCACCATGCAGGGCTCTATAAGTGAGCACCAGGACTTTAAAATGAACTCTAAACTGTACTGAAGCCAATGCAGTGAGTGCAGGATAGCAGTGATGTGGCCTTTTCTGTTACAATGGGATAAAAGCCTAGCAGCTGCATTTTGAACCAACTAAAGGCACGAGAGGGAGGACCTACTCAGGGCTGTATACAGGGCTGTATATGTATATATATACAGTAGTTGAGTGATGAGATAAACGAGTGTACCCGTAAGGATCGTTACAGGAGGTCATTCCAGCCCACGGCAGTAACCATCTACGACGACGACTCTGTGCTGGAAGAGGAGTCTCTTTCGCTGAGGCAATTCACAACGCACGTTTACATTTATTTTGCACATGTAAAACTATATCTTTAGTGTAAAGCAAATCGTGAGCTTACCGAGTGGATGGGAGCCATGCACACAGTTTTGTGGTACAAAAGCTGATGGCTGCTTTGATTCACACCTTTCCTGTTTCCATTAGCACAAATTAAAAAAATATATGTTATTTTGCCAGCGAGGCTGGAACACAACAGAGAGCAGGATCTAGAAGAGTGGCGTTCCATCGCAGAGAGGGAGAGACCCTCCAGAATAAGGTGATTATTTTGTTCTGTGCATAAAATAAAAGAGCCAGGTCCTAGCTAATGTTCAACCTGCTCACTAAATACACCTTTCCCTTCACAGTCGGACACTCTATGGGCCTAAAAAATAATCAGGGGGTGTCAAACGTATTAGAGCAAATCTGAAAGTGTGGCACATGAAGTTTTAACGGCCTTCTATTCATTTTCCACTAGTGTTTACCCACAAACAATGTGCTCAATCCATCTGCCTAGCAAGACAATTCTATACGTTTGAAATAAAAACTGGAATAAAAACAATTCAGCCAATACCACAGTAAAATGCTAATATTACCAGAACCCCGGTGTTTGCTAAAAACACAGAAACATACAAGAAAGAGATTTCCTAAAGACAGTAACAATCAACACTGCGTAACACTAACACAGAATTCAGATCCAGCACTTCAGTCCTCTCTAGTAAACTGCATATAATTGTGCTCCCCCACTGCAAGAAGCCACATTTCTGCTTCGCATACACAAACACACTATTTTGCACAGCAAATTAAGCCTAGCAAACAATTCTCCTAGGCCTTGCCTTAATAACTGTGCATCTCTGATAGGCACAGAAGTCAAGGAGAGTAGGACTTACCCGAAAAATTACAGGCACTGTATCACCCTATGCATAATTCAATGAATTACAAAGATACTCTTGTGTTTTAGTCCAACATCAGCCTGCAAGCAATTTGCTATAGAAAATACGTCAATGTAAGATCTCAGGGAATACTAATCCAGTTCATTGACAGAAATGTTCCCGACCACTTGGCAATACATTGCACAGATCTTGTGTGTGTCTATTTCACATTTCAAATCTAGTTCATATTCAAATCTATGCAGAAATGAGCCATTTCTGTATTCACATAATAAGGTCTGGAAAACGAAATTTATGAATCCAGAAAATAAGCGAAGACAGAGTGCAGATTCCTTTCTGCGAGGTGACAGGAGCCCAGCTCCGCCTCTGTCTCTTTTTCTCCACACCAGGTGTGACATGCTGTCGCCTTGTGCGTTTGACCTTGCTCCCCCTGGTTATCATCACCATATACCAGCATGTCCATTCTTCATAGCTGCTCCTGAAAAATTGAGCCAGGGATGGGTTTGGGCTGCCGCAAGATAGATAGCCCCATTCGCAATTCAAAGTGCAGGAAGGGACTTCATATGTCTGAAGGAAATTGATCATTTAATCATGCTTTTATGTACTAAAATGGCCTGGATTAAACTGAATGGAAATTTGCTTGAACACACACTCTTGCATTTCATTGTTACTATAAATAATTTTACCAATGATTAGAATACCATGTGTGGAATGATAATTAATTATAATTAATATTCAGCTGAGAATTTCACAAAGCTACTTCACAGAGTTAAGTGTAAAGTCTTTTTATGTCATTTTTCTTATAATTAAATCTATATAAGAGTATTTTAGCAGAATGTGTTACATTTTAATGTTAATTTAGGAATAAAACAGATCCTTCTTAAAATTTTTAGACTACTTATCATGCAGTTAAAAAAACCTTGATTCATATTCATTCAAAATCACTTTGCTTACACAGTTCATGTCCATTACAATTACCACCAAACATTTTCAGTCCAGACTAAATGATGACTAATCCCTGATTTACCAGAAAACAAAGAAGGACAAATATGCTGCTAAAAGGCAAAGGTGAGAAACGTCTCTCTCGCTCACACACACACACAGACACACACACAGGTTGTTTGTATTCATATCTTTGTGGGGACTCTCCATTCATTTCTATGGGTATAACCCTAATCCCAGCTATGACACCTTTACCCCCTACCCAGCCCTAACCTTAACCATAAGTAACCAAACAAAATACAAGACTTTTGGCTTTTTTACTTTTTTGATTGCAGTCAGATTTTTAGAAAATTGAGATTACCCTTGCTGGGACTGAAAAAATGTTCCCACAAGGTAAAAAGGTTTTTATCACATCACGGGGACATTTGGTTGTAATATATACATAACCCACCCACACACATGCACATTCGCACATACAGAACCGTAAACAACGCGTGCAGGAATGCAGCTCCGATCTCCAGCCCAGGCCGCAAGCCTTCAGATCCCAGCAGAAGCACCGCAAGCACCATAACGCTCCGTGATTTAAAACTTACTATTTGTTTCCTGGTGATAAACTGCGGCCCGTAGCCATGAAAATTACCCTCATCCATCTCACACCTCAGCACTGCCTTTGTGCTCGCACAACACGGCGCCATAAAATGAGCCGCTAGTATCTATATCGTATAGCCGCAGATTACGCGGCGAGTAATTAACATCTAAGCTCATACGTCCATTAAAGAGCACGGTGTGGTATTAGGGACAGAAACACACAAGGGCCAGAACAATGACCGATTACAGGAGTAGTGACAAATCACGGCATAAGGTGAAAGCCGTACCAATGTCTATTATTACACAACATGGAAGGTTTGGCCACGTCGCCTTCACTAGAAGCCATGGGAGTTGCCTTTTTAACGTAACCATGCACGTCCAGGTGGTACAGTAGCACTGGAAAGGGACATTATGGCGGCTGCAGTGCTGTGATGTAGGATGCAGCACCAATACTTGGGACCATCCAGTGATATGTAATCCATACTTATCTGCACGCAAGTTTAACCTCCAGGAATGATTTTGATTGATTCAGAAAGGGAAATGCAGTGGCCTACGATGACTGTAAGAGCTCTATTATACACTATTATAGAGATATATATTGCTATGGGAGGTTTCTGCACTGTGAGAAAGGTACCTTTTGTTTTCATACTGCAAGACCATCTGTATTGGTGCTCGTGCTGTTACACAGTGTAAATATTTTAGTGATATTAGGCTGCCTTGTGAACCAAAGGGAAGAATCATTTGTTTTGAGTGTCGTTTCATATTCAGAAGACCACCGAAATATGTCTTGGTTGAGCATTGTGTATTAAACCCATCCCAGACAGAAAACCACTGTTACAGTGACGATTAAAGCCACAGGTCACTAAAAGAACCCATTTGTAGTTTACTTGAAAATGTTGCAGAAGCTGTAAAATGTATTCAGTTATTTTTTCATTTTAAGCGGTCTTTTGGCAGCATCCCAGCAATGCCCATTTTTCAGGTCGCGCCATCTTTCCGAGGGCCCTTCCACAAAATCTAAAAGGTGACAAAACCTACACAAATACACATGCAACGACAAGGTCACACACACACACACACACACACACACACACACACACACACACAGAGGCAATCAAGCGTAGCTGGAAACATTGTCCCTCACCATCTGTCAGTCTGTCTGGTTGATAAACAGTGCCACACCAGCACTGAATCACTGGCCCACTGGCCCAGTGCCCGTCCAGACAAGACACAGATGGGGAGGGAAACCAGCAGGGGGAAAAAAATAGATATTCTGCTTAGAGTGACTAAAAATAAGCATGCCAGTGCTTCTCGCCTATCGGCGGCCTGCAGGTTTGGGCTACAGGTGTCACATGGTGCATAAACACTGAACCAAATTACAGACGAAGATTAATACTACACTGACTTTAACAAACGTTTTTGTAATTTCAAACTGCCATATGACCAGAACTAAGGGAATACACCAGAGGTCCATTTATTTTAAGGAATCGGGGGAAAAACAGGTATCTTTCCTTTTCTCAGTGTGTAAACAATACTTGAAGGCAACAGAGCCGATCAGTGCAACAGCTTCCCTCCCAACAAATAAAACAGAATTACTATACTGTGATATTATTTAATACAACTAACTAAATGGATTTACAGCATTTCCCTCCACGGATTAAAAACGAATGAATGAATGAATGGATGGGTGGATGGATGGATGACGGTACGTATCCACCTACCTTACCTACTGTATCATATATGTAAGAGTTACTATTACAATCTGCTTGAAGTGTAAAATCTACAAATACAATATTGACAAAATAAAATCTTGGGCAAACATAAGTGTTAAGGAGATCTCAGTGCTGCACACGACAAACCTGAACTGCTACACTGTAATTGTGGTCATTTATTTTATGCAAATCCCAGCTACCTGACATGTATTATTATTATTTCGTCTCATTTTTAACAGAGCAAGCCGTCACCCAGATAGGGCGTGTTGCTTAGCAACAGCCACTAAAGGACATTTCACCTCTGTCACCTTGCAAAAGATCAATGCAACTTTCCTGTGGCTTCATATGCATTCTGTCTTGCTCGCTCTCTCCGTTTTTTTTTCTGGCAAAGTCAGCAGAATTGCACCAGACAACAGCTGAGATAATGGTTCCACAGGAAACAAGTTTAATTCTGGAGTAATTCCAGTCTCACATCCGGCACTTGATCACAGGGAGCCCCTGGTTATTTTCGACCCTGGGGACTTTCAGTACCCGGCTGCACGCTCCCTTCCCAAGTCTTGTTCCAGGCCCCCCGTGGGACAGAGCACCTTTATTAAAAACCATCAGTCTGAAAGAAGGTGTGGGCTTGACAGGCTTTACGGCCACAACTCTGGGTCAGGGGCTGAACAGGTCTGGCAACCCTTAGGTAGGCGATGGTTCCTTTTAATGTCCGAGCTCAACAGCAACCCCAACACCTGAACGATGGGGACTCGTACGACACCTGAACGATGGGGACACCGTATGTAGACTCTGATTGGCAGGGCATGCCGTAGGCGGACTCCGATAGGTATATCTGCTACCTTACCCACACATGTGCGGTATGCACAAACACTGACACTGTTATCTAAGCAGATATGGGCCACAGCTTATGCAAATTAGCACTGGACAACATCGGCATGACGACTGAGCCACAGTGGCCTCGAGTATTAGCACAAAATATGAAGGCTAACCGAAACCAAATAAGAATAACGTTATAAGGAAAATTATTACTAAGAAATAGCTAACAAATACTGGAACACACAACGACAGGCAAAACGAAGATGGCTGGATGGATAAAGGACTAATAGTTATTTAAAAACATGAAAATTTATTACATTTAAGAATAAAACAAAAATGTGTATCACACTTACATAAATCATATATTTACCATACATAACTAAAAAAACAGCCACATTTGACATCCTGAGAAGCTGTATAACATGATCCTATAAGGTACTATTTGTTTTCCAGACATATTATTTACAATCGACAACGTTCTGTGTGTTTTCAGTTACCATCTTCTTCATGGAAGTCATGTGACTATACTCGCACGAATTCTCGCAATACATTCTCGTATTATATTGTTTCTCTGACTCGGAAGGCAGCATAGTCTGAACAGGTAATGCCAGCAAATATAATTGCCAGGGTTCAGCCGGGGCAGACTATGTGTGGTTATACGGAACAGAGATACTCAATCTGATGTCCCAGGAGCAAACGGCTTGCATTCCCGTGTGCTGACCGGAAATCACCGGCCTCACCCTGACCTTCCCATGTGCTGCCATGGAGAACCAGCCTTCCCTGACTTTCCGGCAGCCTGCGATGTAAATAAAATCATCCAACAAAAGAAAACACACGAAATTGTTTATACCATACTACAGGCAGTGTGTATATATATTTACAGTTCAGAGAATTCCAATTATTATTAAACTGTTTTAATTTGCAAAATATGTTTGAAGAAAAATCCAAGTTTATGTGGTACACACAGAAATTTTTACAATATTCAAATATGCGTTTTTAGAATTCAAGAGGTTTTATTCATAAGGCTAATTAATTAATAAATGAAAAAAAATCACTGTTCCTTACAGAGAGACCTGCAGCTAATTATGAAATTTAAAATACATTTTTGAATGTAAAGTACTTAAAATTAAAATTACTACAAGTGAAGTTTAAGGTTGGTAAGCTGCCAGCACTAAATGGCCATATTTAATTTTCGCTTAATCCAAATTAGACCACAGTGCTATCTCTTGACCACCAACACCAGAATATTCCTACTTTGTCTGAGGAATCTCTTGATCCGAGTGGCGACCCGGCAAGATCTATCACTCTTAAACCATGCTGCAAGAGAATTTGTGATTGTCAAAATAAATGCAAAGGTACAAAATACATTGCTCTATATGTTACTAACCATGTAGGTCACCGAGAGTGACTGCGTCTTAGGAAACACCCTTCCTAATCGCGTTCGGAAGAGCCTGGACCACCTTCGGCTCGATGGTGAAATATGACAGTCTGAGACGGAGGGCATTACTCAGTCTCCTCTGATCCAATGGGCACTGACGGCCAGCAGAACGTCCAACCACTCATGTGCAGCACCAGGGAGGCACTGCACACACCACTCAGGCACGTGCAGCCAGAAACTGGAGAAGCAAGGACATCCTTGGCTAGGAAGCTAGCTGGCTCATTCCAGCACCTCTTCCTGGCACCATGAAATGCGTCGTAATATGTCAGTAAGACATTTTTTTTTTTTAATGAGGAAAACAATGGAGATCAGGTCAGAACTTTGATGGTTTGTAATTTATTGACTTTATGTCTTCAGTGAATGAGCTGATGGTATTCATCATCTGAGCTGGCAGACAGAGTTTATTTTTTTTACACCATTTTCTCCTTTTATCCTCAAGGTCAATTTTAAGCCAATTCACTGTATTCCTCCTAACTGGATATTGCCTATTTTGCCAAATACTAACTTCTACAAAAGAAAACTGGCAACTTAAAGTTGACCTTGAGGTCCATTCATCTGTGATTTCTTGATAACACGAGATTGTTATCATTCCATCTTTTCAAATGTAAGGATTTAACATTTTACAGACACATTAAGATATAATTCATGGTGAAAGGAAATTGTACTGCATGGTAGGAATGACCCATGCTAGTTGATGTGACCATAAAAAACATGGTCACAGGTTAGCTGATGTATTATCACAATGTCCCACGATAACATCACAACATTAGGCCACCCAGCAATTTGGAAGTGATGTGTAAAACGATATCGATCATCTAATACTTCTCCCACGACCCCTTTCCAAACAAACACAATCTACTGAGGAAAGTCATTTTTTCTGCTCAGTTAAGCTCACAGACACGCACACAGGTGCACAGATCGCTCGAGTGCACAGATGAACACTGGGTCATCGTCAGCAATACAGAGGAGAGAGGCGCAAACCATTTTTGAGATGTTCAGAGGAGCGAGTTGTATGTAACACAGAGGTAAGGTCATTATCACTTCAGGTGTGCCAGAGTCCCTAACGCTGAGTGACCCTGTCACTTGAGATGAGGAGAGGGGAGATTCTAGGATTTGACCCTTAGGGGGACTTATCCTACAGAGGAAATACGGGAAGTCACCCCACAGGAGTAAAAGAGGGGTAATGGCCAAGATAAAGTTTGCTCAGCTGGGGGTACGAAATGCATATGAAAATCGAGGACAAATCACTAAATGGCTTTAAAAAAAAACTATTTTTCAGGGGGGCCGGAGACAAAAAAGTCATCTAGAACAACCTATGGACTAGGACACGTGACCCAGAACACCAGCCAGATGTTGGCTCTGATTAAGCGTATGGCAGGTCTGAACATACAGCTTTCATCTTTTTGGACAAAATTTTTACCCCAAAAATAAATGCAGACATAAAAACAATATAAAACAGATTTGAATCTAGTCCACTGAATCCCCACTGATAGCGACGATTTTGGGTGTTTTATTCCCAGCTTAATCAAGTTTGATGCATACACTGAAACAGTTCTTACTTGCAGAGTTAAGAACACTGACTTGTTACCCTTAAGGCTGGTGCGTTAAATCCTAGCAGGGGCTTACACAGAGCACCCACGAATGGCTGCATCAAAATATGCAGCTGTATAAATACATAAAAAACCAGTAACTGCTTCAGATGAAAGTGTCAGCCAAGTAAGGGGATACGAAGAACAATAACTGCAGCGGAACGAGCCCTGCCCCCCCATGAGTGCCACCGCAGAAATCCCTTTTGACAAAGGGAAACTCCCACCCACATCTCTAACCCTCCATGCCCGGACTGCGATGGAAGCACTAAGTAGAAAATTAACTTGACCTATGAGGTCAGTTGGAGGCTGGAATTCTCACAGTCTTCAATTATTTTTTTTCTGAGCCAGCTGTTCAGTGGCAGCTGCAGTGTACAGTATTTTATTTACATGACATGTATTACTGCACTGTCAATATACGATGCCGTTTCAGCCACAATAATAAGTAGACACAGTGGTGTTATACTATATATTTTAAAAAAATAGTTTGGGAGGAGGGATTGTCTGAACATTGATATTGCTGAATATTTCCTTCTTGAGGAGACCCAGTAACTAGGACACCCAAGTGCCAAGCCGAAAATGAAAAAATCATGAGGATGAGCCGCCATAAATGAGGAATTTAAAATCGGAGCGAAGAGGGGGGGGTCTCTGAGCCACGCTGGCAGAGATAAAGGCGCGGGCCTGCCTCCCGGAACCGAAGCACAGGCTAGCTAAGCCAGGACAGACCTCTGGGGCGGAGGACACTTGACTTCGGATTAGGGGACGGTCTAAGTGTGTGGCCGGAATTAGCAGCCAGTCACACTTGCATTTACACTGCCTGGGGGGGGGGGGGGGGGGGGGGCGGGGGGGGGGGCGGGGGGGGGGGGGGGGGGGGGGGGGGGGGGGGGG
>JAODKC010000028.1:10426990-10454505 GCA_026777985.1 Mormyrops attenuatus
CCAGCTCTCAGCCCACCTCACCCCCACCATTACTTACATTCATATTGATTATACACACATCCGTGGCTTAATATTTTCCCTCTATCGATGCAACAATGGGCAGCTGAGCGGCCTAAAACCTCCACGGCTCTATTCACGCGACACCTCTCTCTAGGCGGGTGGAGCTTAGAAATTTGCGTAGGTTGAGTGGGTTTTCTCCTAGGTCCTAAACACATGTGGAATAGGTGATTCGGTGCTTCTAAATTACACTATATGGCTTCACGTTTCTTGTATGGACTAACAACAATATAACAATAATCGGGATGTGCTGTACCCTGTCAGGTTCAGGCTCCAAGGCAACAATGAGCCTGCAATGGATAAGTGGTTATGGAAGATGGATGTTTGAACAATGTAAAATTATGAATTATTAGAATTCTTCTTTGAAAACAGTGATGTGATAAGAAGTGTTACATTTAATTAACTTTCAAATTGATATTTTATTATTCTCAGGATATACAACAGTTCTAACATTCTGAGGCCTATTTTAAAATGTTTTTTAGTCCCCACAAATTAAATGTGTATTTATGAAGATATGAATAGCTTTTCATATTATATATAAATTTGCCACCAGCCCCCCTAGAAAAGACCCAGCTTCCTTAACGATTCATCCCTAAATACAACCGTTTAAATCTGGGTAGTAAGCATATATTTGCTCAGAACACAAACACAGTTTAACATTTAACAGAAGTTTAACAGAAAATATGCTAATTAAGAGTAACAATAAAAACTAACAGGAATTTCTTCTGTTCTCCAAAAACCTATTGATATCTAGTTGTAGGACAACATGTAACTTCTCCTCAGGGGCTGCATAGCCATTCCATATGTTAAGTTTCACAACCAGCTCACGTAATTAACTGATTTAATTAGCTTAAAAACGTCAGTGAGGTATCGATTAGCCATATGAGGTGGGAAAGTGGCAGAGACAAAAAATACACTGGGGTGTTGGATGGTTGCTACAAATTCTGGGGTGATTTTAAGAGAGGTTTTGAAATGGCAAAGCTGACATATTTTACAGAGATAATACCATCGTTTTACACCAACATGAAGATCAGGTGAGCATCATTTTCAATGCCTAAGGCTTTTGCACAGTACTTTATATTTCATTGAGAAGAATGATCAAATGAATTTTAAGACTTAACAAATAAGTAGATGTCAACTGTCTAGATGTTACACTGTACAAATATAAATCACAGTACTGATTTATCCGGTAAGAACATAACCCGAGAGACTACCAGACCATGACACCATCAAACATACCTTGACAATATGATTTTGACGTGGTGACAAGGCATACTGCTGATGAAGCCAGCAAGGTAAAATAAGGACACGGCAGTGTTGAGTCCGAAAGGACACAAACAGAAATAAACCTAGGGGATTGGTTTACAAAACACATGTTATGAAATTGGGATCAAAAGGAAGAATGGATTTACACGCCTTGGGAAGAACACTGAATTTCTGATATTGTGCAGGAACAAAACCCAGCAATTAATACATTATGGGGGCAATGAGGAACAAGTGTGACTAAACAATACCAATAATATCAATCATCTGACCCTCTTTCCTGAGATGTCCACAGGCCACACCCCCACAAATACCCTCATAATAGCTTTGTTCTTCGTTATTGCAGTGCAGTAGAATTGTTGCCATTGTGCAGAATAAACATATATTTATCCTGAATAACAGATTAAACAAACTTTATACATATAACCAGTACTTGCAAAAAATGATAATGTATGTTTTCGTCATTCATGTGAGACATTCTGGGAAGCAAACAGAGGAAGGAAAAAAAAAATACATGTACAAAGGAGACAAGACTGCTAAGTGAGGGAGCAGGATAGAGTTTTGCACAATTATTTTAATTAAGCTTTTTTTAAACAAATAAATTAAATCCATGTGTCCAAGATTGCCATTTGAGGTTTCACAAACAGATGTTCATTTTATGAATAAAAGGCTGATTCTGTTTAGCTATGGTTACAAGACCGGCGGTAGGGCAAATCACCCTGCAATGCGACACCCAATTGCCACAGAGGATGCGGTTCATCAACAAAAGGTACGTACTGCTCTGAAGGAATGGCACTGCGGAGCGACCAGAAGGCCCAAGGTTTCCCCATCTGGGACGGGGGGTGGATTTCATGCCTCACGGGCTCATAGGAAGTCATACCTATGACGGGCCCATCATTCTCGAAGGAGCACTGCTCCAGACAATTCCGTCTGCCACACATCTCTGGGAAAAGCTGCTTCTGCATGCTCAGCATGCTCTCTCCGCCATCGTCTACAAGCCAATGACGCATTTAGAAGCAAGGATCCCCGTGGTGTCATTAAAAACCGCAATAAACCATACAACTGTTACATTTCTGAGCCGTACTATTCTCAGGGGAGAAAACAGCATCAGACTGGCACTGTACCAAAATTAAATCACATGCTGCTTGCACCGGCTGCCCCGATACACAGCAAAGTCCATTCGGTTCTTTTTCCACATTGACAATAACGTGCTGAAGAACAGAAAGCGCACGAATCAACGGTGAGGCTTGCCTGACACACGTAATGGCTGCTAGTCTTCATGGCTTGGGAACAGGCACATCTCCAAGGCATCCCATAATAGCAGAAATTGTCATTACAGCTAAAGCTCTCAGAAATCCCAAGTTAAGTCTTCACAAGGTGTCCTTTTTACAGACTACATAATCCAAGTCCTTCTCTATTGTGAAATATATACTTTATATACTTTATATACTATGTACAATTTGCATAACACTGTTTCCTAAATAATTGAATGAAAAAATGAATTGGTCATGACTGGAGCAAGCACTGCATTAATATCATTATAATTATAATTATCATTATTATTATTTTTACTATTGTTGCTGCTTATCATCATCATCATCATCATCATCAAATGTAAGAATGAAATTTTTCTCCCAATTACAAGTAACTAAACATGAAATTTAAATATATACAATTTCATTGATGGCCACTCACTCAATGTCCCAGTCATCCAAAGGCCAGTAAACAAAGATGTGAATATATATTTAGTAACCATTTCCATTACTACACAGGTCAAAAACTTAGCCAGCATCGTGCAGCAGTTATTCAGAGCAGTGCCTTTGGTGAATCTGCAATTCCATTTTAAAAGACATTTGCATTAATATTTCCTTTGCCCATACTCATGCATTTTCTCCCTGTGCTGTCATTAATGTATTACATTCACATTTACCGCTAACAGCCTCCAAGGTCACAGCTTCAGTTGTTCCTTTCCTGCTTCCCGCTTCCTGCGTAATCACCATGGAAACAAATGACTGTACATCACTGCTGAAAAATCTCCGAAATTGTACTTTCAGCTATGCCGACGTTCTCTCACAATTAATGTATAGAAGAGTTTATTTTAATTGTACTTTTTTAGAGACACCATATGCTATAGGATTTATAGGAAACATTTTCATGTTTTGACGAGTGACAAATATTACACTGACATAATTCACCAGGTTATTCAGTAAAAAGAAACAATAGTGTAATGTCATTTATATGTAATTAATTTTAGTTCAATATCATTTCTGTTTTAGAATTACCATTAATCAATTTTTTTTAAATAAACTTTTAAACGTTAACCTCCATTCAAGAATGAGCACTTCCTCTGCAACCACTGAACTGATTTTTCCATCTAAATATTCTACTGTAAAATGACACTGAACAAATCAAGGTGTTTGTATTGCTTAAAGGAAAATTCCATTAAAACTTACCTCTCATGTGGAAGGAATGTACACCACAAGAATGATTATATAGTTTTAAATGTAATAAAATGACCATTTTCACATTTCATTTCCTGGCATGTGAGTCATGACCAGTGGTTGGTAGTTTCAAGCAATTTCCAGTATGAATTTGTCATTTAATCTGCACTTCACCTCTTAGTAGAATCAGCAATTCATAATAAACAGCTTTTAGAACTTCAAAGCAGCTGTAAGGATGCTCTCCGTTAATAGAAAAATCCCAAAATAGAATCTTTGCTTTGGAAAAATAAGTGTGCATATATGAACAGGATATGGACACTGCAAACCGAGACTAAATGCGCAAAGCACAAACTCTGTTCTTCACAGGCCTACAGTATAAACCAAACCAGCGTATGAATGTGGATATTACAAAATATTTTTTTAGAGGGCCTGTTTTAAAGGTTATGACACTTTCACTGAATTATCACGAGATTATCAATAATTATCAATAGAAAATCTTTCCATACTTTTAAAAATGTATTTCTAAATGCACTCTCATTCATCGCTAATACAGGCTATTTTGCCGTCTTGTTTGTTTTAGATCACTGGTTTTCTCATGCAATTTAGTTCCATCCAACATTTAAATCTAGGCTCATCTGCTCAAAAAGCATTAGTCTTTGCCATGGACCATCAAAAATTAAGCTAAGAGCAGCCAAGACTAAACCTCCAATTTGTTCCGCTGTTACAGGGTCCTCGTTACAATTGGCTAATTCCTCGGGCTAGACCTGGCCTGCACATCTAGCCTGTGCCCAGGAGGCGGCACCTTAGAGGACTGGATGACTCAGAGGCCCCGATGGCTTAAAGCTTTTGGTGTAAAATGTAATACTCGGGGAATATACCCAAGTGGCGTGATTTTGCAGTAACAATCTTGTTGAAAACCTCTTGGTTTCAAACTGTATTTTCAAACTTTTTTTTTTTTTTTTTAAACAACTTTAGTTTCTTTGTAGTTTCAAGGTTTATATTCCAAATTGATTCAAGACAAAAAATTAAGCTAAATGTCAGCAGTTTTTTTGACGAGCTTCTGGCAAATTTGTAATTTTTAGAATTTTCATTTACTCATTAACATGTCATCAGCTTTAACAGTTTCATTTATTTTTAATAAAGAGAATTTGATCATTATTCATTAAATTGTAGTACAATTAGAGATGCACCGATCTGATATTTGAGATCGGTATCGGCTCCAATATTTGTATTTACTAAAATTTTATTATGATATATTAAATATTTATTAAAGCAAAAAGAGCTCTTGTATGAGAAACTGTATTGGTATCGGCAGTTGTGTATCGGATCAGAACTGAAAAAATCAGCCCATCTCTAAGTACAATGAAAAAATGTGCCTTGTTCCTCTCAGATCATCTAAAATATGTCATCAATATAAGATTATTGATACCATAAAGACATGCATCAATAAGCTTTACAAATACCTTTTTCTATTTTTTTAAATTCCTGTTCTACTGCTTAACGTCAAAATCGGCACAATCCTGTATTCAGCCCAGCTTATCAGATTATTTGAGTCAGATGCCAGGGTAAAGCACTGTAAATAAAAGGAATACTCAAGAGATACAGTATGATCTAACAATGGTTTAATGGGGAGAAAAAACACCGCCATACAGCCTATTTCATATGAAAGCAAAATCGTGCTTTTGGCTGTAGACAGAATCCCGGAAAGTGAATCAGAAAACGACGAATGTTCCGTTGCCGTGGCAATACGACAGAAGAGCAGAGAGATATGGGCCACTCAGGATGACAAATTGTTTGATGTCACAGATGTGCATGGATTTTTCAAGAGTGTGTTGGGAGCAGAACCCTACAGGCTCAGTGGTGCCGGACCTACGTCTAAAAGGTTTCTGTTGATTCTGAAGGACGTTTCTAATCTTCGGTCCTTCTGATGACATTACTGTCTTTTGTCAAACAGTTCACACAGTGCATTTTCCATGTGTTATAATAACAATGAACGATCCAATAGAGTGATTCCTGTTAGATTCTAAAACCGGGGCCGAAATGCACCAAAAACCCATTTTAAACCAGCCGCCCCAAACCACACAGTACGGCTCTTCCTCATCTACTCAAACTAGTGTTAGACTGTTAAATTCCACCCCAGAAATGAAACATGTGGCCAAGGTGTTAACAACTCCCAATGTAGCACCATGGGGGTCCAGTTCAGACAGAGTTGGTTCCACAGACCTGCCGGCCCCCTTTATTTCTAAACCAATGATCAAGGCCTGGTATTCTCAGAACTCTCGCTTACTTGATTTATAATAATTATCGTGTATCTCATCATATCAAGGAAAACTATTTTCGTAACATAGATTAGAAGACTTTTTAAAGCTTATTTAGAAGACGCTTTTATCCAATACATTTATTTTTTGAAAAGACAGGGTAAGTCAGTCCCCAGGATTTGGGGTTAAGGTCCTTGCCCAAGGGCCCAATGATGAAATCACTCTGCCTACCCTGGGATTTGAAACGGCAACCTCCTGGTCACAGTCCGCTACGATAGACTAGGCCATGGAGTATACCTGGAAAAAATTTCTGCTCTTACCACGAGAGAACCTGGATGAAGGAATGACCAGGAGCTGTCAGTTCACCAGAGATGCATTATAGGGTGATTATAGATAAGGTTGAGTTAATTTAAGTTGAAGGTTTCTACCTACTGGTGAGGGGAAGCTGGGGCTGCAGGGGGCCTCCAGGGGGCCTCCAGGGGGCCTGCAGTACTGCTAGTGGGACACGGCAGGGGGTTTGCATAACCATGCATGCTCTCAGCAGGAAAGCTATAAAAATCTCACAGGAAAAAAATCAACACTCACGGGAGCGCCTAAGGTACAAAATTGGTCTGATACAGAAGAGAGAAGTAAGGAAAGTGCAGAGAAAGACGCCAAGCATTCCCCAGGCTCCTGGCCCAGATATATTAAGAGAATCATATTAATGGTTTCGCAAACTGAGGTTGATGATCCTTCATGCATTCCACAGTCTGACCACAAAGGGTGAGAAGGCCAAGAGAAGTGAAATTTCACATGACTGACTTGTTGCAGATAAGTTTCTACTCTAAATTACGTCCCACACTGGTCTCCACTTACTGATATGCTCTAAGGTCCTTTGTCAAGTAGAATTTCTTAGCCCAAAAGCCACAAACTAAACTACAAAAATCATGCCAGGGTGTTAGGACTGACTGTGCAGTCCTGATGCTGTTCTCATAAATAAGGGCTTATTCTAGGAGTGAAACAGTTTCAGTCTGAAAAGACATTTAAACTGGCTGGCTTTGCCTCGTCTTGCTGTCAGGTTTCCAGTTAGGACAGTTGGATACATTTAGATTGAAAGATATCCGGATATACTCTGCACAACCCTTGGCCATAATAAACAGATGACAGAGCACAGATTCAAGTTGCAATGCGTACTGTAAGACAGCTAAAAAAGCATTTAGGATCATCTTACAAACACAGCATCATCAAACGGATCATCAACATGTGTGCATTCACTAGAATAATATTAATGTTGATCAATATATTATTAAAAATGGTAATACTGTATAAATAAAAAAAACATACTGCTGTAATATGAATAAAGCTTTTAATGGATGTAAGGTATCCCTGACACCGAGGTACTGAATCAAAAAAATTGCTCATTTCTAATCAGGACATTTAAAAGTACATAAAAAAAATATGGCTTTATGTTTCCTGCACAACATGACTCTCTTAGTTTTATTTCCCTCTAAAACACATTATTTTTTTTGAAACCCTTGTGATTTCATTTCCGCAGCACCTGCATTTCTCATTTATATCCCATGAAGGTTCCAGACGTCTGCAAAGTCACTCTGCAAACAATTCAAGCGCTCAGCAAATTTCAGCCTTTCTGGTTATTTATTGATTCCATAAATAAGAGCTGATTCCGGAACTGTACTGAGAACAATTGAACATAGATTGTAAATACGATTACATTTAAGGGCTACTGAAAGAAATGAAACATGGAGATTGGAAAGTAACACAAATCTCTCCTTGCAGGAGTGACGTCTGTATATCTGTGTAAATGGCCAGACACTATTCATAGGCCTGTGTAACTTTGTGGAGGTTTACAGTGATTCGCTAACATCTTATTGATGCAAAGTTGCAATAATTTTGTTTTTGCAATTAGTAAATTTGTTGTTGAGTGAGATTACCCATATTTCATATAGTTGAAATTTGCCATAATGCTTAATACATGTGGACAAGTTCATGAATTACAAATTTCAAACTGGAGGTATTGCAGTGTGTACTGCCTTAATATAATTTTTTTCCATCCTATAATCAGATATTTATCGACAGGAAAGAGTATGCAGGGAACAAATCATGTATGTCCTACCATAAAAAGGTACAGAAAAACAGAGAACCATTATGCTGATCATGATTGCGCTATTATTTTTATATTTAACACTTGAAAACAAATTTTCCTACACGTTTATCGGTGATATTAGTATTCATACACTTACTTCCATATTTACACCAATTAAAATGATTTCTGTCACTTTTTCTATGTATTCTCCACCATTATTATGGAAATTATCTGTACAACAGATGAAGAGAGTGTTTTCTGACTGTCAAACACTAAACGCAGAAGTCTCTTCAGAGTACATTTTTGTGTTCCCACACACAGGCTGTTACAGTGGCTTTGTTACATTGAGCTATACGCCCCTGTACCTTCTTGTAAACCAATACAGCGTTGACAGATAAACAAGGAGGAAGAGAGACAAAACCATAAAATAAATAGATAAAGGCTTCCTCAAGCATACAAACATGTCAATGAAACATTGCGGGCCCACACCATCTCTCCATGAATGTGCCATACATTATTATTATTATTACTATAATACTTCTTCCTGTTCCATAAGCCTAGC
Organism: Mormyrops attenuatus; assembly: GCA_026777985.1. Classification (NCBI taxonomy): domain Eukaryota; kingdom Metazoa; phylum Chordata; class Actinopteri; order Osteoglossiformes; family Mormyridae; genus Mormyrops; species Mormyrops attenuatus. Next base: position 10,435,655 of record JAODKC010000028.1, read on the forward strand.
CTAAATACAAGACCGTATGCATTTCACCCCAACACAAGATGTCCAGCCCACTTCATCTGGCCACGCCCCCTTTTCTTGGAATGGAATTGACAGACGCATGCATTGAAGTACGGAAGATACCTAACCAGCTCCTCCTGTGGCCTACCAAATAAAGGCTCACTATTTAAGTTCTCCTCTCCGGTAAACTTTCACTCACCATGTGTCGATTCCCTCCGACAAAACCATTCGGAGGCACAGACTGGTGACACACACAATTAAGAGAAGCCACAATCCACACCTGGGGGATTAGCAGAGACAGTGGAACAAATTTGTGCAGGAGGCAATATGTGTGTCTGCGTGACGGCAAATTTACCTCCCACCACGGGTCATCCGCCTGCCTCCTGCCTGGCCCAGACAGACACTGGACCGTATCTGCTGCCACATATCTATTAAGCGTTCTCATAACACAGTCAGAGCCGATTAGGCCTGCGAGAAACCCTGGCCAGAATGGGTGTGACTATCCTTTATAAGCTGTTGCTTTTAAAAACCTTATAACCCTCCTGAGCCATCTGAGAGTACAGATTTTAAGATACAAAAAAAGAATATAACAGAACAATAAATAATCTATAACAATAAACCGTACAATACATGTAACAGTGGGGAAAAAATATCTGGATGGTTTCCAGTGAATTAAGAAAAATTATTAATTTAATCAGTTAAGCTGAATATTAATTTTAAAGTTAATTATGTAATTGAGTCACTGGGGCCCCCGTGACTCGCCAACGATTGCTTGGGGTTTAACAACTTGATTGTAGTTTGCATTAGAACCTGTGGGGGTGTCAATCCCTTGGCATACTAGTCGTCAGCACAGCATAGCGGAAGCCGAGATTTGGCTCACCGGGCCAGGTTCCGATCACGTTTAATTCAAGGGGTGGTCTGAAAACTATATAGCAACACTAGTAACAAATATATAGTAACACTAATGTATAGTAAAGAGCAATGAACTACAGATATCAGACTGGTCTCCAAGCAGTAAGGAAGACAAAGGAAGAGAAAAACAAATTGAGATATAAAGGAATTAAACAATCTCCATTAGAAACCAGTGTTTCCAAACCCGGTCCTCAGGGGCCCACAGACGGTTCACATTTTTGCTCCCACCACACCTGCACCAGGTATTATGTGTTCTTAATTGGCTGGGGGCTGGGAGGGAGCAAAAAACGCGGACTGTCTGGGGTCCCCCAAGGACTGAGTTGGGAAACACTGTCCGTAACCATGGAGGGCACGGTAAGCAGGATGGGTTAGGGGGAAACTTGACTTTCTGAGGTTAGGGGGTCATTAGTTCATGGCACAAATGCCTAGGGGGGGGAAAGAAGAGCAGCGAACAAGCCTGACAGGACAGAAAATCGCACCCGTACCTGTAAACACTGACGTCTGTGCTGTCAAAAAAGACAAAAAAAATAAAAAGATCCTTGTCAATGTGAAAAACATGAGTATTACGCAAGAGGCAGTAAACAAATGAATTACATCAATGAGACTGGCTGACATTCATGTCAAGCCACCGTCACAGGCTTCAAAAAACCGGCAACTGGAGAAAAGCCGTCTAATGCGGGAGAAAGTATCGGCATGCTTTTAAAAGCGAGGTCTCTTGCACTGGTTCCATTTCTATCCAATCGCTAAATAAAATGGTAAATCACCTGACCGATCAGGGATACAGTGATTCAGAGCAAGGTAAGGCAGCATTAAGCCAAGACATAGGCAACAATGTAAGAAAATGGCCTAACGTTGGTCTGTTGCGGGGGGGGGTGTTTAAACTGACGATGTACACAGAGATAGGGTCGACTGGAACCTAAAAACCATGAAGCTGTGAGGCAGCAGTAATAATGAGCATATACACGATTTCACAGTGAGCTGCAACAGAAGGTCGCTTATTGTCCCAGCAGACAGCGTCTTTTGACACCTTCTGCACCTTTGGTTTTAGAAGCTTTCATGTAAATGTTTTAGAATGAGTGACAGTCGAGCCAAACCCAGTGTTTTGGGGGGTGGGGAGTGGTGTTTGTGGGGAGTTTCCAGGCCCACATGTTTGCTACACAAATTGATACATATGAGCTGCTCTCAATTAACAATTTCACCATTACAGCTGTAGTAACTTTTCATGTTAATGTTCCTCCTGCTCAAATTAACTTTCAATAAGAAATACATTATAATAAAAAACACCAACAAAAAACGGGAAGCTTTGGTGGGGGGAGAGGACTCCATTCTGTCGGAAGATTTCTGTGTAACCCCTTGTGATGTCAGCCAATCAAACATGACTCGAATCTGTCCATTAAAACGTGCTAGACTGACAGCAGAGCCGTCATTAAGATAATTATCTTTCGTTTTAAGACAATTGATATTTCATTATATACTTATTATTATTATTATTATTATTATTATATGTCTTTACTGATATGAATTATATACTTAAAAAGACATATACAGATCAAATTTTAGAATGTGCTGAGGAAGGCTTGCAGAGAGTCACGGAGGGTCCTTTCTTAAACTACAACGGGTATCACCCAATATAAATTTTAACGGAGGGAAAAGACAAGGGAAAATTCACAAAATGGTCTCCATGGTAACGGGAGAGCAGATGGGGTGGGTGTGGTGGAAATGCCGTGGCTTGACGATGATGTGGTGAATGCAGACAAACAAGCTAAGAGGAGACCAGCACATGAATCAGTCGCTATCTAAAGCTCATACACCATCAAGCACACGCCTGGAAGTGAACTTCGGGATCCAAAACACCATCACTCGGCACTTTATTCTTCTTAACAAATGCTGGCACACACAATTTAACATTTCAAACAGTTCATGCAAGTCTGGTAAGATCCATCATAGTATGATGCAAAGCAATTTTCATCTTTATAGGTAAAAAAAAAAAACACTGCAAGACTAAGAAAGGCAGTTATCCTGAATGCTTACTTTACAGTACCAATAAATCCACATTATTGAGACATCTATACCACCAGGTCAATTTTGGTGCATGGCTAAATTAGCTTTAGTCCAGGAAGCTACAAACTGTACAGTAAGTCCATCCATCCATCAGTCTGGACCTGAAGTCTATCCTATGCAGAACAGGCCAAAAGGCTGAGGTCACCCTGGACGGGATGCCAGTCCATTGTAGTGGTCACATACATAATCATACTCTATGGGCAATTCTGACACACCCTTAGTCTAATAGTCTGACCTTGGACTGGAGGAGACCTGTGTAACACAGGGACAGCATGCAAACTCCACATAACCAGCAGTAGTGAGACTTACTGTAAAATACCAAACCCCGGTATTGTTATTGCTACTCTCTAAGCTAGTGTTTCCCAACCCAGTCCTCAGGGACGCACAGACAGTCCACATTTTCACTCCCTCCCAGCCCCCTACACACCTGTAACCAGGTATTCAGTGTGATGTATTGGCTGGGAGCTTAGAGAGAGCCAAACTGCTGACTGTCTGTGAGTCCCCGAGGACCGGGATGGGAAACAGTGCTCTGAGCCTGTGCCACGTTGTGTTTAACTATAATTTTAACAGAAATATGCTAAGCTGAATATTCATAATCAGGTTTAAAATTTTATCATTGTGAATGCTCAAAACAAAATGTATATTTTAAAAATCAAAACTAAGCAACAATCTTAGATACTAAACTCTTGCAACATGTAATTATATAAATAGTCGGTAATCTGAGTTTGCAGGATAGCATTGTGGGAACTATGATGGCAATTTCAACATTTCCTTGCATATATCCCGGTTCAAATTTGTAGTTTTTCTATCCCTCCTTTATGCATTAAATTGTTTTTAAACAGCACAATATTGTAATAAGAATTGCAAGTTTAATTATATGAAAAGATATAGAATTTCAATGCGCTTGAGGTTGGTGGCGTACAATAGCATGTGAGTTCAAGCGTCAGTGGGCACCTTTCCTGGGGCGGGGGGGCTTCATTCTTCATGATTAATATCACAAGGCACATACCAAGTGAATGGATCAGCCCCATAACTGACTTCGCCCCACCCTGAGACATCGACATAAATTATACAATATACTGTACATTGATTATTATGGATTATTCTATATGTATTAAAATAAAATGAACATTCTCATTGTGAACTAAGTAAACTGCTGAAGATAAGAATTCTTCCATCCATCCTCCAAGTGCTTATCCTGGTTAGGGTCACATGGGTCACGAGCCTATCCCAGACAGCACAGAGCAAAGGGCAAACCTGCCAGTGCGTAATCATATACGATGGGCAATTCAGAGATGCAAACCCACACCGTGCAGGGAGGGCACATACAGAACAAGGTGGGATCACAACCTCGACTCTGAAGATACAAGGTAACAGTGGTACCCACACTGCCTCATAAGAGTGATTAAAAAAACAACACAAATTAAGACCATTTGTTGATTTTTCTATTCATAATTCTTAGTTTTGTAAAATTCCATCACTAGACGTTTAGCTATTTTTTTCCATTCATTTAATGGCATGTCTAATTTTACTTTGTTTTAATGAATAGTGAAATAGTGAATAGTGAATAAACATCTGCATGAGAACCGCACTTTTACTGAATTCTATATGTAAGGGTTTATGCATGCATTATATGATTTAAACGCACAGCTGTGGAGGCAAAGAACCACCCAATCCACATCGGAGTGCTTTGAAAAACGTATAATGGTTGGACTGGTGCACATTTACCCACTTACAACTGGCTTACTACGCATTTGGCCTACAGATTTGTATCTAAAGAAATTAATACACATGTTTATGAGCCAAAAACACTTTATTAGTAGAACTACTTTCTCCTACCCGATAAAAAAATTTACGTTTAGTTTATGTTAATTTTTTATCATGTTCTCCATCTGGAAATTTAATTAACGGTAGATAAAATTAAAGGTTAAGATGGTGCATTCATTTACTATTGCGATTCGTTTTTAGAACATGAATCGACACCCTTTTGGCCAATCAGATTCAAGAATTCAACAGTGCTGCGATGTAAGTTAGCATAGAGTATAACGAAAGGGACATTGCGGATGGGAGGAAACCTACAAAAACAGTGTGAAAGCCTGCCGACTCACACACGGAGCCAAGCAAAAGTCAGGCTGTATGTATTATCATCCCCCACAACTCTGTATTGCAGTGTTTCCCAATTCAATCATTGGGGACCCTCAGCCGGTCCACGTTTCTGCTATCTCCGGTCTCCCTGCCAGACAGTCCACATTTTTGTTCCGTCCTGGAACTGGGAGGGAGCAAAAACATGGACTATCTGTGAGTCCCCAAGGACCGAAATGGGAAACACGGCTTTAATGGATAAGCTATTGGAAGATGGATGGATCATATATAATACTGTTGTAGAAAACGTTCTTGCACCAGTTATGCTGATTAATGCAAAATTTCAAACATAATTCTCTTATGCATGTTAATTTTCTGCAATTTCCCAGTACTTGCATTATGGTAATTGGTAGATCATTTCAAAAACAGAATGTTTAAGACAAAAACAAGCACGACATTAAGATAACATTACAACAGCCAATTCAGAAGCCCCTGAGCATTGCAAGACAAAACTGGCAGTGACTTAATGACAGGCATTATTCTTGGAGTTGTTTGTGCCATGAGCTACATGAGTGCATTGAAGTTCCGACATCATTTAGCACCTAAGCTGACACACTTGTTTTTCATTCTACTAATTTTTGCTCATTTTAACAAGGGTGCACCTCAGGATCAAAGACTCAGAGGTTTTCGTAGATTGCTTAGAGCAGTATTTCCCAACCCAGTCCTCGGGGACCTACAAAGGATCCATGTTTTTGCTCCCTCCCAGTTCCTTGTCAGACAGTCCACATTTTTGCTCCCTTCCAACTCCCTACCGGGGAGCAAAAAGATGGACTGTCTGTGGGTCCCCAAGGACTGGATTGGGAAACACTGGGGTAGAGACATTTAAGTCGTCTGACATCCTATCCTGGGTGTCCCCTGCCTTGTACCCTGCACTTCCTATAATAGGCTACAGGCTCCCTGTAACTCTATATTAATACCCAGTTATGGAAGATGGATAGATATTTCAGGTATTGACAGAATTCATTGCAAAACCCGGTCAGCACCTAGCAGGACAATGGAGCAAATGGCATATCGATTAAAAACACAAACAGACAGTGTGAAAGTATGAATTGCTGAATGTTCTACACGCGATCAACGGGAGCAGGGGGCTGGGGGAACAAGCAGGTTAAGATAAGAAGAAAACAAGAATCACTTAAATGATCTCTGGCCAGTGTCATAACCAGAGCATTTAATGCAGTAATAAGAAAAGAATAGTCACGACAAAGGGTGGATCTGTCGCCTGGCAAACATCTGTCACTCTAACGACGAATGTAGTCATTTTCCATAAACTGAATAAATGTCCAAAGCCAGTGCTTATTTCACAGACGGTTTTCATGGTAATTCACTGGATGAGATAAATGTGATATGTGACATAGAATAGAAAAGGTATATATGCATTTTCTGAGCATTTTCATTCAATCAAATCAAAAGCAAGCACCTGCTTTTTCAAAAACATTTCTCATATTACAATGATGGCAGCTAAAAGGCGAGCAAACTGGAGCAAAGAGTTCAGGATAATTTAACAGGCCAAACAACAGGCTATGTTGCATATTTTAATACATTAAGCAAACTCCTCCACTCTCTACATCGCAGAGGCAGCCTCGACGCCCTGACCTCGCGTGCCCTGTAGGCAGCAATGAGTAGCCGTGACAGACACAAATGCGCTATGTTGGCCAGCTCCGTGTGTCGCGGTATGCATCTTTCAGGGCGCCATAAGGCTGTCAAGACGCCGCACTGCAGCCACTTCGGGGGGGGGGGGGGCAGAGGGCAGCGGCTCACCTTCCACTTTCTAGGTAATATATTTTAAAACTCATAAGGTCATAATGGGCTCTCACACTTCCCTTTTCTGCCCCCCTCCCTTTTACAGAATGGAAAACCTTTTCTTCCTTTTTTTTTTTTTATAGTCATGAGTAGTATATATACACTATAGGGTTCCCCGGTTCCAGTCCTGGAGGGCCAAGCCAGTCAGTTTACAGATTTCCCTGCTCAGAACCCTGATGTATGTATTTTAATGTATAACAATATATATCTAAGAATTAGCTATGAGCTAAATTTCATCTGTCACCTCTGCAGAGGTGACACAACACAACAATTTTGGTTCAGATCAATCTCTAGTGTTCCCTAACCTACAGTGTCATGAGAATTTTGCATTGAAAGATTTAAAAAAAATAACTGGTTTTCTATTTGTACTTATTTTTATTTTGTTGATTCATTCATCGTTGTCACGTTTCATGCGTCCCCATGCAGAAATTCAGGTATAATGGCACCCTGATAAGACGACAAAAGGCTGGGAAAGAAAATAGAATTACCCGGGGAAATCGTATAATTTCGTAATTTTGTCTTCAGAAATGCAGCGATTTCTTTAGACTGTTACCGTCACAGGAAAATTAGAACATTACAGCAGCTGTTGGATAAAAGCAAGCAGAACAAAGATCGCAATAATGAACAAACAGGAAAACACAAACTATGTGAAGGGTAAGCTGATGACAGGCAAATTCAATAAAAGCCACAATTCTGGTTGCAAAGAAAGTACATCAGAAGTACATCATCAATGATTTCACTGTGGAAAACACAAGCCTTTAAGACTTTTCTTGATGAGGGAACCTGACAAATCAATGTCAAGGTGCTTAGCTTGATTAAAAAAGGCCACAATATTAAATGTCGGGACATAAGTTTGAGAAATCAAAATGCCTGATAATTATTAGCCTGACATTCTACTGTCTAAACAATAATATCTAACTAACTAAATAATAATAAATAACTGAATAAGACAAAGAGGGAAACAGCAAGCAATTTTTGTTTATGAGAGAGACTACATCTGCAAAGCTCACCTTTCTGTGTTTCATTTTGGAACTTCAAAACATCTATTGATGCTGTGGTTGTAAGGTCTGTTAGGGCAGGAAAGGCTACAGAGGAAATGATTTAACAGTTTAAGATCATAAACAAGACAGTTGACACAAACAGTCAAATTCCAGCTTTGATCGTTTGGATCTTTTACCACTAACAGCCCAAACATTGACGCTGAAAAAAAACTCTTGTGAATTCAGTTCACTTACAAACCTTGGATTTTACTGCTTCAACAGGTTCCAGTTCTTTCCCTCTCAGGATTCATACTTACAAATATTTTTTTGCGAAATCTGTTTTTACTTATTGTGAAACTTTTCAGGTCACCACTGAGGTCCAGCCAGTACAGTAACGTCTGTTCAGTGGTCAATGGTAGCTGCCTGGAGTTTATCAATGGCGGTGGCTGACCTGTATCCTGTTTTGTCATTTGAGACTCTATGGCCAAGGTCATAAAAAAATATTCAGACAGGGAAGAAGGCAGGAGCTGAAGTATACAGGTAGCCCGTAGAGAGACCATAAATGTCAGGTTCGTACAAGGACAATATGCTCCAGGGGGCTCAAATTATGCATTAAGTGATAAAAGCCCCATAACTGACATTTTGAGGATGGGGGAAGGCAGAAGAGCAGAGCTCTCTGGCTTTAACAAGTACAAATAAATGCTTATGTCCTTTTCAAATGCTATTATTTACTCTAAACGAAGTGACATGCTAAACAAAATTAAAACTGAAAAACTATATACATTTTAAAACAAGCAACTATGTCAGGAAAGATGGGAAATGTATACTAGAAATTTATATTATATTATATTATATTATACACACAAACACTTGTACCCATCATACATTCAAAATTATGCATGAGGGCAGTAATTTTACAAGACCCACGATTGGTGGAAATGCTCAACAGAATGGATGGGGGGGGGTTCCTTTGTTTCCTCTGTGCCCAGACGACCTTCCACAAGGACATGGCTTTATCAGTGATCTGTGAGTTCAGCTCGCTCATGTCATAGATACCGGCGCACTGAACAAACCAAAACGGCTACCATAGACACCCTGAGGAGAGAAGCAGCCGATTCTTACACAGGTACCTTCAGTCATGGTTAAGGAGATGGAAGATGCCCTGGTCATTAGGCTGGAAACACCTGCAAGGTAATCTCCTCTGGAGGTCACATCTACTCATCTTCCATGCCTCTCTCTTAACTCTATTTTCATGCTGCTCTGCCTTCACATCCACCTGCTCCTAATCTCCAGTGCAACCTGAAACACATGGTTTATATCTGCTCAACTTTTGTCCAGCTATAACCCATACTGCGTGATTTACAGAAGTCTCCTTTTGATCTTCCACATAGTACACCAAAATATGCCTTGAAACACTGTCGGAGACTTGTTTTCAAACAAAACATGAGACAGTGAAAGCAGGAACGGAAATTACAATATCCACAACGGCGCATGTTTCATCCATGTGTAAAAACATAAACTGGAGCAAACTGGAGTACAAGTTTGGCGGACAGAAAAGGAGGGAAAAGGAATCAAATCTGTCACATCACATCACATAACATCACGTATCTCGGTTTCATGCCTTCTGAATAGCGTAATCTGAATGCAAAATAAGTGCTGCTACTAATAAATGAGGCGAATGCATTTACCAGCTCAGCAGTAATGAACGACACACATCCCACACACTGCACAGCCCACGCTCATTAAAACAGTGTATATCGAAAAACCCGGAATCTTGATTACCAGGGAAATATGGGTTTAATCTAGTAGAAACAATGGACTGGGACACAGAAGCCCAGACTGGATTTAGAAATGAGTGCGTAAAATAAAGAAACAGAGCTGTTTCACTCCGGTCATCTGATTGGCTTTATTCAGGGATCTCGCTAAATGATTGCAGCAAGAGTCAGGGACAAAAGAGGCCAAAATAGGCCAAAATAGGCCAATAAAAAAAAAATAGAAAGCCAAGGTGATTAGTTCCAGAAGTGGGTGGCCAAGAGGACAACACATCCTATCCTTTGGAATGCTTGGAAATGTTTGAGCCGGAATTCAATTTCCGATGATCTCATGGGCAAAGCAGTATGGCTGCATCCACGACACAATGGAACAAGGCTAAAGAGAATTAACACTAAAACTTCATACTTCATCAAATTTCTACAGTGATAAAAAAAAATGAAAGGAGGCTAATTAATTACAAGCAAAAGCACAGCCAATCCCCTACCCCCAGCATCAGCATCAAGTAAACAAATTGAGCAAGCGTAAATCAGTAATTGTTTCATTTCTCCTCGAACTAGCAGCCGCTCGATGGAGCGCGGGCTGAATGAGGCGGAGGGCAAACTTTGGGGAAGCGTGGCGGGACTCCGGCAGTGAGATGCGAGAACCCAGGGATGCTCCCTGAGAACTCAGGAGCCGCACAACGCCGCTCGAAGCTGGATCAGCATGACAACGCTAAACTTGGAAGGGCATGCCGTTATCGGCAAATTAATAAGCTACTTAATTGATGCTCATATAATGAGCCTGGCAGTAGTGCTATGGCTGCAGAATTTAACACTTTGGTTATTTACTCAAAAAAAAACGAGAGCAGACACCTGCAAAAACTGGTCAAAAACTAATTTAAATGTTACCAAATTTATGTTATACAAGCAAAAATATCCAAATGCTTGTGTTGCTAGTAAAATCCTTTCAGTGATGTTTCCGTAAGTCATGCTGACAGACTGAAAGGACAAACTGGGAGACAAAGAATTCTAAATGTGTCTCAGCGCCGGAAAGCAAAGAGCGTAGCTAGTTTACGCCTGGGGCAGAAATGCAGTTTGAAAAACTGCTGGTCTGATGATGTACGGCATCCTGGCTACGATTCAACCGACACAGAGCCCAGGACAGCTGGAGCCCACAAAGAGCATGCTCCTGAAAATCTCTGCTTCGAGAGGTACCGCTTGATCAAAGTTATAATTTACGCACCAACACAGGAAGACCACTACATAGTCATACAATAAACGAAGGTCAGCAGTCTCGGCCGGTCAAATGCAGCATGAAATATGATAGACGGAGAATGGATAGATGAAAAACAGGTTCTTAGGCTCTGTAATCCCTGAAATACCACATACTTTAGAAGTCTACCATCCCAACATTTCAGGTGAAAATCTGGAGGGGGGGAAATCACAGCACACTCTGAATGACATGAAAGCACACAGCAACCAGAGACTCTACACTTTCTCCTGCATAATTTACTTGTACCTGCTACGTAGACATATGGTCATCGATCACAACTGATTTATCATTATTAGTCTTTTTTTTTTTTAATCTATAGAACATTTAAAAACATTTATGAAAAAGACAGTTGGGGAGGGGGGATTCACCGGCAGATAAATGAATATAGATGAATGAAACGGGAGTTTTAAAAAAACAAGACAAGCAGAGCAATTACTTCAAATGGAGGTTAAACAAAACAACCTTAAATGTATTTATCAGCAGGAATCCATGCTTTAAAAAGGAGCCTCAGAACATTTTTACAATTGCAAACGAGCACTTTAAACAGAATTCCTTATACTACCATAGAGAATGCTTAGCACTACTGGATAAAGTGTGTTCATCATGTGTTCTTATATACTTCTTATATAACATATTACTGCATTATACACATAAACCCATTTCACAGAACACAATCTACTAGAGGCAAACTTAGTATAAGTGGTAACAAGATAAAGCAGACCAGTGACTATTATATAAAACCCCAGATAAAAATTCCATTCAGGTTAATATTGAAATTAAATACTGTATTGTCAGTATTATTAATGTCTTATTTTAAACTGGTGATCAATGGTCAGCATAATGTAACAACAGCATTCTGCACTATATACTGTTAAAATACGGCACAAACTCTTCCTTTGAGCAGCAGCCAGCCTTATGGAAAAATTTACGCTTATCATGGCGAGCAGCATTAGCTTACAAATAACCGACATGCATAATTGATACAAACAGATTCCACCCTTATAAATGCATCGGTGTACCCTTAACATGTGGACACGCCTGGGTAAGGGCCCTTGTGAGTCTTTAAGAGGCTGTGAATCCAGCCCGCCAACATGTCCTTGAGAGGATCCTGCTGTTAAGGGGTACTCACACTGCCTTTCATCGCCAAGCGGACTCACATGTTAATGGGCCATTTTATAGCCTACTTCCCCACTCGCGGGGGCCCCTTGTCGCTCGCAACATCTGCAGATCAGACACTGGGATATCGGGCAAAGTTGCATGCACTCCTCTTGTGCTCCATCTGGATCTGGCAGGCCAACACAACAAGTGAGTACGGCAGCATGCACACTTGCAACATCTGCAATAGTTCTGCGCCAATACTGATGCATGGAATGGTACAGCTCCAAAAATACTCTTCACTGAAGTTCAAAAAGTTGATGTTATATATCATATGTATATACATGTTGCATTTTCCCTGCTTGTCAGCCCCTGGGTGCTCCAGTTTGCCATACGATCGCTAAAGTCACCAGTTAGGAATGGAATAGTGACAGAGAGCGACACTGCCCCCAGGTGGTAAGACAAATCATTATACTTCAGAATAGCCCTATGTCCACACCTGTGTTTTCTACTGTGGGACTATGATAATAATTAAGTTCTTGTACAAAGAGTGGGTATATAAAAACATGAAACCCATTTATCAATCCTTAAAATAGTACATAAAGCCACTTTTGTTCATTCGTTCATTATGCTCGTCGCGCAAGTATAACTCAAGAAAAGTGCCGTTTCATCTGCCGAAGGCTCCACCTTACACCTTCAAGATGAGCTGTCACCATAAAGCACGCTGGGTGAGAACATATCAGAAGTTCATGGATGTGGAGGGACCCGTTCCAAGCATCTACAGAAAGGGCGAAGCTTAAAACTGACATGATGTGATATTGATACATATAACAAAGGAACAAAGCAACAAAGCAATGCAAACTAAACCAGCGTGTGAAGTGTTCTAGCCAAATAACACTCATCTTTTAATCCTATATTATTTCCTCTGTCTTTGTGATCAAAAATCTTTTATCAATTTCAAGCTCCTGTTAAAAACACGTCTTCAATGAATATTATTCGTCTTCTTGCGTGTAACCTGTACTGTTTTGAAGAATCTATTTTGAACTGTAAAGTGTCCTTGAGTGTACGAAATAATTATTATTGTTATTATTAATTTATATTGGGCAAAATAAGGCCAGGTGAGAAGTTTTATTGGTCTGCACTCAGTGGACTAAGATCAATTTGGGATTCACAATGAGTTCACAAAGGTCACCAGCCACCCCAACCATCGCCATACGGGCCGATGACAGAGTGCAGCGAAAACCCACTCTGGGAGCCACCAGTGGGAGTGAAGAGAGACCACCCAAAGGTAGCACAGGAGGGGATGGGATGGTGATCTAACCTATTGACCCCCTTTTCCCTCTGGCCAGCCCACTGACATATGTCAAAGTACTTCCCTGGCACCAATTTGGAGGGGAGATGGCCGCAAGGCACCATCGCCCCTTTGTGTCGGGGGGCTGAAACAAGGAGGCCGGCATGTGGCGGGTTTAAGGCGTTAGAGAAGAAACATATGGCAGGCAAGTCTGACACGTTGGCTAAGCTACTTCTTAAACCCTGACATTCAATGCCCCCCAGCCCATAAAAGGGAGCTCTGGGGCAGCTCTGTTCTTAACAAGCATGTCAGAGCAGAAACACAGCTCACAGGCTCACCACACAAGAATCTATATCATTTAAAAAATCCTCTCACCCATTACAATACATTTACACATCATACATGTATAGCAATCTGATAAAAAAAATTCTTCTATTATTTGATACTTTTATCAACACTGATTGTAAAATGAAGAAAAAAAACGTAGAAGTGACAGCTTTCCATTTAATTGAATAGATGTACTTTAGTTGAATGAATTATTATTTTTAATGATGTCCTTTTATAAACCTGCTTGTAGTTAAAGCTGATTTATAGCAACTGGATGGGCGGGATATTCAAGTAGATGAAAGGCAAATTTCCAGGTGTGTGACATTGGGCTGTATTATCAAATAACTACACTAAGAATTGAATTTAGATTTCAAGACCAAAACATAAGGTGGCCAATCGTGGAAACTCGTAACGGCATACTGATCACAAAGGTGAATCCATTTTGCCACGTAGAAGTATGAACAAAAGGTAATTTTCAAGGGGAAAGGGCTGACCGGCACAGAGATAGATAAATACATAGATAAAAACCAAAGGTCCCTGCATCTCCACCTGCACATAGTGTAGAGTTCGAGAAGAGGGCAGCCCCAGGGCATTCACACCTCCCTATGGCACACACTTAATTAGTGAAGTCAATTCTTTACTTTTCGGGAGCAGAAATCGAGCTCCTCCTGGAAATGAAAGGTAATGATTACTCTCGCAGGAAGGTCTACTGTCAACACCCTAAAGAGGATACCATCGACAGCTCTGTGTCTATGCTACAATATCTCCATGAAATTTACAGTTTAGCGAAAATTGTCATAATAAATTACTACATCAGCAGAAACTACAAAGAGTAGCTATAATCAATTACTTATGGGCTAATTTCCTTACTGGACTTGGATACAGGAGCACCATTTCAAACCGTACAGATATCCCCTCCAATTTATTCCAGTCACAATTGCAGTCTAACTATAATTTTTAACCTCCATGCACAAAATCACAGTTATTTTCTTGTTTTGCTAAAAGCTTGAATTATAATTCAGAAAGCAGTGAACGTGAATTACGGGCCACGCACTCAAATTCATGTTTTTTCCTGGCAGTAATAAATATGCTTCTTCAATTCTGCACCCAGGTTTTCCCAAGCACTGATAAACAGCCATCAGCTGGGACACGAGCCCAAATGTAGGACAATTCGCCCCAGGAAAAGGCTGCAGGGAAGCTCATATACCAGCAAACAGCAGATTCTCAAGATCTCTGCTCACATACAGCCAAACCAATGAAAATGATGACGTTCTCTAAATAAGAAGCCCACATTCAAAACAGCGATTAAAAAATAAATAAAGAAGGGAGACGGGAAGAAATAATTCAGAGAGAAAACAAAGATCGCGAAAATGAAAGAGCTGGTAGCAATAATACATACTCAGCCAGTCCACAGTCAAGTTACAAATCAGCTAGCAAACACTGCTACAAGCACTAAGCTATATTGTTCCGGCAAGTACATCCACGGAAGAACAGGGGTCAATAGGTCAGTCCTGAAGTTGGACTTTCTGGACTGGGCAGACCTGCAGGCGTGGCGGGGGGGGGGGGCTGCCCGGCGACAGGCGGGCGGGCAGGCTGCGCATGGCTGTCAGACACCCATAATGAGATTACGGCGGCGGCAGCTAGCAGGCGGAGTGGCTCCGAGCCGGAGACGCGGGCCTGCTTTCAACTCATATTTATGTATCATTCAACGACCGCCGACCGTTAGCCTGTGTCCAAGGCTTTACCCAGAGACCACGGCTCACACCGATCCGGATGTTAACGAGGAATGAGAGAGTCAAGGATCACACTTATTAACCTTTAATTGATGCAGTGAGGCGCTCATCAGAAAGACGCCATAACTTTTTCTTACTGCTCCAGTATCCTAGTCACATCCCGCTAAAACACAATGCTGTCTAGCACAATAACTGACCATGCACTCAATCGCTTGCATTTATCCAACTGCAGTTCCTCTAATCAACTGATATCCCTTCGTTTAAAATGTGGAGGTAGGAATCCATTTAAACAAAGAACTAAACGAGGATAATAAAAAAAAAATAAAAACATATAAAAGCCCTTAATTGGGTCCAGGATTTCGCCATTTAGATTTGTATATAAAATCATGACTGCATCCACAACAGCAGCTATAATTTAATTTGTGGGAGTTATCCAGACCACATAAAGCAAGGGAAAGATGTTCGTTGATGGGTACTCATTCAGAATTTAATTACGATTTTAAAACAGTTCCCTATGATAACACATCCCACACTGCTGTTTCAAAAGAAGACTCAGCATTAAACACGAATTTAAGACGTTCAAAAACATAAAACATAAAAACCTCTAACAATCCCGTCATACGCAGGTCAGTTACTGAGTACTCCAGTGAACGCACTCCAGATGCCTTGGGTTTCCACTCCAGTCCAGTTTGCTTTCGTTGTTTAATGACACATTCTGTCAAATCGCCGTGTTACAAAGTGTACTCCAGCTGAAAGACATCGGTGACTGGAATTACGAGCCTCAGCAGACAAACGCTGCCATTATCAGACATCTATTAATAATAAAGAGTGAACCTTCCAGCTATCAGTCTGCAAGACAACTGGGAATGTCCCTCTGAAGGGTAATAAAGCCTGGCAATGCAAGAAGTGGCAGTTTAATATATTATTTACTATTTACTCCTGAGTTTTGTCATTGAAAACAGAAAAACAAACAAAACAAAAAGCCTTTGGTCTCAAACATGCATCACTGCAGCTCACCAATGCCACCGGCACTCCCCCTTTCATAAACAGCATTCGCTCCCCTGCATGACATCATTTCCAGTGAGAGAAATAACAGCTGAGGAAGGGTGGCAGGACAATTCTGCTGATTACTGACCCCAAAGCATGTGACAGAATAAAGATTACCAATTACCTTGCCAGTTGCACCAAAACGAAGATGCAAAACTGCACTGTCAATTCTCACAATTGTCCTACAACTCATACAGCAGGTATCTTTGTGTTTTTGAGAAGTGCCCAATTGTTAATAGATCTACACTGCAAACTGGGACAGACAGACACATTACAGTTCAGAAGCATAATAAACGGCAGCTCACTCCAGCTGTGTAAAGACTTTAGCTCCAGAACGATCCAATGTGAAGATTATTGCCGGGATTTCTCCCATGATGGCAAACTGTAATAATTATGCATGTAATAATTAGGTTTGATGGATTATTGCATGTAATTCAATAACATTAAGCATTATTAAAATGCAGAAATGGGAATACAGGCAGAAATATCTGTCAGAATCGCAAAACTACGGTACTTAACACCAACTAATCCTTAATTTAACTGCGACGCAAAATCCGTTGTATTCTGAAGACCCTCCCCACCCGTGGGATAGAGCAGAATTAAAGCACAATGAAGTACAGTGGGAGAATGAGAGAAAATCACATTAAAGCATAAAGTGACTGAGCAGGCCTGCCAACTGGGAAGGGGTGAAAGAGCGACACATCCCAATGATCTGCATGAGCTGCAGCCTGCATCACATGACATGATCACTCCAAAAACAACAGCAATCGTTATACTATGAGTCATTACAGAGCGGGAAGCCCAGCCGGCACAAACCAGCCGCCCACCCGCCCGCCCGCGGAGCACCGCTCCGTTTTGGGCTTTCCGCACCCCCTTGTCACAGACCAAAAGCTAATGAACACAAACTCTGACAATAAGTCGCATTAGATAGAGCGCAGATTGCCAGGGTAGGACCCAGCAGGCTTCGATCCATTCGAGTTTCCAACAAACAAGGCTTAGAGACCCATGGCAGGTAGGATTACTGTCCGCTGCCAGTCACTCATTTCAGGTTGACCCATATCCCACTAGGTGCTTTCTTCTTTCCCTTTAGGTTAATCTGGGCAGTGACTGACTCAACACTGACTCCCACTAAGACAGGGTTTAAAGACCACCCATTGGTCATTGAAAGCCGTGGTGGCCGTATTCAACATCTATCCAAACTGAGCAGGAAATTCTAAGGCATTTCATAATAGCCACAAAATATCAATCTTTCATATAACCGAAAGGTTCATATTAGTATAGTACGGGGAGAATTTTTGCATATGAAGAATCAGCAATCCCAAATAATCAATAAATCCCTTCGAGAGGAATCTGTAGGCAGTCCTCTGAATCTGAAAACAAACTAGGATTTTAAAGTAGCAGCCAGTGATAAACAGATTCAGGCTCCCGTCATCGACACGAAGACATCACAAAGTCCACTTGACCTCTGAATTCATAAGACTTTAGAATGTGAACCCTCTTTGCTTCATGTTAGTGAGAAACAGGGATCTGAAGGTCCAATTTGTATTGCATTTGGCCACAAAGGAATGGAAACAGGGGAACCAAAATAAAATACAAACAACACACAAATATACATTGCGGGGGGGGGTGACCAAAATATCTCAACTTACAAATGCACTCAATTAGCATGGTGTTCTAAATTTATTTCAATATCGCTCAAGGCCCATAACAAAACAAATCAGCAGGTACTTTAGGAGAACACAGGTCCCCAAAAGTCCCCCAAATAAATATGTTGTCTGCCATTGCTATGAATACTAATGGCCTGGTCCGCTGGGAACATGTTGCTTCTGAGCACAAAATCCAGCTGCACAGAGGCAACAAAAAAACAGCAGCAGGGAGAGGCGAGACGGTTCAGCTCTAGCGGCCCCAACAGCCCTGAGCCGCAGGGATGCTGTGCTTGACCGGGCTCAGATTTAATTGGACAAGGCGAACGGGCTCTTACCTTGGCATAGAGGCTGGGGAGATCCAAGCCAGGTGGCATATGAGAGAAATCAGTCACTTCCTCTTTCAGATAGATCTGCAACATGGCACAGAGGAGCCCAAGAATCTCCCCCTTCTGCTCACTCATGTCAGCGACGTCTGCAGGACGAGGGCACAAAAAAAAGAAGGTTAAATATACATAGCACAGCTAAAAAAAAAAAAAAAAAAAAGATTAACGAACATATAATGCAACCTATATTGAGTCTGTCATTTGTTTTGGACAATAATGGTGCCCATGTGTTTTCTGCCGAAGTGATTTAGGTTCATCTCCAGGGACTTCATCAGGAACCTTCAGGTTAGTCCTTAACCGGGAGGCAACCAACAGCCAATGATGCCCATTATTACGTTGTACACTGCAAAATCAATTAATGCTTGAGATAATATAGTACAGCTGACTATAATGCTTTAGCAACCCAGTAATAA
>JAODKC010000028.1:10454605-10482194 GCA_026777985.1 Mormyrops attenuatus
GGGGTTGGGGGTCATGTAGACATTACATTATAGGAACCAAATCTTAAGAATGTCATAGTTGGGATTAGGGTTATGCCCACAGAAATGAATGAGTGTCACCCCCAAAATATAGATACCCAATACGTGTGTGTACGAGAGAGAGAGAGGGAGAGAGAGAGAGATGCAGATGACAGGCCGACTCCTTGAAAAGCTAACTGCTCTCTAATTATTGTGCTTGGCAGCTGGGTGCAGAGCTAAAGCCCAGGTGTACCGATTCATCACCACACATGGGTCTTTCTATTAAACTCTCTCGTTTCATTCATTTCTCCCAGGACTCCTGGGAAAAGCTTTGCAGTCACCTGACTCTGAGACGCCCCCCCCCTCCCCCCGCGAAACACACGGTCCAGTGCCATTACTGGCACACCACATTACACGGGAACAGATAAGGAGCTATTTTTAATGCTTTTCTTTTGGAGAGCACTGGAAACTTTTGAAAACGGGTGTGTTAAGATGCAAAGGAAATGCTGCAAATTCCCCGAGAAAGAGCAGCGTCGTCTAGCGGGATCCTTTGCGATAACACGCGAAATCTTCCATCAAAATGCAAAAAACTTGGCTGCCTTTCCAACATTATATTTTGCATGCACAAAGGAAAAACAATGTGGCACACTGACTACAACAATCACATAATAACAATATTGATAAACCAATTATTGCCAAAGGTGCTAAAATTCGTATTGTCATGCCCCGAAAGGAGAGCTGATCTGCATAGTCTCTGAGGGGATACACCCCCCCCCCCCCGCATAACCAAGTGCCACGAAAACCCAAGCTTGGTGCTACCTTGGCCCCACTGCCTTCAGCGAATCGATGCATGGTGGTGAAATAAACATGAGATACATCACACAGCACGCGCATAACCTTGAGCCGTTTCATGCTTAACCATAGTGTGGAATAAAGGAAACAGTACAGAGATACAACCCAATATACATATACATCTGCAGTGCTGTACTGGTTATGTAGTTGAAGATATTGGGTATGTATGCATGTATGCATGCATGCATGCATGTATGTATGCATGTATGCATGCATGCATGCATGTATGTATGTATGTATGTATGTATGTGTGTATATATATATACACCAAGTACAGGACCAAGTACAGAGCTTTGGGGAACACTGGTTGTTGACCTGACATGATTTGAACACCTCTGTACCTCAAGCCACTAAGAATGATCTGGCTGACAGGTATGAGTCAAATCAGTGCAGAGCAGTCCCTGTAATGCCAAGATGAGAATGGGTGGCCAAGAGGAGTTGGTGATTAACCGTGTCAAAAGCTGAAGAGTGGTGTAATAGAATCAGGACAGACGACTTGGATGCAGCTTTTACAGAGTGTCCACAACAGCAAGGAGGCCAGTTTCAGTCAAGTACCCAGGTCTAAAACCAAACTGTAGAGGGACAAAAGGTTTTTAGTGAGAAAGTCAGAGATTTGGACAGCAATGACAGGAGGGAGACGGATTGATAGTTCTCAGTCCATGAGGGGTTGAGTAAGGGTTTTTTAAGCAGCGGTGTTACCTAAGCCTGCTTAAATGCGGCAGGGAATGTGTCAGTTAAAATCATGTTAATCAAGTGGGTATGTGCAGGGGTAAGTGTAGGGGAGATGGCCTGGAGGACATGGGAGGGGATAGGATACAGAATCCCATCTCTGTGTGAGCTTCGACTGGGTTCTCGGTTTTCCTCCTACAGTCCAAAAGCATGTACAGACTAACCGGGGTCAAAATTACCTGGAGAATGTGGTCACGTGTTTGTGCATTCCCTCTGGGGGGCGCACCGGCATTCCGCCCTGTGCTAATCAGGATAGGCATCACCCTCCCCCACAATCCCGCCAAAGACAAACAGTCAAAATTTGGATGATTCATAAAAGGGCGTCTGCTACTCAAGAAGAAACGGCGACAAACTTACGCGACTCCAGCTCTGTTAAAGAATACAGCTCCTCCCCCAGGCTGGACGAGGGCTTTAACTGCAGGAAGAAGAGCAAGAGCCACTGACTCGCTACTCGCAAGCAAATTACAATCTGTAGGCCATCTCTTTTTATCCAGATTCACTTTTCCTTTACCAATTTCAAGATGATCCGCGCCACCAGGCGAACTGAGTCTGTGACGATTTTCTTGTGGGGAAGCAGGCTCCGGAGACATTTACACTCCCTCCTGTGCTCTGACCAGGCTCCTTTCTGGGTGGGAAGGACAAAAATAAAATGCTCTGTTTTATACCAAGAGGGAAGTTTCATGAATGTATGGCTAGGCTGCACTGTGAAATAAAAATCATCCATCTACCATAAGTGCTTATCCACACACACAGGTTTGTAATCTTTGTGGAGACTCTCCATTCATTTCTATAGGGAAAACTATAATGTGAACACGATGACCTTAACCCCTACCCTTAACCATAAGCAAACAAACAAAATACGAGACTTCTGGCATTTTCAGTTTCTTGATTGCAGTCATAGATGTCTATAAAATTAAGTTTCCCTTTGTGGGGACCAAAAAGAAAACCATTAAAATAACAAGTTTTTGTCACATTGAGAGGACATTTGGTAATGTATACCTGGACCGCACATACGCGTACACATACGCGTACACATACGCGTACACACACACACACACACACACACACACACACACACACACACACACACACACAAAGCAAATCTAAGACACCAGTTACAAATACTAAAATATTTCTAACTATATATTACAAGACCACCATCATGCATTTTTAGTTTATATTTAGAAATGAAGACCAATTTCCATAATTTCTGTGGGCTTTTGTGAATTTTGGAAATTTAACAAAACTTCTCCTTTGGGCTACATTAGGGCTGAATGAGTTTTGGTTCCCAATACCATAGCATATGATGAGGAGGCCTGTCACTGCTGGTCTCACCTCAACACTGCAAAAAAAGATGGACTCTGATGTTTTGGAAATTTGCTCCTCAAATACAATAATAATTACAGTTAGAAGGTACTTAACCCCAACTGCTCTCTGATCCTCACTTACGTTTTGCTTTGACTGCTTTGTCTGTTAAATAATTAAACGTAACAGTACAATTACCAAACTGCGAAAATCTGGCTAGTACTATGAGCAAGTCTGTGTGAGGCTCATATGATTTCCTTGACCGTGGACCTTAAACAGGAAGCACGTGCCCAGGCTTGTGCAACCAGGTATGCATCATAAAAAGGGTTGATGAGTCTGTGGTCAAAGGCAGGTCAGCGGTATGTGAGGTCAGCAGGTCCCTGTTGCATTACGCCACAACTGGTTCTACGGGCCCAGAGTCATTAAGACCCGGATCAGAGGGGGCCACACCTGCTTGCAAGCACATGACACGGAACAGGAGGCACGCATAAACGCACGCTCACGCCAGCCAGCCGTCGTCGGTCTGTTACGCTCGACGGGCCACCGCCCCCCTCCTGCCACTCAGCAGTGGGGACCCGAATCCCACCCACCCCTATACCGTGCCTCAGTGTCAGGGCTGTCAGTGGGGAAGACGAGGTGGGGGGGCAGGAGGGGGGGGATCATGGCTCATTAATGTAACCTTAACAGAGCGATGGCATGAGTCTGCAGTTGTGTAGGGGTTGGGATGCAGCAAGCAAAGACATTTACACATTTATACATTCTAGCCATCTAATGGAGGGAGGAGCAGGGCAGCAAGGGTGGATGTGGTTATGCGTGGGAGGAGGGGAGAGGGGGACAGAGAGACGGGGGGGAACACAGAGAGGGGGAGGCGACAGAAAGAGAGACTGGGACAGAGAGACAAAGAGGGACAAGAGAGAGAGACAAAGAGGGACAGGGAGATTGAGACAGAGAGAGAGGGGGAGGGGGCAGAAAGAGAGCCTGGGACAGAGAGAGACAAAGAGGGACAAAGAGAGAGGGGGAGGGGGCAGAAAGAGACAGATGGGGACAGAGACAAAGAGGGACGGAGAGGGGGAGGAAGACAAACTGGGACAGAGAGAGAGAGGGACAGAGAGAGACGGGGGGCAGAAAGAGACAGACTGGGACAAAGAGAGACAAAGATGGACAGAGAGGGGGAGAATGGAAGGGGGAGGGGCAGAGATAGAGGGGGACAGAGAGGGACAAAGAGAGTGAGACAGAGAGAGAGTGGGATACAGAGAAAGGGGGAGAGGGACAGAGAGAAAGAAAGAAGGAAAGAGGAGGACAGAAAGAGAGGAAGAGAGAGAGAGGGAGAGAGAAAGACAGAGAGACAGAGCTCGTTCATTCATATTCAGAGAACACACTGACTGAGTGAGTTGTAATTAGCATGAAAAGGTTTGCTCTGCAGCTGAAAACCTCCGCACCAAGAGCAGCAACTGCTTCAGTCACTGGACTGAGTGCATTTCCACAATCACAAAAGCATACCAACTACAGAATGATTCCAATCACAAACACCAGGGCTACTGAACCACTAACACCAAAGGAAACATTTGTATTGCATGTAGACAGCATCATGTGACGCAAATTGAAGCACAATACATAATTATGATTCTTACTGTGTAATTAAGCAGCACCGTCATCTTGGATGCTTTAATTTGATCTCACACTTCCATGATTTCATTAAGGAAAGCTCAATTACCTAGGTGCAACTTTTAAGTAGTAACCTATGATTCTGTTACCATTGGAAGTACAGACTAATGTTAGGTACGAAAGAGTAATTTTCTCAATGTCTTACTAATGGGTGTTCTTATTAAACAGGAATAAAAATAATAATAATAATAATAAAGTTCTTGGTAATAAGTTGAAGTGAATCTGACTCAGGACAATAAGTCAAAGAATGGCTGGATGGATAAAATGTATATTATCTTACTTTTGCTTACTCTGTCCTCAGATGTTCCATGATCACTGAATACTGATCTAAAGGTATAATTCCTAATGAGGGGAGTAAAAATATGGCCTGGCAATTGCTTTATTGAAAGTGGTGACCAGTGCTTCAGACAGCCTAAGTTACCAGAACCAATTCAGGACACAGATTTATAATTTTGAAATGATAAATCCTTTATTTTCCATTTGCGCTATTACAAGTACAAGTACCTACAGTACGAGTACCCTACAGTACGAGTACCCTACATAGGATTTGGCTGGGAGAAGAAGGGGTAAATTCAACATGGGTGTTATAAGAAGTGCATGCTTCAGTTAATCAGTGTTGAGCTTTAAGTATGACCAGTAATGTCTCCGTCTCAGAAGCTTTCAACGTGTTCCCAGGTGTCTTGGGGAAGAGCAGAGGTGGACATTTCAGGTGCAGAAAGTAAAAACCCAAACCAGGATTTTCAACCGACCAGTTGAGCATAAAGAGTCACAGTCACAGAGTACTCAACTGGTTGGTTGAAACAAAATCCTGGTTTGGATTTTTACTTTCTGCACCTGAAATGTCCACCTCTGGGGAATAGGTGCATTTCTAAGGGACTCCCCAACATTTGGGGAGATCTCCGTCGTCTGCTGTCTCACTGATGCAGAAAAAAATGGACCTGCAGTATCAGACTATCTCTGGAACTGCAGTTTGTGTGTGCGAGTGTATCCACATGTGAATTATAATCACATGAGTGTGTTCTGGAGCCTCATTCAGTACAGACACAGCGCAGAAGGCGGCCGTTACCTGGCAACTTGCGTTGCAGTAGTAGGCAGTCTTGCACTGAGAGCACCGCAATAGAGTCTTTCTCCTGCGTGGGGTGGAACAGAAGAAAGGTAAGCGCTTACAAATGCAAATCGCAAAACGCAGGCAAAGGACATCGTTGGCTGTGTGTATGCACTGATGCACGCTCGTGCGCGTGTTCCGTGACTAAATGACATCCCAATCACGGAATAACCGTGGACCTGGGATGGGCCTTGACCCCACGTGGGATAATCAGTTACGGAAAATGGATGGACAGATGAGTCAATATCTAGGAAGAGTTTGTACTGAAGAAACAAAAAAAAATAATAATAAAAGCAACTACCATATTCAGCAACTCCAGAATACCCTGGTAATTCCCTGGCGGTAACTTAATTACCATCTGCATCTGGTAACATATGAATTTAAAATACATCACACAGCATTACAGACGACGGTGACATATGTAACATATTTTAATAGCCAATTCATGCTCCCCATACCTTCCAATTAATAACAAAATAACTGAAAGGTATTTTTGGCTGCAATATGCTTCACATTAGACCGCAGGTATGGACTTTATTTTTTGGCTTGGAAACTTGTGCGGGAAAGTGGAGCCTAAGTGGGCATTTATAACTGGCTTAAGTTAAAAGTCTCACCTTCCTAATTGTAAAGAAAATGGGACAGTCCCCATGGGACTGACAAAAAATAAATGTGTACACACTTTGAAGGTCAGTATAAGTGAGGATAGAGATATACAGAATGACTGATGTGGTGCTCATTTATCTCAGATAAATCACTGACAGGGAATTATGTCCAAAATGACTGTAATCCAGTTATGTAGCCTTTAATGAATCACTGCATAACAGTCGGCTATTCAAATATATCAGTTGTTATCTTCAACATAGATGTAACCATTTGTCTAGAAGTTAATGGCAAAAATATATCCTTATACAAGAATATTACACTGTATATTTGCCAAGGTATGCATTTGAAAGATGTTCAGGTAATGAGTCCATTTCCATGTGGGAGTAGGAAGGAACCAATCAGAGTGTGCAAAACGACTGGCTCTCAAAATCACCCCCACCACCACACAAGTAAACATGGTGTGGGAGGCAGGAGGGGGGTTGATCCATGGTCTGTGTACAAGAGGCCTTGAAAACTTTCTGCACTGACTCAATCTTGCCATTCTCTCCTCCAGTGTGCAGAGATGTTTCCAGAAAGGTTTTGTGGGAAAGAGGCCATGACCAGGCAGAAGCAAGTTTTGGTAACACTCTACTTAAAGCAGTCATATAAATGCATTATACCGTATTATAAACATGGCTATAAATACTTATAAAAAATCATAACAGATTATTGTCATGTTTATTATGCATTATGAATGTTCTCATCTATAATGCACTATCAATACCTTCATAATGCATTATAATGGTCAGTATGATGCATTATGAAGGTATTTATAGTGCATTACAGATGAGAGCATTGATAATGCATAATAAACATGGGATGTTTATAATACTTTTTAATAATATATTATGAATCCATTATAATGCCTTATGAAGGTATCTTTACTGTATTTATAGGACTGCTTTAAGTGAACTGTTACCCAGGTTTCTCATAACAGGCCTTATCTGATGAGGTACATCTCTGCCGGGGGTGACCTTCCCTCAGAGCCAACCACAAGTGTAAATATTACACACACCTGTGTCAACATACACAAGCAAGAAAACAAACCTAGAAGCACCCCGCGCAGATCTGCTTTCGCTTACATTTTGGCTATTTTTCTGCCGTTGCAAATGGCAAAATATTTTAGAATATGCTTGCCGGCACTGCATATTATTAGGTCATGATAAGGCGCTCGATTTGCTCAGAATTCAGAGCGAGCGCCAGTGTACTCCAGCCTGGCTCGCTACCAATCTGCTGGCAGACATGGCGTGAGATGGAGAATATTAAATAAATAAATAAATAAAGATGGGGGGAAAAAATCGGTAATAGCTATCTTCGCACTTCATTGTGCCGGCTCAAGTGGTTTGTTGTTTAATCGACTGAATGGATGTCTCATTGTACCGTGGCCAACTGATTCATGCAATACAGGGAGCATGTGATCGCTTACCCTGTCAGAATACTTTGTTCTTTTTTACCCATCTGATGGAATTGCTCATTTAGATATTCACTTCATGCTTTTTTTCAAACTCTTCAGCAATTATTCAAAGAATGCCTCGCGTGCATACAAATTCATTTGCGGCATAACTAAGAAGGGCAATGGAATGGATTTCAAAGAAACACACTTACATTGTAAGAGGTTTAAAGGCATACGTAATTAATCCGTGGATCTCAATTCCCTGTCTCGGTATTTAGATGGAATATATAAGACAAGTAGTAGAGAAGATGAATGAATGAATGTTCAAGTAGAGAATGCAAAATAGTACTGGCAGTTCAAGGCACACTGTGAAATAACTTACACATGAATCACTGCTTGAAAGCTTCATTTGAGATCTGATCTGTAGTATTAATAGATGTATTTAAGACACGAATGTGACATACAGTGCTGGACATAATGTACATATATCAATATACTCATCAGTGAATGCCAGATAGTGTAGCATGTATCACAGGTCAAAAAAAAACACAATATATTTTATTGCGCTGCATTTCATATCTACAGTTAACAGTGCTCTAGGTCCTGTCATGCAAGCCTTTGTATACTTATTTTTCATGTCTGTTTTGATTCTGAGACTTTCCCATTTGTGGTCAAAGCTTTTCCCTGCTCTACCCCTTCAAAAAAAAAAAAAAAAAAAACAGGAAAAAGTGATTCACGGATGATCAGTATGAGTAAAAACAAAAATCCCCCAAAAAATAAAGAACATATCATTAAAATTGGCCAAAGGAGAGTGGCTTTGAAGCCCGAGGGGAAGACGGCTATTTCAAAGCCTTCAAAACGGTCCCCTTTCAAATAAAGTGTTTTGCCTCAAATGAAAAGAAATGTAAATTAAAAAAACGAGTGTTCTGAAAATGGCTGTTATTACAATTGCCACTGGACGTGTAACAAAATGACAGATGTAGTTATTCACGTCGTGCTCAAAAAGGAACCACTGGAATAAAATGCTGCTGGTCCACTGATGTTGGGTATCATGACACGACGCACAGCTGCCGCAGCATTGCATTTTGGGTAACTATTAGGAATTTTCGGCAGAACTTCAAAATATCCCATTTAAATTGATTTTTCAGCCATTTCGTATTACCTGTGATCCTGCAAAGGGCTGTGAACGACTTAACAGACGTCACAAGACGTCTTTCCGCTCGACTTCATTGTTTAGGACACATCTTCAGGCTGACATTTTATTTAAGGTTAATGCAGGTCAAGCTTCGTAAGCAGTGTATGTGTTGTGCGCCCTTCTGATCACTTCCTTATCATTAAGGGCACTTGTTGCCAAGAGGCCGTTTTTTCTGCAAATCATACAAGTACAATGACCTAAAAATGTCTATATACTACCCATCTCGTATAAGCGCTTATCCAGTATAGGGTCATGATGACCCCGGGGCCTACTCCAGCCAGCATGGGATGGGATGCCAATCCACCGTGAGGCATGCACTCACATACTATGGCCAACTTACAGACACGGACTCCCCAAAGCATGTTTGTGGACTGGAGGATTAAGCTGGATACTGGGAATAAAGCCATGAGACTGGGAGAGAACATGCTACCCACACTGCTACCCACTAAGCCACTGGTATTCAAACTTCTTTTTTGACTGGGCCCCCCGATCCCCCAAACACACACAATCACACAGACCTTAAATAAACTTTGATTATTAAATACAATAAAATTAAATATTAATCTGAAATTGTAATGCATTATAGTCATAATGTGTTCACATAATTTTTAATACAGTGGGAACAGCTTGTAGTGATCATGGTTATAGTGAACAACCACTTATATGGATCAAAAATCTTGGGTCAGAATTAATACTGTACAAATATTGTTGAAATAATTTGCTTATTAGTAATCAAGCAGTCCGCTTACAGTGTTAATTTTGAGTCTCTTTATACTTAACATATGGAAAAAATGACAACTACGGTAATTCTTCTTTTTTTTTTTTTTTTTAACTTTCCTACTTTGCCTTGCGGTATCCCCTCTGCTTCGGGTTAGCTACCAGAGGCTAATGCTGCGCGCACAGAGAACATGACAGGAAAAAGAAAGTCATTTTCTCTCAGTGACAAATATAGACTCAAAGTTTATGATAAACTGCCAAAAACGAGCCAACAAGACGCCATAGCGAAACTACAATAAGCTATATTTTATTATATAGTACAGTACTGTACTGTATGATAAAGTGTTTGAATTATACAGAATTCAGTAATTTGTGCAATACTGTAATTCGAAAAACATTTGAAACAGCTGTACTGTATTTTGAAAGAGTCAATAAAATTCAGTAAATAGTATACAAATATCAATTAGATATTAGAAGAAAAAAATCGGGTGTAATGACCATCCGTTTATAGTGATCGATTTCACACAGACAGACGTCATCACTATAAGTGGTTTCCACTGTATTTCTAAAGGTTGCAATTTCAAAATGGGGAATGAAGACTCCCCCCCCGCAGGAAAAAACTGGAAAAACTAAAATCATAGAACTTAAATCCAGACATAATGCATTCTTTCAGAGAAACCGAAAGAAAGATAAATACCAATTTCCTAACCACAGAGGCGGTGACTTCATTAAAACCCCCATCATCTGGCGTACAATGCTGTTAAGTCCTTAATGACTTTGTGGTAAGTGCCAAATATTCCTCTCCAATACGTCATTAGTTCAGAATCATGTCCCTTCTAGAAGCAGTACAAATTAGTAAAATTGATTTTGTGAGTGCACATTAGCCCACTTCCTTGGTTTCTACGCTAACAGAGCGACCAAGGACGAAAAATAAACAAGTTTACAAAAACCAAAAGAGAACAATTACATTGGTAATAACAAAAGCACACAAACCAAAGGAAGGACGGAGAAATCCCTCCAGGGCAGGACAACCATGTCAGCAATGGGTCACTGGCTTTTACACCATCATTCTTTACCGATTTCAATGTGCGAATGCTTCACAAGAATAGCAAACAGTTAGTGCTATTGGCATAGATCAGTCTTTAGACTAACTTCAAGAATATAACATCTCATAGGTGATTTGATTCTTCTGAAATCCTATAACTTAGAATTAGCTCTACTGTTATCAAACCAGTTGTTGATAATGATGACTATTGCTGGCAGTTCCAACCACCTATTCCTGTACACATTTGTCAGAGAGAGCACAGTTCTCTCGCATTCTCCTCTTCT
This sequence comes from Mormyrops attenuatus, assembly GCA_026777985.1. Taxonomy (NCBI): domain Eukaryota; kingdom Metazoa; phylum Chordata; class Actinopteri; order Osteoglossiformes; family Mormyridae; genus Mormyrops; species Mormyrops attenuatus. The sequence goes on from JAODKC010000028.1 coordinate 10,465,535, forward strand.
GGGTACTCCAAGTTTCCTCTCATAGTCCAAAAATATGCAATCAGGCAAAATGGTGTCTTTAAAACTACCGATAATACAAGTGTCCCGGGTGCACATCCAGGCTGTGCCCTTGCCTTTTGCTCTATGCCACCTGGAATAGACTCCCCCCTCAACCAAGTGTCTGGATTCATGAGACACGATCGTCGAATCCAAAATCCATTCAAACTACCTCGCAAAGAAGCTCAGCTGTCAGGCAAGCAATTCCAAAAAAGTACATTAAGAACAAATCAACGCAGCCTTCATCCATTTATCTTCCATAAGCTCTTATCCAGGTCCATGGTGTGCTTAAAGCCTGTCCCAGGGAGCACAGAGAACACTCTGGATGGGACGTCAGTCTATCAGAAGGGTACACACTACACCCAGTTTAGGGATACCAAATTACCTTACTGCATGTGTTTGGAATACAGGAGAATATCAAAGTACTGGATAGAGAGAATACTGCATTGCACCATTGGACCAATGGGTGAGGGGATATTGGGGCATTAATGTCCCATACACAGGTTTTTGTTTGTTTATTTCTTTTTAAATGAAACGTTTCCTGCTGGCAGGTGGGTTTCATGCTTGGGGGACTGGATTACACTGAGGCATTGACGACTTTCAACCCTCACAGCTCCTTCAGAGGAGAAGAAGGCACCTCCTGAGAGAAGTTCTCATCAGCTGTAAACACGGTCAGGCTGAAGCACAGGTGTTTTCATTTGTCAGTACGACATGCGCACTGCTGCCGGTATGCCTTCTGCTGAGCTGCCTGCCAGGGGATGAAGCTGAGATACCAATAATTAATAATAATTATAACTGATACCTTTATTGATCCCTGTGGGGAAATTCTCTTTACTCCTCCCTCAACTTGCTGTTTGTAGAGTAAGCAGTCCACGAAGGGCAGCCACCTGTTGGGGCGCCCAGGGAGCTGGGGATTGAGGGCCCAGCTTAAGGACCCGCAGATATGCTGAGGCTGGGTTTGAACCGGCGACCTTCTGATTGCAGGCACACAGGCTTAGCCCACTGAGCCACACGCTGTCCCCGATAACACGAAGTTATGTGATCGAAGCAGAATCGGATACTGCCCCAAATGTACCACCACCATTATTGTTGGTTCAGATATTTCACTCAGTCTCAAAATAAACCATTACAGCTACTCCAGTCACAATATAAGATCCCCTTAAACAGTTACAATTTTTATAATGTATCCAAGCACAAAATATCATCGGTTACTGACAGGCCTTGAAGAGCAAAGGAGTAATTTCAGCAATTTAAATTGTAAAGGAGCGACTAGTTTGAAGAGCATTTTTAAAATTATCACCCAGTAGGGAGCTGGGAGGGAGCAAAAACATGAACCAGCTGTGGGTCTCCGAGGACCAGATTGGGAAATAGCCCAAACACCATACACTCTAAATATACCAAGTGTAGAATTAATGGGTTGAATCCAATTAATGGGGCATTAAGAGTGTCACTGAAGAAACCTGTGAGACTGAACTGAGACGATCACTTCAAAAGCAGAGAAGCTGACGTGTTACTTGTGAATTTTCTATAAATAGATTCATATCGCGTGGAACAATGGCATTCTCACACCGATGAACCGCTTCAGAATTAAAGGCAAGGCAAGGGAAGTTTATTTATAAAGTGTGATACCATATGCCGAGGTCCTTTACAGAAGTATGAGCAGCATTCAAGAAAATGGGTAAAAAGCATAACAAAGAAAACGGTAAAATACACAGAAGTGCAGGACATAATAAAATAAGCAAAATAGCAAAGATTTTTTTTTTTTTTTTTTAAAGCGAGAATAGTAAATACTGCCAAACTAAGATGGTGGCACTGAATCTACAATTTCACTGGGCAGCGCTCAATGTGCTGGTGACAGTAGAAGCCATGGGGATGCACCCTTAAGAGGCATTTTCCCCACTTTGACTTATAAAAAGAAACACACTGCCCTGGCCACAACTTTGACCCTTTTATTTTACCCTGCTTGACTATATCTGTCTAGCGGTGTATCGGGAGTCTGGAAGTCAGTTTCACCAATGCATGCATTGCATGGATGTATTATTACAAACTTGCATACCAAAACATAAGTGTTCATAAGTGAGAGAAGAGAACGGCAAAACTGTCAAAAACAAGGAAGACTGGCATCAGACAATCAATGCCATCCATTACAGCAGAGCCTGCTATAGCAGTTGTTATGGGAACTAACTCACAGCCCTCTTTCTCTGCCATTCAGGGAATTTGACTAAATCCCCCTCCCCTAATTAGTGGAATCCTGAATCTAAAAAGCAACCTGCAGATACAAACTCCGTAAGCTGGTTGGCAAGAAAATAATCTGGAGCATAACATATTAGCCTAATTGCAACTTTCTTCCTATTGGTGTGATTCAATTTAAACCTCACTTATACCAGAGGGACACTTTTAATCTCACTAAATAAATTTAAGTTAGCAGTAATCAGTCTTTAGTAGGCACAAAATAACTACTTTATACATTATTGCATCATTTCGGCAAACCTACGAACACCGTCAAACACGATATGCAAATAATATCATCATAACATCCTCCCAAGATGTTTGTGGATTTAATCAATTCAAAGGCAGGGAAAATTACCGTGAAAGTGATGTTTTAATATCAAAACTTAAAAATAACTAAAAAACTAAAAAAACTAAAATTCAGTGTATTTAAGCACATTCTTTTAATTCAAGATTTGTCCTAATAATAATAAAAAGACTTACAACCATAAATCTGTGCCTCAACTAGGGGCTAATAATGTAGTATATAAATAACAATAAAAAATGCAGACACAGACACAAGCAGACCACAAGGAGAAGGCATTCTCCATTCAGCTCTGCCAGCTCTCGGAAGTGGGTCATGTCATTAAGGGTACCATCTTCAAGACAGGATTATTTATCTCGCCAATTAGATGGGATAAATGGGTTTCGCATAAAGGTGAAATAATCTCAGATTCTTATATAGTGTACATCAACCCTATGTTATCTAATTAGAGTGGACAAATTTGCACCATCACTGAAAATGACCGTTTCTGAAAGTGAAATTCCTGTCTAATGAGGTAGCCGGCTTACAGCCTGAAAGAATGTGCAGTACTTAACAGCCCAGCGTCCACAGAGATAAATAAATAAATGGTTAACTTGGCGAACTATCCTTTCAAAAATGAGAGGGAGAGAGTCCATAGATCCGTAAACAGCGCTGTCAATTGTGACCAAGTGATAAACATGAAAACACCATTTACTCCAAAGGACTTAAACACAAAATCAAAGAGAACTCAGCAAAGTTGGCGTGCTGATCCAAACCGTCTCTTGTCGAGCGTTTCATGGAGTTCTGCATGACAGAATGTGTGATAGGTTCTCCAAGCTATAATTAAAGGGACCCTGGCCCCTCCCATCCATCCACCCCCAAGCAACAACAGTCGCTTAACAGTCAATGCATAGCACAGCACCATCACTGACACCTACCGAAGTACTATACCACAGATTATTCAGATATACCCTTATATACCAGTTATGGGAGACTATACCTTTTTCGTAAGTATAGTTGGTGTTTTGGCCTATCAGGAGTCCGCCTGGTGAATTTACATCAGAGAAATAACATTGCAAGATACTCAAATGATTCTGAATATTTGCTTTTTTTTTTTAAAAGCATTTCCAATTCTACTTGAAATTCTCAGAATACTCCTTTATGCTATCCATGCAATGAAGGTAAGCAGCTTAGAAGGACACTAAGAGAGTAACTGCGGTTTACCAACTGAAGTATTCCCCGATGCACTGGAGAGACTATCCAGAGAGGAGCAATGAATGCCGGAAATGGGCAGAAGTGCACAAAACAAGACAATTCCCACTGAACGGCCATGAGTCTGCTATTCAAAATCCAAGAGGATCCCGAATTATTACCCACAGTATTACCCTCAGACATCAGCTTAGCTAACAGAATACAACAGATCAAAGGAAAAAGAAATGTGGATTAGGGGTTTGATTATACGCAGTCACCGAGTGACCGACTCACTCACATAATACTATGCTGCACTATTGCATTTATTCCTAAGACCTCAACACAAAGGCAATGCTCTGAACATAAAGTGGTGGCATGTCTTTTGCACAGTGGAACACTCGGAAATGCTCGAAAATGCTAACAGACCTTTAAAGGTGCACGCACACTCAATTTAACCACACTAGGCTGGGTCGAGGGAGGGAACTGGAAGAAACTGTGTATCGGCAAATACAATTTGACCAAAAAAAAAAAAAAAGACACATCTATACCATAAAAGGCAAGTCAAAGTCACATCACTTCTATAATATTTCCAGACAGCCTGAATTCCTTTACGATTACTATCCAAGGAGAAAGCGACCTGAATCCACCTCAGCTCTGCTCAGTCTTCTGGCTGCGGCCCACGTGACATTTAAAGCACTACAGAATCATTAATTGACCAACCACTCAATTTGTTACCATCACAACAAAGACAGGCGTGTTACACAACTGGAAGCATATAACCTATACGAGGGGAGTCGTGTATTCTATATTTCATGTCCTTCGAAGTGTTTAAACAACTAAAACGGCAGAATGGGATGAGGGGAGGGGTAGACGGTATAAACTCTATACACTGATCTCCATTGGGAGTTCAGAAGCTAGAAGTCCGAAGACACCTGGATGCAGGAGACAGATGTCATGCAAGCATCTGTTTGGAACACCCCCCGCGTCTGCAATACCACCCGTCGTATGTGCTATCAATCCCCTTTGCCTTTGATCAATACGCCACATATACACTTTGTGCTCCATACAGAAAACAGACAGCCCACCACACCAGACATCTACACAGAGCTTATGGATAGGGCAGACAAGCGTGCTAGTTCGCCTCCTGCTGAGCCATACATATCTGCTTAGCGTACGATTTAAACTTGCACGGTTTTTATTCTATGGCTGGCTCATTCCTAGATAGAGTACGACCACTTGATATTTTCACTTTAAGAACACTTCCATCCCAAGATCACATGGGGTGAACAAACTCACATGACCTGGGGAGAGGAACAAGGAAAACAGACTTTGGCTGTGTCCGAATTCAAGGCCTGTATCCTTCAAAGGACTCGGTCTACAAAGCCATAGCCTTTAAATGCTGCTTTCTTCAAAGTTCTAACAGAAAGCGGTGTCAAGGATGTTCCCAACTGTTTCCCATGAGTCACAAAGCCCCGGGTTGCGGGGACTCTGCCACTGCCTTTGCGCAATGAACCTTGGGATATGCTGGGCTGTGAAGGATCCACCTGATGGCAATTCAGGAAAAGAAGGGTGCATTTCTAGGCTGCATTTGAAGGAGCCTTTGAAATAGGACAGCCTTGTCACGCTGCTGTGACGCATTTGGTCTTCCGATGCAACCTTAGAAGGATGCGGCCCCTGAATTTAGACACAGCCTTTATTTCAGGGCAAAGGTAAAGATGGGGTTTCAAAAAAAGCAGTGGGGTGGAACCAAAACCAAGATAGCTGTTTCAACATCAACACAGGTAGAATACACAGAAAAACAAAATTGATAGAAAAGCAGGTCACAGGAGAGGCATTATTCAGTTATGGTTACTGGAAATGAGAGAAAAATCAAACAATTTTATATAGTGACTGGTAATAAAGAATGACTATCTGACAAATGCAAAACACATAAAACAGGTATCCTTGCTTTCCCCTTCCTGTGCACTTAACTACAGCTTCCTATGTACATTAAAGATTGTACTGGCCAGGGGTCACAAGTTCAAGCGGGCACTTGATGCACTATAGGCTCAAATTAGCCATGGTACATGGATCAAAGTGGGCAATAAAGCAAACCTGACCTGTCAAGACATAAGGGGGAGGTGGGGCACAGCTACTAATCCTGGAAATGAGAAAGGAGCTCATGCAGGACACCCCAGGAAAGTCATTACCAATGCAGACAGTGCCACTGACACGGAGGATGCCTCGTGCTGCTGAAATTAATTAACTTAGAAGTACTGGAGAAGTTTAAAGCAATTCCTGCAGCTTCGATATAGTCTTCGTGACAGCACATGTGCATGGAAATTCTGCATTGCTTTAGGCGCCTCAGATTGCAATGAGGACTGGAATGTGTGGAAGGAATTATTAATGTCTGATCTAAGGTGAAGTGTCAACATCGATAAGCTTAATGGCACTGATGCCAATAAAATGTGTAAAGTGCAGAACTAGAAAGTAACTAATATAATTGTGGGGTATCATTGATGAATGATGAGGCCAGATCTCAACCTCAGGCAAACTCTACAAGACACAATCAACACCCCGTGTTAGTGTTTCTGTGGATGCTAGCTAGGCTCTGCTGCTGCGAATGTTCTTATGGGACCCTTCTGACAACGGCTGACCCAAGTAAGCCGTCCACCAAAGTGAATTACTATAATAGCAAGTCCATGCGAAGCTCAGCTACGGGGAAATCGTCGATGTGTGACTGAGGCCAAGCGCGATGGGCAAACATCAGCCCATAAATGGCAGGACCCTCACTTATGCTGTCAGCACGGAGAACGTCTGCCTCAATTCTGCCATCCATCACGCATGGGTGCATCTTCGCTCATTTCAGTACCATAAAACGGGTACAACCTCATAATCAATATGGCAGGAGGAGACGGACCGTTACAGCTCAGGAGGCGCAAGATTAGCAACGACATGGTGATATTCTCAGAATAAAAAATACAAGTATAAATCCGTGACAATGGTAATACTGTATGAACACACAATGGAACACAAATTTTAAAAAGTACTTAAAAAAAAAAAACAATGGGACTAAATTGCACACAACCCAACATTGTAAGGAATTATGCTACAATAATAAGGGATCAGGCCGAGCAGCCTTAGCAGTCCATGGAGATGTCATTTACCGTCAAACATCATTCTGATGCTCCGGATCATTACTTTATTCCATATTCCTCTCATTAAAATGGGATTTTCAAAATCAAAAACTCAACAATATCAGTCAGCACATTTTAAGAAGAGAAGGCACATTCAGCTTAAAGAACCTTATCTTCACACTACCATCATATATTGTACTTATTGTATACATACATCACTCTATACTCATTGCAGGCAGAGACCATGTCTTTATGGGGACACTCCATTCATTTCTATGGGACAATCCTAATCCCAACTATGACAACCCTAACCTAACCTTAAAACTAAATAACCAAACAAAATAAGATTATATGTTTTATACATATATATGCATATATACACACACACATTTTTTTTTCATTCGTATATTTTTATAAAATTGAGTTTATCCTTGTGGTAACTGAAAAAATGTCCCCACAAGGTAAAAAGTTACGGGATTTTATCATATTCTTAGGAAATCTGGTCCCCACAATCTAATGTTTACAAAAGCACACGCGCAGGCACACACACACACACACTTATCCAATAAACCTGATTGCAGAGCAATTCTGAAAAAATCTCATGAGAGGGAAAATCTATCTGGTCTGAGAAATAATTATGTGTTCAAATCATGTGCACTGCATTTCAGTGTCTCATTCAGCATTATCTAGACCAGGTATTTTGTATGTTACATAATGGGGAAAGCATTCTGTACTTCAATACATTGTTACTAATTAATTTTTAAGTTTTTGACAGGGGGGCTAAATCATTCGATTCACAACTACAGGCAGAGACTCCTTTGTTTTCAGAATGGTATTGTGGAAAAATATGTCATTTCAAATGAATCAATAAGTTGGATTATAGTGAAAACAAATTTCTTTCTTCGGAGACTAATGGAAAAATCGCCTGGTGTGATAAATATAATAACCCCCCTATCTAAAAAGGAATAAAGACGAGCACTTAGGGAACCGAGGTCTTCACTACAGTTCTTCAATAAAAAAATTGTAGGATCCATTCACTGGCCCATTTTGAAAGAATGGTTTCGTTAGATTTTTTTCCTATCCAGTGACACGTCTGATGTGCTCTCAAATGACAGCTGCATTTAAACAGTGTCCCACCCCTCAAGCAAGTGTCGTTAAATGCGCATCACCTTGCATTCCACCACCGCAGCAGCCAGCCAAGGCAATCCCCTTGAACTCGCCAGACCTAATGTCTACTTGTCATCTACTTTGAACTACAAAATGGCTAAACAACCTCAACAGTATGGCCCTGGGAGAAATGTCACATTGGCACACAGCACACGCAGATATACCCAGTCTCCTGTGGGTGAGGGAAACATTACGAATTAAGGAAAACAGGACTAGTGATCAGAGAGCACATATTTACAATGGATCCTTGTGTATGATCACCGTGAAATGTTAAGAAGGGATGTTTAAGTGGACAGCAAGGAAGTTAGAGGGCAGAGACAGTTGGCAGCATGGGGGGGAGGGTTAATAGCATACTGCTTCCCCCCCATTCTCAAGCTGTGAGGGAAGTCGGGTATTTTACACCCAAGGTTCCCCAAAACAGGGGCAGACCCAGATTGACAGCTGGGCCTGCCCTTTCAGATTAATGAACATAAATATTGTTTTTATATTTATATTTTTTATATATATATATATATATATATATATATATATAAATAATTTTCACTAAATATATTGAATGTGAATTGTGTTAACTCACACCTATAATTCCGTGTGACTTTCGCACCGCTCGTAGGCAGGACACCACAGTTGTAGTGGCATTACTGTTGTGGTCATTATATTGTAAGCATCCAAGTCTGTTTCAGAAAATGTGCGGTAATGAGCTTCACTCAGGTCCACCCACAGGCCACTTACTGAATCCGCCACTTTGTTTCTGCTGCTGACCTCAAAACGAACGAAGGCAACACACCATGTCTAATGTCAGCTACATCACAGCTAAATCAGGTGCAAAAACAACACAAACATCACCTTTATAACAGCAAAACCTGTTATGTCACCTCACTGGAGCGCCTTCTCCCCGAGGCCAGTTTTTTTTTTTTATGAGATCAAAAAGTTTGAGACCACACCTGATATTGCTCAACATTGGACTGAACATCAGAAACGAAGACCTAATTTCTATGATGATTTATTGTGGGTGTAGCTAGTACGACAAGCACCAGTGGATGATGTATGTGGATCTAAAACTGAACATCAGCAAACGAAACTGGAACAACAAATTACATCATTGCACCTATAACAGAGACGTGGTGTTATTTTACCATTTATTTTTAAGGCTACATTTTCCCATGCATAACTACTCACCCGAAAAGGTATCTGGGATTCAATGTACAAAGGCTAAATAGCATGGTGCTCCTCTAGACACTAATCGAAATCTATACTGACCACTTGACATCAAACGAGCACATAGTGAACAGGCAAAATCTTAAAACACTGAACTAGTGCCAGACTGAAATCCAGTGAGGCACTCACCAACCCTAACTGCATGACAAAAGAAAAGTCTTAAATGCACCCAATAAACTACTGAAACTTTCTGCATTTATTATTATTTTCTATTAGTAAGAATTTGTCATGTTAACACAGTTCACAATTCCATATAAACTTTAAAGCTTTGGTAAAGAGTTTGCTACCGTTCACAATTGGCCTTGGACCTTATTCCTATTGTACAGAAACTCTCTCATTATTATGCTCATTCTATTTATGTATGCAACAGAATGCATATTTTCATAATTTCTTAGTTGTGCTTGACTTGGCTAGCAGTTCTATAACAAACCCAAGAGAACATTTATATAGCAACATCCCCTCACCCAAATCCGAACATGTCACATTTTATGCATGAATGTTACTTAATTATCATGTAATGGGTTAATTTAACAAAAGAACCAAAATTAATGTGCAATTCAAAGAATTTCACATAATGACAAAAAATATTTTTAAAAAAAAGCAAAAATACTTTAAACTTAATTCACCATTTTACTAACCATTATTTATTTCCTTTTTTTTCTCTTCCCTGTACTTGCGGTCTGTGAACCTGTGGGTGGGATGGGGGGGTTACTTTTTCCAATTTAAAAAAAAAAAAAACCAAACAAAACAAAAAACACACATTTTCTACTGCATAGTTACCTGTGTATTAATATATGACTTCCTGTGTTAAACTGTAGGTTTTGTTCTCTTTACTCCCATGGAAAATTGTTCAAAATCAGTAAACATATTGAAAAAAAAAATGCAAAAGTACACGTCTAATTTCTGTAAATTAATGGAAATTAAAATCATTAAAAAAAATCCCTTTTAACAGAACATTGCTTTGCCATTTTGTTGATACAAATTAAGTGAAACTTGAATGAATACCAAAAGTCACGCTGATGAAACTACATAAAAGATGAAATTCAATACTCCCCATTAAGAAAATACAAGAAGCCCAGTACATTGCTCTTTTTCTGGCATGGAAAAAAAATCCTTTGGCACTCTTATTTAGTGGCAGCTTAAGAAAAAGAAGGAAAAAAACACCCAAGATATAATGTCATGCATGCGCTCTGAAAGAGGTCCATGACACTGAATTTGCAAATGGGCTTCCACAGTGCATAACCACAGTGCATAACTACAGTGCATAAAAGATTAACCTTGAAGAGGATGAGAAACAGGGCGCCCATAGTTTTGTTTGAATGCAGGGGCACTGTAAAAGGGGGCGGGGGGAGTTAGGGTGATTCTAAAAAATTTGGAACATGATTGAATTGATCTGGGTTGGGGGCCCGGTATGATATGCATTCATGGGGCCCAAAATGTCTAGTGACACCCCTGTACCCCTGTCCACATTCATTACACTGCGAGAAATCCTAAAGCCATTTTCTTTACTAAACGGTTTCCTGTCCAAAAGGAATGGGACTGCGACATTCTGAAGAGATTTTGGCAAACGCCAGAAATGCTGGGAAGACCGACGCCACAAAACCAGGCCCCAAAAAAGTAATGAAGAGAGGAAGGAATGCGGAGTACCTGAGATACGACAGAAACCGCCTGACAGATGGCAATTACTGGGACAGACGGGAAATAGCTTGGCATGGCAAGCAAAAAGGGACACCTGGCACAATGGTAGCCAAACTGCTAGCACCATTTGCAGGGGGACATTCGCAGACGCTGGGAGCCACTGCTTTTTGAATTGCCAATAGGAAGCCAAGCCCAGCCTACTCAGTTTGAGGGGGTACAGGCTTAGGCCTATATGCCTTCTGTTTATACAACTTGTTTATATAATGATTACATACTTAATCATTTTGTGAAGCTAGATAAATGATTAAGAGCCAAAAAAAGAAACTATTCCATCCTCCAAAAGAACAATCTCTGTCCTACTTACAGGCTCAGTTTCAAACTAAAAATACCTTGTAAGTTCATGACACAGACAATACTGCCATAACTTTGCAACATGTATGGTAACACTTAGGTTTTAATCTACCTAAGTATTATTTTACTTTTTTTAATTTTATTCCCGTCTCTAAGCAAATGAATGAAAAAGACAAAGCAGGATATAAAAACGAAAGATTATAGGATGAAGAGCATCAGGCAAAATATGCAAAGCAAGCCTCTGTCGGTTCCCCCGAATCGTCTCTGCATTCTATCTATCCATCCATCCATCCATCCATCCAACCAACCCAGGGTTTGCCAGTCTTACTAGCAAAGGGCCGGTGTGTATGCAGGTTTTTGGGACCCTTAGGTCAGCTGGTCAAACCCAAGTGTGAAGACTCTTCAGCCAATCCATCCTCTAATTCGTGATCTAATTAGGGAATTGCAGCGAAAACCCACACAGACGACGGCATTTTCTGGGTAAGACTGCCCACCCCTGATCTAACCCATTTTCCAGTACAGGTTTATGGGTTTCCAGCATGAAATCTGATTTTGACAGAGAGAAAGGACTGGTGGAAATTAGATACTACACAAAAAGTGAGCTATTTTATTTCATGAAATTGCCAATACAAAACAGCCTTGATTTACAATTATTTAAACAAACCATAATTTTAAGTGTTTTTGGTGGATTCATTTTCAGTTAAACCTAAAGTCTCAAATCTCTGGTCAGCACTGCAACCCAGTTCCAGTTTCGAAAACAGCTGCAAATCACAATATATTTCAAAAACTGGAAACTGCTAACCATATTTCTATCCGAATAGGTGAATGATAATGACACAGCCATAAAATATTCTTCACATGTATGGATAAAATTCAAGCTTCACTTCTGACGTTTTACCTTCACTTGCACTGACCTTCAGCAGTGGTGAAAACAGCATGGGGAAGAAAAATCCATTCTGTAGTGTTCAGTGATTCAATTAACTTCAGAAGCAGATAAACCTACATGCCAATACACATCAGTTTTACTGCACACGTGGCTCAGAATATCCCTTGGCCTTAAAGTCCAGCTTTTACCATAATAACACAATTCAATTACCTCAGTTGACAGCTAAATAGAACATGCTAAATAAAACTGAACAGAACCGTCATTCTATCACATAGCATTTTATAAATCAAGAGCTTAATTACTTTTTAAATTAATCCAAAGTAGAATGGAATTATCTATTCAATCACTTCACAATAATTATAAAATGAACCTTCAGCATTTGCACAGAAAAGGTCAGGCATTACTCATAACACACTAATGGAGTTAGGCTTGTAAACAAAAGATTACAGGTTCTAAGCAAATCCCTTACACGGATGAGGTATATCTACCTTGTAATCTGTTTGACTATAGAAAAGCTTTTCACCTTTTACAATTTTCAAAATACCGCTGATCATGTTTACACATGTACGTGCAACAGTGAATCTCTACACTTGTCTTGCCCCAAATGTTGGCAATTATACATTAAAAGAGAAGTACATAAATCAGAAAATCTATTCGCAAATGCTGGGGATTACACGTCCGCCGGTTCCAAGTTCACAGGAAAGACATGAAACTATTGAACCGGTCACCCCACCACTGAAATTAAGCAAAACAATGAAGCAAATAAATAACCTACTTATCTAAGTCGTTCAAAATTATGAAAAACCATGAGTTTTACAGGCGTGCCCATAGGTGTGTCTGAAGAGGATATTATGGCTTTGCACGACACTGCTCTAAGCCACGCGGGCGCAATGCTCGGCGCTGTCAAGTCACCGTTTGACCGCGAGCGTCATTGCAATTCAAACGTGCAGCTGTGCAGCAGGTTAGTTCGGGAGCGGACTTTCCCACTTTGGGATCCCTGCAGACTCCACGCAGCGCTCACGCGCCCCATTGGGAACTGCAGACTTTAAAGGCACCGAAACAAACTGTCAGCGCGCGACGGCGCGGCGGAATAGGCATGAAAGCGACTGCAAATTAAACTCAACGCTGTCCGCGCAGAAGATGCGCATCTCATTACGCAGCGGCAACTCCAAACAGATCGGCAGACGCTGCAGTCGGCGGATGAGTAAAAAGAAATTGCATTTCAGAATAGAGAACATTGGGTTCTCAGTTAGGAGCCGTTCAATCTGTCGTCATCTATTGTTAAAACGGAGCAGAAATGTGAGAAAATATAAACACCTATTACAAAAGTTTTTTTATTGCAAAAAAGGTATGTAAAATAATACATTTTGAATAAAATATTGAATAAAATGGGGTTCCTGGGGCACAAGACAGGTTACACTAAATAGGATGTCCATCACATGGCACACACACGTTTTTCTGGACTGCAAGATGGAACCTGGTATATCGTAGTAAGACAGCTGAGCTGTAAAAATGTCCAGGTAGTTTAGACTCATTACTGTTAAATAATTCAGTAAACACTAAAATTCTTTTAGTGTAATTCTTCCAAAGGAAAGTCAAAGTCTCCTTTCAATTCTATCACAATCAAATATAAATCAAGTCTTAAGATTTGTGTGGCGGGGGGGTATTTAATGGTGCAAAAAATATGTTCATGTGCACTTCAAAATACCTGCGAGTTTCCCTACTGTTTGGGGGTAAGATATATGAGTAGGAAGCCATTCACCATCTATTTAAAAGTTAAAATGCTATGAAACAGATCTTTTAGCTATGGTTTTTTCCTCATTTCATTGATCTTTATTATTGTTTTTCAATCCATTAGCTGGAACACTAGGGCAATGTAAGCCTAGTGGTTAAGAATTTGTATACCCAAGGCTGCTGGTTCAGGTTGCAGGAGGGACCCTGATAGAGCAGCCTTGGAGAAGTTATTTAACCTGGATTGCCTCAGTAAAATACTGTAAACAGATACTTTGCTTTGGATAAAAGCATCATAAAAACAAACAGTTAAATGCAGCACAAAGAAGAACTGCAAGCCTAAGAAAGTAATTTATGTTGTGATGTCACAGTTTTCTTAAAGCAGTTTTAGGCCCAATAAACTGTACACTCTGTCTACAGACATAAAGAGCCTCTCTATAAATAAGGATTTTAAGCATAATAAGAATCTACTGACTGACTGGTTCTGTAACTTCCTGCCTGGTTGAGGCAAAATGTTACATTATAATTGGGGCTTAGCAGAGATAGTTTATTAGAACTGGAGAAACGGCCATCTGCTAAGTTTTATGTTCTTTTGAGAGAAATTCTCTTAGCTGCTTCAGCTGGCAATCCACTAAGCAGTGTAAGGCAAATACCAAACGAAGTAGGAGCGCACATATGCAGGACGCGGAACACAGAAATCCGGCTTGATCCCAGCATACGAGAAGGAATCCTGTCAGACTTCCTCAATTCTCGGGCCAATCAATGGGAACCGCAGCCACGTCAGCTCTCTGAGCAATTTGTCTCAGTCGTTTCAAGAAGCAGCAGCCCCACCTGCCTGACAGAAATAGACGAAGATTGGTAATTGCATTTCTGTGATTGAAGTAGTTTTTCCTCAAATCTGCTTTAAAACAGCAACAATCAGGGAAAAAAATATGTCAATCTACAGAAACCATTCAAATGTAACTGTATGATAGAGGCAAACTTAGTTAATTTCAAAACCAGCCAAACCAGAGATATTATGCATAAAATAATGACAATATATATCCATCCATCCATCCATCCATGGTGTTTTAAGGACTTTCCAGATGTCCCTTTATCAGGTGACAAGTGATCAATCAATATAATCTAATTGGAATCTGATCTGCATAGGAAATTCAAGATATTCCCTCCACAGGGGAAAGGAAAGCCAGCAACTATTCATTCAAACACAAGACTGACAGTGAATCAAAATGCTTTGCTATTGCGCTCTCGTAACCCATCACTAATGTAAAGATGAGAAACCAAACATACTGAACCTTCCAGTATGCTCACCTGCTGTTAGATGTAGATTCAAGGGTAACACTGCAAGGCTGAACAAATTTTTAACAATGCATAAAAGTATCATTGTATTTTACAGTTTGTTATATTTTTCTATTTAGAAGCTGCGGTAGGGATGCCGGAAAGGGCAGTGATGTGTCAGCCTAACTAAACTAACAGGAGGCATATTCACACTCTACCCTTTAGGCTCCATAAATGGTGCATCCACCTTCCACCAGTGTATCCCAGTCAGGGTCACAGGTGCTTGGAGCTCATCCCTGGCAGCACAGGGCACAAGGCTGGGGTACACCCTGGATGGGACGCCAGTCCATCACAGGGCATAAGGCTGGGATACACCCTGGATGGGATACCAGTCCATCACAGGGCATAAGGCTGGGGTACACCCTGGACGGGACGCCAGTCCATCACAGGGCACAGGGCTGGGGTACACCATGGACGGGACGCCAGTCCATCACAGGGCACGAGGCTCGGGTACACCCTGGACGGGACGCCAGTCCATCACAGGCCACGAGGCTGGAGTACACCGTGGACGGAATGCCAGTCCATCACAGGGCACAAGGCTAGGGTGCACCCTGCACGGGACGCCAGTCCATCACAGGGCACGAGGCTGGGATGCACCCTGGACGGGATGCCAGTCCATCACAGGGCACGAGGTTGGGGTACACCCTGGATGGGATGCCAGTCCATAAATCATAGAATTACATTTTATTTTTACAAAGTGGAAGAATCTATTTAATAAATCCAGTACAGGTTTGTTAATTTAATTTAATTCAATTCAAGGCCATTTTCCTTGAGCAAATATTTTATGCTTCATTTTACATTCTTGGCATTGTGACCTGAGAAGGCCCTTAATTTAGATTGTATCCAGACCATTCCTGGAAAAGGGATGGAGCAATTAGCCTCGTATAAAATCGGAATAAAGTTGGAATGCTTGCTGGCATGAGAAGCATGAGAGTCTGATGTAGAGATTAAGTCCTTCCCGTCGGGCAGAGATCAAGCAGCACCTGAAGGGTCTTACAGCACTTAAGCAGTCCAAAAAAAAAAAAAAAAGCATTTAGGTAAATGTGCACGAACAGTCTTTGCAAGCCAACCCAAACAGTCGAACACACACACATGTACACACTCACAGACAAGCAAACACCTGGGGCCCATTAAGCTCTGCTCCCCATGTCTGTCACAGCTACCCCCCCTGCTTCTCCCCCTTCCACCACTCAAGCAGTACTCCATGTCTTGTTTTTTTTTTTGGCTTGGTCTTGGCGATTTATTGCTCTTTGGCTCCTCACTAAAGGCAGAGCCGCCACCCCAAGACTTCAGCCAACAGACCCACTAGTGTGTGTGTGAACTGGAAGGCTGAAGAGTGTATAGACTTGGGGGTGCAGGGCGGGGGGGCTGGGGCATCCTTTGCTGGCCTGGTGCGGGGGGGAGGAGCGGGGGGGGCAGTGGTCTGGGCGGGGGTCGGCGCGCGCGGCGGCGGGGCCCGGGGGGGGTCCGGCCGGC
>JAODKC010000028.1:10482294-10503682 GCA_026777985.1 Mormyrops attenuatus
TCACGGCTCCGCTGCCGGGGCGCCCCCCGGGGGGGGGCCCGGCCGGGGGCGCCCCATGGAACAGCAGAGTTCACCAACGGACAAGGAAGCATTAGTGGAATCTGGTGGAAGATGACCAATGAAGAAGAAACAGTTTAAAAATTAATAGCAACAGCAATAAAATGAGATTTTATTTACCTCTTTCCTCCTATTTCCGATGTCCCTTCCTATGTCTTCATTAATGTTTTTCTAAATGCATCTTTTTATTACATAGTGTAATAAGGTTCCATTTAAACAAACAAGTATGTGACTTTATAATAGAAATTAAAATTAAGAATGTAAAGATTAGGGTAATAACTCATTTGATTTAACTGGAGAAATGAATAATGTAAATGCCCACGAACAATCAGTCAACCTAATTTAGGTAATATTTATTGGGATAACACTGCCCCCAAGTGTCCATAACTATTCACTACTGCTAATTTCCATACAGTTGTTGAGTCTTGGGTGATCTTATCTTATACAGGTCCATGTATTACATTGAAACAACTTATTCGACAGATCAACTGTGAAAAAATCCTGAACTTCTATTATGCAATATGTACACAAACGGACAGTTTGTCACAGCTATTTAGGTAGCTGGGCCTTTTTCGTGACTTGAACAACAAACCCTCTGGATTCAGGTGCATTTTCCTAACCACCACACTCATCATGTCATACCTTCTGAGCTTCCTCAAATGTCCAATTGCTTAAACGATTTGCAAAAGCATTGTGGTAAGACTGCATCCCCCTTGATGTTTTACAGTTCAACAAATGTAAATGCCTGTTTGTACATCCCCAACAAGGCCTCATCCAGCTGTAACAGTACATGCATATGACCAAATCTGACAAGCGAATACTCCGTTTGCCGTCGTGCAATTATAAGGTAACATACAGTACCCTCAAATAAAACTGATCTTCATTTTGAACAAAACAAAAATTTACTACTCCACACTTGGCAGAGAATGACTCAAGGCTAGTCCTATGGTAACAGAATTACAACTGAATCTGGCTGCAGTGTGAAAAGAACTGACTTGCTCTGTCTGAAATACCATCAGTTTTCTGCCTTTGTATCCCAACATGCATGACATTTTGGTAACAAAATTACTTCCGCTGTAGAATTGCCCAGGTATGCATCACATCAAAGATACCAACTCTAGTCCTCCTTTCTGAATACCTTACTTAAAGAATTGTGTGTCAATACCTACTTTCAGTTTCATGTATTTATAATTGTCAAATAACTACAGTGATTTCACTAGCTTCTTCAGATTTTTAACACTTCTATGAGATTGTATCCACTGTATTTTTGGCAATACTTGCACATTATCTGGATAAGCACAAATGTAAAAGCCCACATATTAGCAGTTTGCGCACATATTCCCCAGTGGGACCTTATTAAATGCATACACTTTTGTTTGGTCCTAAGCCTCGAACCCTCAGACTGCCAACAGAAGCTTACTATATCGTCTCTGAGATGCAACTGACAGGACAAATGGAATACTGGGTACAATGTGATACGCAATTATTAATAACAGGTATTATCACAGCCTTAGTAATGGGTATATATTCAAATGCAAACCATCTAGCCCACCTCTTATGGAGCAGGGAATCACAGGAGGGCCAGAGTCTAATCCCAGACAGCACAGGACACAAGGCAGGGGAACACACACAGACACATTTGTATTCATATCTTTGTGGAGACTGTCCATTCATTTCTATGGGAAAGACCCTAATCCTAACAATGACAACCTTAACCCCTATGCAACCCTACCTTTAATCATAAGCAACCAAACAAAATAGAAGTCTTTTGCTATTTTTAGTTCTTTGATTGCAGTCACAGATTTTTATAAGTTTGAGTTTCCCAGCTGGGACATTTGTTCCCCACGATGTAATATATAAATAACACACACACACACACACACACACACACACACACACACTATGGCCGAATTGCAACACTGCAGGTGAAAACCAGAGTAGCCAGAGGAAACCCACACAACGCTGGAGGAGTGACGCTATGTGCACTCATGCCCAGAGCAGTTTGAAAAGATCAGGGGCTAAGTCAAGTTTACCTGTAGCATGTACTGTACAGCTGGATGAGGCCTTAATTGTTGGGCATGTACTGGCTTCAGGGTTAGGCTCACAGCCCCCAGCGATCAGACCTAACGACGTCCAAGCTTATGTCTACTCCAGGCAACAAACTATTGCTTATTCTTTGTCTTGATATACAGTGCTTGAAGTGTGAAAGAACAAAACAGTGCCGGGGTTCTGACGAGTTGAGCTACCTCTCGAGACGTGCAAGCGAGCCTTTCTGCGCATGTGCAGTTCCACCGTCTTGGGATTAGGGTTTTAGAGGGTTTTTGGGGGTTAGGGCTATCGATTAGCACTACGATAGCCTAACTCGACAGAACACCGGTACTCACCTTGTTTTTCCAAGGTACTGGTAGATTATGAGAGGTGTCAGTACGCAAGAAACGTTCCCGGTACGCGAAGAGAAAAAAAAAAGGTACCGGTACTACGTGCCGGTGAGTGTACCGGCCCGCTTCAAGAACTGCTGAAAAACAGGCTACACCCTGAGAGGACAGGCAGAACCGAGCGAAGTGAACGGGTAAATGAGACCCTACATGACGCACCAAATCCAACCCAGATCATATCTGTCGAGCTTGTACACTGACCCAAAGTACCAATAAACTAAGGATCACAGAGAGTGCAACCGTAAGAACAGAAGTACGCTTAAGCCTGTTGCAGGAATTAGCTTGAAACATAAACTTTCTAAGCAGCAAAAGTGCAAACGCAGTAACACAAACTGACTGCCAATATCCCGTTATGTGTGAAGGGCAGCGTAAAATAAGAGTACTCTTCTGTCAAAGTGTCCTTATGTATATTATGTATTACATATGTATTATGACACTTGGTACCGTACGTTGTCAGATTAGTGATACATGGTTGGGCATCTTACCGTGAAAAACAATATTCACACGTAGTTCCCATCCCATTCTTAGAAACAACGTGCGCGTACGGTTCAGCCGTGAATATCTGTTCTCCTGCTCTTATTGGCAGAGCAGCCCGCAAACCATTGCCCTTTCCTTCACTACAGAAGCGTTCGAGTTTACGCGCCATGTTCCAGCCTGGTCCTGAAACGGCGAACCGCGTTGACATGTATGGCCATATTGCGCATGCGTGTAGAGTTCTGTGAACTACACTTCCGCTTTCGTAATATGACGGCAGCGCAAGTTTCCCGGATGTCCCTAGGTGCTTGGGGATCTGCGTACTTTGTTTTTGACAACTGAATATGAATTAATTTCTCTTCTGCTCTCACTTTTTCGCCGCATTTCCTGAAGAGGGTCGCGGTTTCAACTAATTCAATTACCTGAATTAAGACTGGCTTTGGGCACATATAAAAAGTATGATTTTTTTGTTTGTTATTAATCGATATAAAATACATATTTTCCGTAGTTCGATCATGTGTAAACTTATGCTGCGACTAAACTGCGGTGAACTCGGACGCCTGAATATTTATGTGTATCAGTCCGACTCTATTTTAATAATCAAGTGCGAGTTGTGATATCAGAAACACTGAAAAGGAAAATACACGGGTATCTGTGGTGCATAGATGTATATATTATAGAATTTCCAGTAATGCAAAGATAAATAACGAATTAGTAGTAATATCTAGAGCTGAATTAAAATTACAAATGGATATTGAATGCTCTCCGATGTACGTCTACAAGAAAAAATATAGGGCCAACAACACAAGAATAAGAAAAAGTCTTATCTAGAATATTCGATAGACTATATCTGCAGGGTATTTTGCAGAACTATGACGGAACGTGTCACAGAGCTGCAGAACTGTAATACATGTCAACCTACTGACTCAGTCCGTTTGCAGATCGTTTATTCGAGTGACGTTCAGCGTCTATCAAATACAACGACGAAGTGCAGTATTTACCCCGTCGCTAGATAGCAACGTGTGACGAGAATCGGCGACGTGGGGTCATGTTCTTGCAGGCATGTAAACACCGCCGAGATCACCGTGGACACGAAAAAATAGCTGAAAGTACAGTTTGTAAAAACAGGAAAATGTTAGTTAAAGGGGAACAACATTTATCTATCACACGTACGATTTTATCCAAAACGTCTTAAAGTAGAGCGGAGCGTTAACTTGTGGGGATTCGAACCCACGACCTTTGCGTTGTTAGAACAGTGCTCTACTTGTTGTTAGTGCGAAATTGAAAGGTTCGCTACCATGTGCAAAGCGTGTTTTCTGTTGTGTTGTTCTGCATCTTAGTAAAATGCATATCCAGCTTTCGGCCTCGGGAGTCATTATTCCTTTATTAACCAAACAGGGAGGAACATCCCCTCCATCTAAAAGTGAGACTGTTTCCATGATAGTATAAACACAGAGAAACGCTCCCCTGTTAACGAAATAAACATATTCATAATACTCCCAAGAAACTCCTCTCCGCTTAGCACCGTCATAGCTCTTTTTTTAGTAATTATGTAGTCTCAGACTAGTGGTGGCAACGAGCCACAAAAAGCCACCTTTGCTCAAAAACATATGGTGCTTTACGGCGTGTAAAAGGTTTTACGCTGAGTATTCTGTGCCGAGTCATGTTCTTGTTCGTTATAATTGAAAGTTTCATTTAGTTTAAAAGGTCTAGATAAGCTAAACAGTCAGTTTATAGGACTGTATGCTGCATTACACTTCAGAAAACTGTCATCCACTTTGAAATGACAAATAACCCTACGTATTTTTACCATTTTGTAGCTTTCAACAGTCATGAGTTTAACATGGTATAAGATTTTATCATGTACGACAGGCCTAAATGAAGTACTACCTCGATGGTATATAGTGTATTACTATTAATTTCATTCAGAGAACTAGCATACTTGCAGCTACTTGATTCTGGTGACCTTCTTTAATTTGCTGTTTCATATACAGGAACAAGTAATCTAAAAATGTCAACCCTTGGCCCCAGGCTACTGGTGATGGGAATACGGAGCGCCATTGGCTGCTTACAGACTCTTCATGATCTCGGGCCATCTCCATGTATACGAATCGTCACTCATGCCCACAAAAGAACTTACTACTTGGACTCAGCCTATGGAGGTGCTGGGCAGACTCAGTCTCAGCAGAGTAAAGCGGAGCTCATCTCACCAGCTCCAGGGCTCTCGCAGAGGAATCTGTCTGCTGAAGCTGGGTCTTTAAAAAGCCAGTTCCGCCCCATGTCTAGATACAACTTCCTTGACCCAGGTGATGTTGATGAAAACACACGTAAGGCACTGGCATGCAGGTATCAGAGACACTTCATTGTGGATCCAGATCTTGCCCAGCATGTAGTAGATCACCTGAAAGGGGACTTGACAGAGAGGAACGCCGCCATCTTTGAGTGCAATCCTGGTGTGTTGTATGTTTTTAAATATCAAGTCATTAGGCACCTTGTTGTTACATATTTAGGTTTTTTTTTCTTTTTACTTTTTGTGCCTTTAATTCTAGCACAACTACTTCTATTTTTTGGCTTTACTTTATAGAAAGCAAAAATATTTTTCCATTCCTGCTTCAGATGACTGCAGCCTTTTTATTGTTTTTGTTTTTTAACACCTTAATACTTTGACGTTGATGTTTGTGTCCAGGCCCAGGGGTACTGACACGGGCTCTGCTGATTTCTGGGGCACAGAGGGTCATAGCTCTGGAGAGTGATAAGGGCTTCCTTACAGATTTGCAAGTGAGCATGTCTGTCATCTCAGGCAGCTTTTCTTAGTCAGTTATGTATATTTGGCTGTTTGGATCCAACAGATGCTCTGAGACGTGGATGAATGCTGTTATCTTTGTGACACTGTGCTCTGCTTTTGGTTTTAGGCTTTGGAGAGCAGACTAGATGGGCAGCTGGAGGTGGTGCACTGTGACTTCTTCAAGCTGGACCCCCTCGGACATGGCACCATGAAGCCTCCATCAATGTACTCTGACAAGCTCTTCAATGACCTGGGCATCTCTGAAGTTCCGTGGACTGCCGGTTGGTGAAGTAGGGAGGTGGAGAGAATTTGACAATGTTTTAGCTGGTGTTTATTTATATATATATATATATATATATACGTGTGTGTGATATATATATATATATATATATATGTGTGTGTGTGTGTGTGTGTGTGTGTGTGTAGATCCTGGTTGTTATTTCATATACAGGGAGCATCTTGGTTTCACTGATATGCACATACTTTTTGAGGGGCAGATCTCACACATGAGGGGACCCTCTTGTTGCCCCCCTTAGTAAATTTTAACATTCAGGGGGGGGGCATATTTACCTTCAGAAAATTATCCAGGTCTTTGGCGGGAGATTTAGCATTATTTTCGATGGAAACATCAAAGGGGGGCACTTTCATTTTCCATTCATTCAGGCGAAAGGACCAGGTGCTGAGACACCCCCAGGCCCACCTCTCCCCCCCACACACATACCCGTCAAGCAGTAATGTACTATGTGCTTCTGCCCATTACTAAACAAGTAGCCCTTCCTTTATCTAGTGGTATAGCATAAAAATTCTGTAATTTAGTAATAACTTCATTCTATTGTGTTTTGAGAAGGCATGAATCCAAGTTTCTGTTTTTTCTGTGTCCTTTTTAAATTCACTGCTTCAATCTGTATCCAGATGTTCCTGTGAAGGTGCTTGGAATATTCCTCCAGAGAAACGAGAGAAGCATTTTATGGAAGCTCATATACGCCATCTTTGAGCGCACCTCTGTATTCCGTTATGGCCGAGTGCAGTTAGTCATGTTCATGAGTGAACAGGCGTATTTGGTAAGCGCGCAGTTTGCAGTGGGTGGGAGGTGGAGTACTGTGTCACTTTCCATGGTTTTGTGGGATTGTAAGTTACATTTTAGAGATTTACTTTGTTTCCTCTGAAGTTCTTTTTTTCTCACTCATTGGTGGAATTTTAAGAATGTATCTGTAACTTGAATCCTTAGCCTCATCAGCTTTGACAACCCAGAGTAGTCTGCTGATTTGCTTGCATCTTACTTACAAAGTTGATCAAGCTAACAATTGATGTCTGCTCTCTTATAGAAACTTGTGGCTCAACCAGGGAATCTTAAAAAATACCAGCCATTGAGTGTATTATGGCAGATTGCATGTGATATCAAGCTGATACAAAAGGTGAGGACAGAAATTAAACACACTGTTATCTTTGTCACACACAGGATAAAACATCATCAAACTGATACTAATGCCTTTATATCTGTGAAGGATTTGCTATAAATTGATGTTCAAAATGTAATAATTGCAAATAAGATTATGTGTCTTACACCTGTTAATGCTGAAAAAATAATATGAAATGATGAAATCTTGATTTTTTTTTAACTGTTTAGGTGCCAATGAGTTCTTTTGTGATATCTTCCAAGGGCCATGGTACCCCTGTCAAAAATACACAAGTAAGATAATGGTTTTCGCATGTTTTAGTAGTGCTGGATTTCAGACATAAATCACATACAGTTTAGAATGTTACTTATATATCACTCCTACAGAAGCACATTAAGCACTCATACAAAATCTGTAAATCCTACTAACTGCCTTGTGCAACTGCACAAATCATACGAAATTTACATTACCTCCTCGCTACTGTAAAATCTCTGCTCTTTTTATTTACTGCCTGTTTGCACACCCTGTTACTGTGATGTTAATTGTACTATATGTTACTATATGTTACACCGGGGCCATGGAGAAATGTCGTCTCATCACTCTTTGTACATATATGAAGCTGCTGATGACAATAAAGTAACCTTGAACTTTGAACCTTGAAAATACATATAGGTTACTTTTGTTCAAGTTAACTTCACAGTGCATTGAAAGCCGTTGGAGTTTGTGCTGCAGAATAATGTTACTTATGTAATAATTATCTTGAGGATTCAGTGTGTCACTGTCCTCTCTGTACTTCACAACAGCTTCCAGATGACCACCTGTGCTTGGTTAGGCTGACCCCTCACCCAAACCTTTTCTCCAGTAATCTCACCCATGCCAATGGAGCGGCCTTAATCGTGATGGTGAAGCAGTGCATGACTAAGAAGAAAACCCAGCTGATTGACCATCTGAAGTAAGTAGACAAATCTGACACCAAATTAAATATATTGAAGATATTCCAGAGTTAATTTTCACTAAGGAGTATTTTACTTCATTAATGTGGAAAATAAGTAGAACGAGATACTACAAAATCTGTTATTAAATCTGTTATTAAAATAGTTATATATATTATAAAAATGTGCTAGCTGTAAACATTTATTTTGCTTACAATATTATCTCAGTGAATACAGGTAACTGTCAACATTAAGGAGAAACTAGCAAATAAAAATATTTGTTACAAATACAGCAAATTGTCATTCCTTCGATCATATTTTTGTAATTCTTTTAATAGAGTATGGAGTCCAGAAAATGGGCCAAAGGTGCTGACTGACCTGGGTTTGCTAGAAGACATCCAGACGGGATATGTGTTTCCTGAAGAATACAGAATTGTGTTTGAAAGTCTGCATCAGACTAAGGAATTCAAGCAAAGCTGGATCTACAATGAGACTTTAAACACTGAAACAACAACCACTGTGTAACTTAACTAAGACAAAAAGCTGAAACCACCTTTCTCAAGATGGATCACTTAAAGTTATCTGGGTTGGAATATATCGACGCAGCCGACGGCAGGAGTGCAGGGGCCTGTATCACGAAGCAGGACTTCATGCCGGATAACTTGTTGGGTTTAGGCTTCCCCAGTTTAAGTGGACTTTATCTTTGTTCACTTACATTTAGCCCAGACTACCTTAAATCCGACAAGTTATCCGGCTCAGCAAGAAATCCTGCTCCATGATTCAGGCCCCAGCTCTGTTGATTATTGGTAATTTGAATCTGAACTCATTTCCCATTGGTAAAGAGAAGTTGCTTCTGGAGGAACGAATAATAATCTTGTAATGTTAATCTTTATAGTCAGTTATAAATAATTAATTATTTATTTTAGAAATGTAAATAAAATATGGCTTGAAAGGTTCACACGATGAAATTATTTGAAATATATGCTTGAGAAAATGTTCATCTATAAATTGAACGTGAATATGGCATGTGGTATTTTAAAGCATTTTCAGTGCATAAATAATGCAGTGGTTCTTTGTGCAAATGATGTGTACTATGGCAGTGTCATTATGTGATATTGTTATACATTGAGTTTTTTTCTGTAAAAATTGTTCATGTTTGATACTACATAAATTAGTATGTGACATTTTAAATAGTTTCACCTTGTATTTGCATCATATATTGCTTTTCTCTGTGGAGTGCCATCAGTAATGGTGCACCATCAAGTTATTCTGGTGCAGGCTGAACTGGACCAGTCTGGATGTGGAGGGAAGGTGCTGGTAGTGAGTCAGCAGAGGTCTATTCAGGACGCTTCTTAAGGGAGAATTGATGATGAGCTACAGGTATAGGCAGAGGTGGAAGGTTCCAATGCAGAAAGTACAAATCAGACCAAGATCTTGTTTCAACCAACCAGTTGAGTATAAAGAGACACATTGACTGGTTGGTTGAAAGAAAAACTTGGTCTGGCTTCAGTACTTTCTGAACCTGAACTTTTCACCTGTGGGTACAGGAATAAAATTAATAATATGCTTTTACTGGCAGTTGAGTGAACTGAATACAAATTTAACAGGCAATGTGTTTTTCTAAGAATATAATGTTAAATCACTCAGACGGATTTATATGGAAACATTGAAATATTGTTTTTGGAGTTTACCAGATATGTATTGCCAAAATAATGCAATAAATGTTTTATCAAAAGATGGAGATGACTTAACTTTCAAAGTTGCCTCCTTCAGGTCAAATACAGGGGTTGGAAAATGAAACCAAAACTTCTGGTTTTAGACCACAATAATTTATTAGTATGGTGTAGGGCCTCCTTTTGTGGCCAGTATAGCAGTGTTTCTCAAACAAGTCCTCGGGGACCCGCAGAGGTTCCTGAGGACTGGTTTGAGAAACACTGCAAGACAGCATCAGCTTATCTTGGGAATGACAGACACAAGTCCTGCACAGTGGCCAGAGGGATTTTGAGCCATTCCTCTTGCAGAGCAGTGACCAGGTCACTATGTGATGCTGGTGGAGGAAAACATTTCCTGACTTGCTCCTCCAAAACACCCCAAAGTGGATTAACAATATTCAGATGTGTGCATTGATGCATTATCATCCTGATACACAGCACCACCTTCAGGGTACTATGCTTGAACCACTGGGTGAACATGGTCCTCCAGAATGGTTCCGTAGTCCTTGGCAGTGACATGCCCATGTAGAACATGTAGTGGGCCTAGGGAATACCATGATATTGCAGCCCAAACCATTACTGATCCACCCCAGTGCTGCAATCTGGGTATGCAACAGTCAGGGTGGTAAGCGTCTTTGGGGCTCCTCCACACTGAAACTCTCCCGGATGTGGGAAAGGCAGTGACGGTCGACCCATCAGAGAACAACACATAGTTCACATTGTCCACAGCCCAAGATTTGTGTTGCTGGCACCACTGAAACTGACATGTGGCCTTGGCACGAGTGACCATTGGTTTGGCTATAGCAGCCCAACCATGGTAATTGACCTTGTGGAGCTTCCGGCAAACAGTTTTGGTGGAAACAGTGGAGTTTAATTCTACAGTGAGTTGGGCAGCTGTGGTTTTATGTTTTTTTTTGGATATAATCAAGGTTAGTGCCTGGACTTCCCTTTCAGACAGTTTCGTCTTGTGTCCACAGTTGCTCCTTTTGGATGTGATCTGTCCTTCATGGTGGTATGCCGACATTACCCTGGATACCGTGGCACCAACAATTTGTCCTCTTTTGACCTCTGATATGCCTTCCATTATGCTGTGTGGATTGAAATATGTTAGGTACAGTTGTGCTATTGCTCTACTAATTCAACCTTCACACTCTGCTCTTACTGATGGAATGTGCAGTTAGTGAAGACTGGCAACCAGGCCGCGTATATATAGGCGTGAAACCTCAAACACAATATCAGCCAGTGTTTCATTGTCCAACCCCTGTATATAAGAGAGCGGTGGTAAAACAACATCTATTGTTCCGAATTTGGTAGTTCAAGTTTTACAAGGACAGCTCATTGTCAAAGGACTTCACAAAGTGCCTAATACTGCATAACACATAATTAGAATTAGGTGATCAGTGTTGACACACCACACAACAACAAAATGTCTCCTCTGCATTTAACCCATTAACAGGGGATACCTAAGTCAGCGCCTGGGGAGCAGTACCTTACAGAGGGTACCTCATTGGTGCCTTGCTGGTCTGGGATTCAAACCTGCAATCTTTCAATTACAAGTGCACGTCCCTAACCATTAAGCCACCACTGCCCACAGAAAGTGACAACGACAGAGAAGGTAGAGAGACAGCGATGGGCACTGCTGGGCCTCTTTTTGTTCCCCTTTTAATGGCTCTGTCATTGTAATAATTAAGTTGATTTTTTCTCTTTCTTTACTCTTTCCTTTTTTCAAATCAAAAATCAAGGCAATAGCTAATTTAAATTAAACAGAAGGGAACGCTATTCTGCATGATGGGGAGATAATTAAGTCGTTATTTTTATTGTTTTAGCTCTACAACGTACGTATGAGGGCAGTAGTTCGTGGTGTAAGCTGTGGCTCCGCTCTGTTGTATCTGTTAAATCTTCTTGTTGCGCTAACAGCGACCTTTTCGTTGGTACTCACGTGTGTAAGTATGTATACATACATACATATATATATATTGTTCATGGGCCCATATTTCAATGAGATTTCTCAAAGCCAATTTTTCTGAATGCCCATGTTTAGTACTTTACTGTACTACATATTTATACAGGCACGCAGCTCTATTCAGTGGTCTCAGTGCTTCTTAAACGTAACCGGCCCTACATTACCCACAGATCTTTGCTCTGGCGCATGAAGATGACGTTCACGACTCATATGGCACTGCTGGGATTGAAACAAGTGGAGATCGAGCTGCTGTTTCAATGTCATCTACCCAAGTAAAGGACAGAATGATGCCCTAGGTTAAACAGTAGCAACAGGATTTCGACGGATATTAACATACCGACGGTACAGATAAGTCATTATATTTAGTCATGCTGGTTTTGAAGGGCTCTTAAGTGAATTTAGCTGTTGCGAAACGCTTCACTAAACGACCATGCGGCTTAATACGGCCAGCCACGCGATCCACCACGAATGTTCATAATTACCTTTTCTATATAATTTACCTCTATTCTTTTATGTAAACGGCGGAATACGTAGCTGATATCGTCGGTAGCTATATGAGTTTTTAAAGGCACAGTTACGGTTCCCATGTAGATGCATTATCGCAATACGCAAATATGTAAGCTGTATACGGCACGGCGTGTACTTGGTTTTGTAGTTCTCCAATGGAGTGTTTCTGGATTTTTAAAATTACGGAAAATGTTCGCACATATTTTTAAGCAAGGAACTAAAGTGAATTACGTAATATGCTGTCTAAGTATCTAGCTACTGTGCGATGTCACAACGGCAAGCCGTTGTAGTATTTTAGTGTATATAGCTTTTGTGACAAAATGCTTTATGCACATTTCCAACCAGTTACAAACACTGGTCACGTGTAGTTTACTGATTGAACTGTGCGCAAATTTCGTTAAGTGTGTGGTTAAACTAGACGTGCGTTTTTAACATGGTTACTAATATTAATTTAATACAGAGGGAAAAAACCTCAAAACGATAGTTACTGTGATAGGTCGTCGTATTTGCCTCGTCACGATATTTTGGTCATTTTTACATTACTTGTGCAACTCATCTTCTGCCTTGTGCTTTTGGTAATTATTGCTTTTTCTGTTGCAGTTATAGCTCTTCCCAAAAATGTCGTCTCATGGCCCCAGGCTACTGGTGATGGGAATACGGAGCGCCATTGGCTGCTTACAGACTCTTCATGATCTCAGGCCATCTGCATGTATACGAATCGTCACTCATGCCCACAAAAGAACTTACTACTTGCACTCAGCCTATGGAGGTGCTGGGCAGACTCAGTCTCAGCAGAGTAAAGCGGAGCTCATCTCACCAGCTCCAGGGCTCTCGCAGAGGAATCTGTCTGCTGCAGCCGGGTCTTTAAAAAGCCAGTTCCGCCCACTGTGTAGATACGACTTCCTCGATCCGGATGAGGTAGAGGAAAACACACGTAAGGCACTGGCGTACAAAAACCTGAGACACTTCATTGTGGATCCAGATTTTGCCCAGCTGGTAGCAGATAACCTGAAAGGGGACTTGACAGAGAGGAACGCCGCCATCTTTGAGTGCAATCCTGGTGTGTTGTATATTTTTAAATTTGAATTATTTGGCACTTTGATAGTTCATTTGCAAGTTAGTGTTTTTTTGTTTGTTTTTTTAAGCCTAGTACAACTTGCTACAAAAATACCCATCTTTGGTTTTTGCATCAGATTAGTGCAACAGGTTAACTGTTAGGCTTTTGTGCTTTTTTCCATCTTTAAAAAATCTTTTTTAAATATCGTTCTTCTACTCTTGATGTTTGTGTTCAGGCCCAGGGGTACTGACACGAGCTCTGCTGAATTCTGGGGCACAGAGGGTCATTGGTCTGGAGAGTGATAAGGGCTTCTTTAAAGATCTGCAGGTGAGCATGTCTGCCACCTAATGTTGTATTGAATAATCCGCTGGCCTGTAAGTATGGTGAGGTTTTGCCCATGCTATGCTCTTTAACACAGGGGTATGCACTTTGTGTCTAAGGCTTTGGAGAACACGCTAGATGGGCAGCTGGAGGTGGTGCACTGTGACTTCTTCAAGCTGGACCCCCTCGGACATGGCACCATGAAGCCTCCGTCAATGTACTCTGACAAGCTCTTCAATGACCTGGGCATCTCTGAAGTTCCGTGGACTTCCGGTTAGTGAAGCAGGCCTTCAGTAAACATTACTCACCTTCTGGCAAGTGATGCCTTTATGTTACATTAGTAACCGAAATCAAATTGACATGTATTATTACAGACCTTCAGAGAAAAGGACATGAGATTGAAAGGAGATTTTCTTTCTATCAATAAATGTGTTAAACTGGAAGGTTTTTTCATCTTTAAAGTATGAAAAAAAATGCTAGTTTATTTCCCCGATCGAATGATTATACATAAGCATGTGACAACAACACACTGAATTTTTTTAAATAATTGGAATGATTAGGTGCATAAACTTCAGGTTAGTAACACCTTCCAGTATTTTAAGGAAATGGTAGTAAAGTCTTCTGTATACCCTATTAGGCTGTATGATGCTGTTATCTGCAAGAATGTGGAAATTATGTTAATCTTCAAATTGTGTAGAATGTTTCCATTAAAAACACATTTTGAATGAAAAATCCAACACATTGGAATTAACCACTTACACGTCAACAAAATTGAACAAATGTAATGGATTCTGTAAGGTCTGTTCTCTTGAAATGCATTATTTCTGTCTGTATGTCCAGATGTTCTGGTGAAGGTGGTGGGAATCTTCCCGCAGCGGAATGAGAGGAGCATCTTGTGGAAGCTGGTCTATTCCCTTTTTGAGCGCACATCAGTTTTCCGCTATGGCCGTGTGCAGTTGGTCATCTTCATGAGCGAGAAGGAGTATTTGGTAACCTGACATTATTCTTTGGAGTAACCTTAAAACTAGTTGCTGAGCCCTGATTACAGACTAACTGCTTATGGGGTGCGGGGTGGAGCTGATTTGGTCCCTATCAATAACGAAACTAAACGTACAACCTTAGATTAGAATCTTAATTTTTCTTACTTTTTGTTATTTGTGACTTTCTTGCATGTCCATTGTAGAAACTGGTTGCTTCTCCAGGGGATCTGAAAAAGTACCAGCCCCTAGGGGTACTCTGGCAGATGGCTTGTGATATCGAGCTCCTCCACAAGGTGAGAGGTCTCATCCTGCACCAGCAGTTATGCACAGGGGCAGAAGAGACAGTTTTTAATTTTCTACATTTTTAGGAACCATGGACAACTTTTGTGACCTCAACAAAACGTAGTTCTTTGACAGCCCAAAAAACAAAGGCAAGAGATTCTTTTTCTTGGCTATTTCACACAGATTTGCATTGAAATTTTGATAACTGCTCGCGCACATATCTCGTATCGATTTCACTGCATTGCCATTTGTCCCTCACAATATCTGTTTAGCATAACGACGTTTTTACTGTGCGCTGTCATCCCCTCAAACCAGCTCCCGAATGACCACCTGTGCTTGGTAAGGCTTACCCCCCGCCCAAGTCTTTTTTCTGGGAATCTTACCCCTGCCAACGGAGCGACCTTAATCATGATGGTCAAGCAGTGTTTAACTAAGAAGAAAGCCCTACTCATTGATCAGTTAAAGTGAGTATACAATGTACATCCCATTAGAAAGCAAGTCACATCCTGTCATATAACTGAGGGCAATTTATTATGTTTCATTATAATGCAAGAACCACAATACAGATGTTATTTTTTTTTATTAGAGATCCAAAATGTCCTAAGTGATCTTGCTGGATTCAGGGTGCTCTGCTTTAATGTTGGATCACTTAGATCATACCAGAGGCATCACTAAGCTGGAGCATTCAGGGTTTAAGCCCCAAACAAGCCACAAATGATTTGTTCAGATGTTTTAACATCCATGCTTTGTTTGAGAACCGGTGTTATGTCCCAATGTCTTAAGATCCTAGCGATGCATCTGGATCATACCTTCTGTCATCAGGCTAATTCCATGAAGAATTGTCTTAAGACCCTTTTCACACTAACCTCATTTTACCACTGACTCCCACCAAGCAACAGTGATTATGTTAACACAGGTTCACTTGGCACTGGATGCTGTGTCATTGTATTATTCACTTAGGTTTGGTTTCTGCCAAGTTCTCGTGGTGGTGTTTATTTGTATAGATTTTCTGATGCTAGACAGATATCAATATTACATTTTTTCTAAAACTCTGAAACCATCGTCCAAAAAATATGCAATACAGGGAATCAGGCAAATACATTTTCACTGCGCTAAATGTTGGCTCCTTCACAGCTATTTGCTTTTGATGTATTTGACTTGCATGTCACTTTGGACGAAACCATCTGTTACAAAAATCTAAATTTCTAAAATGCATTTAGCAAATGTTTCATGCATTAAGCATGTTCTCATTCCCTCTTTACACTCTGTTCTTGCAGCTCATGGTCTCCAGAAAGCGGGGCAAAGGTCCTTAATGAGCTCGGTCTACTAGAGGACATCCGCACAGGACACGTCTTCCCAGAAGAGTACAAAATCCTGTTTGAAAGTCTGCACCAGTCCAAGGAATTCACCCAGAGCTGGCTGTACGATGAGACCTTAAACACTCAGACCTCAGTCGTCCTATAAATTGTTTTGGGGCAAAACCTTCGTGAGCCCCTTTCAAGATCAAGGGTATCGTAAAAGCAGAGGGTGACAGTGGAAGAGACTCCTGGATGCAGTAGGTCAGAGCTGCCTGGTCACTACAACTCATGAAGCTCTCCTTCACAGGCAAGGTCTTCACTGTCCAGCACTTGATTAACATATAATGAGTAAACAATTGTCGATCTACTGTAAACTTACTGCAGAATTCATTAACAAGCATTGAAATATCGCTAGTTCTGTCCCCTTATGTAATCCCCTATGCTTAATTACAATTTTTTATATATAATGGATATGTACATAGTGTATTTGGAAATCATGCTGTTTGATAATAAGCTATCGGAATGAAACGATGCTGTTTGCCTTATCACAAGTTCTTCGTGTAATATAATAGTTACTGAATTATAGTCAAAGGAAAGTTACAAGATGTACTGTAATTTATCAGGAGTTTTAGTATTTCATCAGGATTCTTTCGATAATGTTGTAATACTACTTAAATTTTGTTCACCATTCGGAAGTTTGTCCTCTGGTAATATGCAATAATATGAGTCTCCCTCGATATGGACATTTAAAGAAATTATTTGTAATAAATAATTAAATCCTGTCACAGCACAGTTTGGACTGTGCCACCACTATTTGTTGTTCATTGTGTTTCAGTGTGTTAATGTTAACCACCGAGATGAAGAGTGTACTCTTAGAGATAAGAATCAGATGCTCATTTGGGGATATTGTGTGTATTTATATTAGGAAAAAGACCAAACCTGTTGCATCAGTTCCAGAACAGATAATTGTGGGCAACATTCGTAATAATACGAAGTCTTCAGCCATAAATGTAGAAATAAAATGTACGATATTTTGTGATTATTCGTAGCTTATATGTGTTCTAGACCCTATTTAGTGGGACATCCCCCAGATTTTTGTCTCAGCCCTCCAGAGAGGGGGGGTCCCGTATTTCTTCAGATTCGCCCCTGATATAAACTATTCACTGATGTAAAATTGCTATAAACAAAGTTTATGTGATAAAATCTAAAGGTGAATGCGGTCACTACTAAACCACGTATCCACTGTGCTTTTTTTTTTCGATAAAACAAAAAATGCAACCTAGTGTAATACCTAGTTATTTGTTAAAATTATAATTAGAGCAACAATGTTTAGGAAGTAAATGTTTTGAACTGTTATTTACAGAAATTTTACAGCAAATCTGTATTACTTCATTATAAAACTAAAATTAGCTACATTAAACGCATTTGATTAGTTTTAAAAGCCTAAAGACTATTTACAATGTATATGCGTGTGTAGACGTGTCTCGAATTGAAAATCTTACTCCAAGCAGCTGACCGAAGTGGGCAACCCTGCATTTACTGCTGTTGGTCAAAATAAACCATTTCACAAACATAAACAACTGCTTCGAACATAAAAAAAAAAACAATTCTATGAAAAAGGCGGACAGACAGGACACTGCCCCACGTATTTTCTCCACACCGATGTCAGGACAGGAAAGGCCGCACTCAGCCGGAAGGTGGCGCCCTCCTCCCGCACAGGAGCGGCTCCGTAGCCGTGCTCGTCCTCCTAGATGCCCGGATAGATCTCAGGAAGCGACCTGCCCGCGGCGCACAAACCAGGGGGGGACGATCCAGCGAGGAGCGGCGGCCGGGGCCAGCTGATGCAGACACCATGCGCCGATTAGCTTAATGCTGCGACCGAGCCTAAGCGCCTTTACACGCCGTATGAGCCGGTAAGCCAGGTAGGTGTTACCGCTGCGTAGAAAATGTCAGCCCGCCACCCGAAGCTGTCGCTGGGCGACGGTGCTGTTGGCTACATACTTACTCTTCCGGGCATTTAAAGCAAACGATACAAGGTGTCTAATATATGATCCGTCGGTGTTTACGGAGAATTAACAGAAGGGGTCATCTGTCAACAAATAATCCTATTTCGTGCTAGTTATGGGGTATCAACTGTTATTTCATTGATCGTGTTTAGCGCACCCGGGCAGCCGTGATTGAGCGTTACGTTAGCGGGGGGCTTTTGGTTCGGCTTTCGGTGTCTGTCGTTTAGCGGCTGAAGCTAAGTGGCCCCGTCGCGGGCAGCGGGGCTCTGATCGGCCAGTAATGCTAGCAAGGTGCCGGAGCGGCTCCTGCGCGGTGGCTGCCCTGCTGGCGGCGTGAGCGATGGAGAAGGATGGCATGCTGGCGGTCATGCTGATGCGTCCGAGGACCGCAAACGCACGCCACGCTCCCAAACCTCCAGCATTTATCATGTCGCCGAATTGCAAAGGATTGCTTTCCCAGTTGCATTGGATCGTTTTATGCTTCCCGTCATTTGCATGCATTTTACGATTTGAGGATGCACATTTTGGACACGCTTTCATTATTTATATGGTTTGTTATTTAAAAACCCACGTTCCCTTTCACTGACGATGGGGTGACACGCCGACCTCTTCGCTGCGCGTTAAGACGTGTTATTACTTTGTAAGTGCTGCAAGAGAGTCCGATAGTATTTTCCGTTTTCGTGGCGTTTTGAAAACTACCAATCAAATAACAATGAAATGTTTATAGGTCTCTGATAATCGTCCAAAATAGGTTTGCATTTATACCACTGAAAAAATAATTAGTTTATAATTTAAATTTAAATATTTTGTTACTGATCAGGTCATTGGTTTCTTTTCTTTTTTTCTACCAGGAGTGTAATAATCGCTTTACGTTTTCCTTTCAGTCGTTTCTGGTTTCGCGTATCTGATTTAGGATTCTGGTGATTTTCAGATATGACATATTTGGGATGTTAATGAAGGTTAAACTTTACACTGAGATGGACCTAATGGCTTCTGTTAAGATGCAGTCTGAACACGAAATGCTGCCCGCGGAGTCACGGCAACGTAACATATTAGTCAACCCCAAAGTTAAAGATTTACTGCAAATTTCTTGTTTTCGGTATTAATCTTTGTTGTCTGATAAGTAACAGATTTGGGAAATGTTTATGCAGGCAGGAAAATGAACTGGCACAGACCTTTCACAGACGCCGGGACCATTATCACCTTGCTCTATCATTGTTGCCTGCTCTATTTGTTGTTGGGAATGTAAGGTTTCCACTTATTTGCATCCTCGTTTGAGGTGCGTGCTGGTTTTTAGTGCAAAATCTTAAAATTGGGCGCTCTGAACATGAGGTGTGTCCAGCTAATGGCTTTGAGTCTAAATGAGTATTATGACAACAAAGGAAATGTACAGAAAAGGCGGTCAAGCTATATAACTATGGTGTTTGGAAAGGCAGTGAAAGTTTAAAATATCTAAGCATCTTACTCAGGAAATTGTGACAAAACGTTTAAATGAACAGGCTTTCTGATCCAAGTTTCTAATCTGAAAGTATAGCCTATGATTATTAAGGAAAATAAGGCAAGGTTAGATGCGCTGATTTAGAATATTACTCAAGTTCTCAAAACTATATCTTGTGGAGTGGTGTATAGATTTGTAAACATGATTTTTGTGTGTGGGGTGTTTCTGTGTAAGGCTGCTGTCTGAAATATGAAACTGGATGCATGTTGAACTAACATCTTTACTTGAGTAGTGCGACCTTGTTCACTCTGTCATTGAGCTGGTACAGGGTGGTAGGCTGTATACCGTCCTTGTCTGTCATCGTTCTGCACACCAGAGGATTTATGAGCAGGTGTGAGTGATTTATACGTATCTGAGTGTGTGTGTATGTAAATGTAATTCTTTGAACAGTGCTCTTTGCTTTTTCAATCATAATAAGCTGTTCTTTCTTTATTGTTCAATGTATCCTATCTCCCCTGCACAGCCACAGTAACCCTCGCTTGTCCGTGGCTCGTATTAAGCATCAGTAGCGCCATTAAGGTTGCCTTTGTCAGTTCTGGGTTTTGATATATATTTTTTCCAGTACTTTAATTTTTATCCTTTTGGCACCAACCGAGCGCAGAGGTTGACCTAATTTTGGCGCGCGGCTCATTCGGTGTAGTTATTTGTGATCGAGGGAGAGCATGCATCGCTAACAGTTTACGGAGTTGCAAGAAGGCCATTGCTAGGGCGACTGCGCAAAGCACTGACTTAACGGGCTGCTCAGTGCCAACAAATACTTCCTCTGTGCATGTCTCACCATCCCAACATGGATCGTCTCGAAGAGCTTGACATGAATATTTGCCAACAATGTTGCAAGTCGATATGGCAACTGAAAAGAGAACAGCATGTAGCATGCAGACAGATATAACAGTATATAATGATATTTAACTATATATATATATATATATATATATATATGAAAGGTCAACTTGGAAGATAAGAGAATTGCATGGCACCAAAGCTGTTGAGTCATTTTGGTTATTTTAAGAACTCTGTACCTCACGTGACCTCACCTTCATACGCATGTGCTTGTCTTAACCTCTAGGCTCTCTGCCAAAACCTGTGTGTAACAGATTAATCACATGGTGCATGTGCTGTTCAGGTTGGAACATTTTCAATGACTTAAAGTGAAGTTTTCACTCTTAACTCTGCTGATAGAATATCTGCATGTCACAAAAATTGCAGGTATATCACTGGTATCAGAAACTGTGATCCATTTCATTCGTTGCTGATTTGTTATATTTTTTTGTGAGTTCAATGAAAAATAAAAATGTTTTGCATTTGCATGTTTTGTCTTTGGCAAAAGACGTTTCCCACAGAGCTTTAGAAGAGCCGTCACAAATCATTTATCATTTGTGAACTGAAATTCCTCCTGGAAGACAAGAACGTGTCATCAAAGCAGGACTGAAATGGTTTGTTTTTATTGTGTGGAAATGGGGAGCAAGATCTGAAATTTTACCTGACTTAAGTTTTTTGTGCAGCTTAATTCTGAAGCACTCTAGGTTTCAAGCAGACATCACTGTAAACTGTCCCCAAATTATGATTTCCAGAGTGTCATGCACAGACTCTTTGAGAGGCAGCTACCCGAATGGGGGGACTTCAGGCCGGGGGGGGGGGGGGGGGGGGGGGGGGGGGGGGGGGGGGGGGGGGGGGGGGGGGGGGG
>JAODKC010000028.1:10503782-10521859 GCA_026777985.1 Mormyrops attenuatus
ATTATATTTATCAGGTCCCCAAATTATGATTCCCCCTTTTTCATGCAATTTCTCTTTTTTGTGCTTCAACCCCCCTGGGGGGATTTTCGGCACCCCCCCCCCCCCCCCCCCCCGCCTAAATTTCCATATAGCCTCCAAACATTCAAACATTCATGAACACTATTTCTTGTTTTTACTTAATATGGTGTCCGTCCGTTTTGATATCTATGAATTTCTTTCAGACCGTCGGAATGAGCCTCTTTTTAGTTTTAGAATCGGGGTATTTATCGCGGAAGAGACATAGCTACTGGGAGCGCGCCAGCCGGCTGTCAGGCGAGTCATCCTTCGTGGATTCGTGTCAGGCCGACATTTTGGAGAGTCTCCTATTCGCCGAGCTGGACGAAGGCCCTGTTTTTACATGTCATGCTTGTGATAAGGCAGCCGAATCAGCGTTACGGGAATCACTTCTGACGTTTTGCTTTATCCTAGTGGCTGTTGGCACATGATGGAAACGCCACTAAAAACATTGTAACTGCCAAATCTGCCTTTAACAAAATCTTTCACCTGAAGAAATCCAGTGACCAACACCAAATTTATCTAATAACGTTTTATTACATAACGTGTCACAATATGCTGCATGGTTTTACCCAAATGCACTAATAGTGTAACTGGCAGTATGTTTACATTTTTTATGTGGTCCAGCTAAGTAAATAATAGTTTAATTTTGTTGTTTGGTCAATAACTGATAGCAGAACCTTTGTCTTAGTTGAATGTAGGGTTTGTGTTTTTTAATTTACACTTTTTAATGCTTTTTACATGCAGTATTAATTGAATAAGGAAAAATGTGTCCTAAGTGTGTGTCTGAGTGGTGTGTGTGCCCTGTGACAGGGTAGCGGTCTGCCCTGGGTTGTTCCCTGCTTTGTGCCCATAGCCTCCAGGATAGGTTCTGCCTCCCCACTACCCTGCATAGGACAGTGAATGATCGAATGGATGCGTGAACGTTCCTGGTGCTCTATGGCAGTGCTTACAGTCCGGTTCTTGGGGACCCACAGACAGTCCACATTGCTGCTACCAGAAGCTGGGAGGAGCAAAAACACGGACTCTCCGCCGGTCCCCGAGGACTGGATTGGGAAACGCAACTCTATGGTATTGTTGCTTGTATTGCTTGCTCATGTAGAACATATTGTGTGTGTCATCCCTCTTTGTGTATTACAGTGAAACTGGTACTGTGTATGTCCACCTCGGGACAGCACTTGGTCATCCGCTGGTTGTCCTCAAGGAGTGACCTTGTAACATGATTTATCCTCCCAGAGGAGATGATCCAGTGGTGTAAATAAAGGGTGTAATATTGCGGCTCACCATGACCTGTCACCCAGCGACATCATAAATTTCAAGGTAGTCTTTCTTGGCAGTTTTGAAATTAACTTCCTAAAAAGGTTGTTTAAAAAGGTGAGAGAGGTCTTGTATGGAATCATGAAGCCCCACTTTCCACTTGAACAATATTCAAGCCACCCCACCCCCCAGAAAAGGGTGCTTAGTTTTTACTTACTTATATGGTCATGCATTAGTGGTACAGCATGCCTAGTGCTGGTGCGTTTTCATTTTGTGGCCCCCTCATTGAAAACCCCTGCTCTAGTAATCTTTTCAAATTTCGATTCAGGTGTGCTGAGCCATGAAATTATTTATCCAAACAAAGTAGCAATAGGGCAGGTGAACGTAAAAAAAATAATAAATTAAAATAAGTAATATCAAAGTTTAACTTTTTTTTTTTTAATGAAAAGCCATTTAAGGCTGCTAGCAATTTGCAGACGTGCGTGTATAATTTTCTCTCTAGGCACAAAGTGCTCTCTACCTAATGGTTCTAAAATATTTAAACGGGTCAAAGGTTGCAGTGACTCTTGTAGGAAACCAGGCCAGCAGACTGATAAGCAGTTACTGGATTACTGGAGGGACCTGCCTGCTCCCTCTGCGGCTGTGCAGAATCCTCTCTTTCAGAATGGTGACGTCTTCCATGAGTATAAAGAGACCCGGTGCCCTTGTCATGTCGAATTAGAAAATTGAATGCAAAAAAGGGGGCACATCAAATGCTCTTGCTGTTAGCTTTCTGTCAGATTCCTCATGGCCACAATGTAGCCCTAGCCAGATGCTTTGAAGGTGAGTTTAATCATATCTGTTATTCTTGCATGCCAGCAGTTCTAATCCTGCTGCTTGAAATCATTACCGACTCATTATTTAATTGTGTTACCACAGAACAATACCAAATGTACTAATCTGTAGTGTGTTACCGCTGGGTGACTCTTTGTGCTGTGTATGCTCCTTATGGTCAAGGCCTGTGGTGTCACTGGATTGTTTCAGTAGCACAAAATTTGTGATCAATTTTCCTTAAGACTACCAAGCCCCTGACTTGATTAAAGTACCACTATGTATTAGAGGACTAACACATCAGGGGTTTTTTTTCTTGTTTTTGATATTTCTCTTTTGGTGTCAGTGTTAAACCAACAGGCTGTGTCTTTTTCTTTCAGGTGTACTGGTAGGTTGATGGTCACCAGCTGGGCTAGCTCATGGAGGAGGAGCACTCAGACAGCACGAGGGGGATGAGGCAAGGACGGGGGGGCATCATGGATCTCCAGAACAACCTGGACCGTGGCCCCTGCCCCACGTCGTCCCTCTCCGACGAAAATCAGAACAGGCTGACGGAGAACGGGCAGGACGAAATGGACGGCAGGCTGCAGACTGGCTGGACGCTGTCTCAGCAAGACTCTGAGAATAACAACGAGGAGGAAGACAAGCAGGCTGACAGGCTGCTGGACAACTATGTCGTTCCCCTAGCCGAAGAGCTGAGGGCTGAAACGCCGGACTCACCACAACACAGCAGACGGCTCGCCACCCAAACAGGGAGTACTGGTACAGTATGACACATTTTGTTAATATTCTGTAGGCGACTTCCGACAAAACATCACTGGCGATTTTAAATCCGTGATGGCATCACCGTCAGCTGTTATCCAGCATAGTCGAACTAGCAAAATACACATATTTCAGATTCACCCTAAATGTTTTGGTTTTTTTTACTTTTATTTAAAAGGAAACTGAACTTTAGCTTAATTTGTTTATTGTGGAGTGGTTTATATTATTATTATTATTATTATTATTATTATTATTATTATTATTATTATATAGCTTTCATTATCTCTTCACATTTACACTTATATTTGAAAGGACTGTTAGGTTTCTGCAAGTTATTTATACGGAGTAATGTGTGATATTGTATACTGTAACCTCAGGAGGACAGCTTGGACTGTGCAGACATCATTTTATTGCGTCTCATTAAACGTACAACTATTATGGTTTTGGTATACTTTTTATATGCTCTTGGAGATGAAATGATAAATAGAATACAGTTTAGACAGTATAACGGCCAACAGTATATGTTTTTGTAGCACTGAAAATAGATGTCAGAGCTGGGAGGAAGCAAAAATGTGGACTGTCTGATATGGAGCTGGGAGGGAGCAAAAACTGTCTGTCCTTGAGGACCGCGTTGGGAAGCACTGAATTCTAAACTGTTCTGGGCTGAACTGATTTGGATAAGGGATTTCTTTCAAATTTAAGTGCAGTTTTTCCAAATGTAGTCCTAGCAAAGTTCCATATTGCTTTGTAATCTCTATGTCAACATTATACCTAAATCCTGTAGAAGAGCTGCTATGTCCTGCCAGGGTGCTTATGAAAGTAATTCTTCAGAGCATGTCTATATTGGATCTGTTTAATTACTTCTTATTAAAAGAACATTTGCCCTTGAAATTGAGAAGATTTCTTTGATTCCACTTTAAGATTAGGTCATGATATCTATCTTAACATATGAGTACCGTTGAGTATTATAATTTTATATTGTATATTTTCTAGTATCAAATTTATCATGCTGTTAGGAGTTTTTTTTTTTTTTATAAATATGGTGCACATATCCTTTGCCCATAGCGATAGGTTCGTTGTCGGCTGTGTTTTCCCTGGAATAAAATCAGTTGGACACCTTGGAATGTGAAATATGTTCCTAGACTGATTTTTGTTTGTTTATTTTTGCTGGTCATTGAACTTCTGTACCTTCTGCTACCGCTTAATTGGTGCAGTTGAGAATCAAGTATTTAGATTTATAACGGGGGACACTTTTGAATGTTACAGTTTGGCATTTTATTCTGCAGAGGTTGTATTGCTGTTCCTCATTTTTGGATTCATTTTACCATGTACATCTGCACTGGTGCTCCTTAGCAGAGTGAACAGCAGAACAGGAGAGCAAGCTTAACTGGACAGCTAATGTCAACAAGCAATGACTGTGTGCACTGATTAGAATGGGTAACGACTTCCTGGTCCATGAAATATAAATGGTAGCGTGGCAAATGAGCTAAATGCTCAGCACGTTATTTTAAACTACCGTCTACACTTTATCAGGAAATGTCAGTGTGTAAATGGGAGTGCTATGTAGCTCAATGGGTTAGGATGTTGTACGCGTGATCGCAAGGTTGCCTGTTCGAATCCCAGTGTCAGCAGAGTAATTTAACCATTGGTTCCCTGAACGAGGCACTTAACTCCCAGTTGCTCCAGAGACTGTCTGACCCAGCTTTCTCTGTTGTATGTCACTTTGGATAAAAGCATCTGTTAAATAAATAGAATACGAGATTAAACATTGAGTTTTTTGACTGAGCTTCACTACAGTGTACTTGGTCTTTCTTATTGGAGATGAATCGCAGGTAATGTGCATTTCTGTCTCCTAATTTGCAGCCTGATCAGATCTGTGGTTGACCCAGCAGCCTCAGTAGAGAATTGAGGCTTTTATAAGCTTAGCCTGGCTGGCTGCCATCCCCGAGTTGGGGTGGGGTGGGGTGAGCTTGGGGGAGGGAATGTTTACCTACCTGACGTTGCTGGTTGAACTTTTAGGTTGTCTAGGCCGACGTAAATGCACAAGGGATCAGGTCTCTTTGTTCTCAGGTGTGGTCAGGTTGTGAGGCAACCACAGCTTCTGGGGATGAGGCTGTTGTTTGTTCCGCTCTGGTTACCACCCTGCATCTGAGACAGAATTCCCCCCCCCCCAGGGCATTAATTAAGTTTCAGAAATCGATTCTAGTTTTTATTTAGCAGTGCCCTCTGTAATGTGTTTTGCTATTCAACGTTTTGTACAGTTCCCTTGGTGACCTTTGACCTCTTGTCTTCAGAAGCTGTCTCTGAGAGATGCCCCCCTGTGGGTCCAGCTGACAGTGTGTCCACCTGCCTTGACCAGACCTCTGCCAGCACCCATGGCGGTGA
The DNA here is from genome assembly GCA_026777985.1 of Mormyrops attenuatus. Classification (NCBI taxonomy): domain Eukaryota; kingdom Metazoa; phylum Chordata; class Actinopteri; order Osteoglossiformes; family Mormyridae; genus Mormyrops; species Mormyrops attenuatus. The sequence continues at coordinate 10,509,051 of JAODKC010000028.1, forward strand.
GCCACTCGTACCCGGGCCTAGCCCCTCCCCGGTGGCCTTTCTGCAGGACCTGGCGGAGCGTTCGGATTACACCCTGCTTCCACAGTGCCTGCACCAGGTGTGACCCATACCTCTCTCTGTGTGTAATACCAAGGGTACATTTACTGTATGTGCAGTACCGGTCAAAAGTCTGGATACAACTTCTGAGTATGATTTATTTTTTAATGTGATAACGACCCTAAGCACTCCTCCAGGTTATTTAGTGAGTATTACCTTGTGAACAAGGAAAGAGATGGAGTGCTGTGACAGATGACCTGACCCCCACAGTCCCCCCTGACCTAAACCCTACAGTGCTGCTTTGGGATGAGTCGGACTGAAGAGTAAGAGCAAGGTAGCCAACTTGTGCCCAGACGATAAGGTGAATAACACATCTAAAATAGAGACAAATGGAGTAAAATCAGGTGTGTCCAGACTTTTGACTAGCACTGTATGTCAGAAGCCTCTTACATCTTGGCGATGTCCAAAGCATAGTACCTAATGGATAGAAGCTATGTACTGTGGGGATAAAGATGCAAACATCAAATAAGAGACAGGATCCTCCAGATAACAAACTTAGACCTCAGTGTGGATGTCAGTTTGTGCAATTTCATAGTTAATGTGTTGTAAGGAACGTCTGTCTCAGATTAACTTAAATTGAGGATCAATAAATCCGTACATGTATATAGGGAGCCGAGGGGATAAATGTGTTATTTGTTTCACGTTACAAATTTCATTACTTTTGCAGAAAGCTCTATACTTAAAGTCTTAAAACCTGTAATCAGGGATTTGAAACTAGTTTAAATGGATGCCATTTCCTTTCTGTGCCTGAGAGAAGCATGATACAAAAAGAAAAGAAAAAGTGCTTTTTTTAAAAGAATAAAAAATCAGAATACTAAGGAATGTGTTGCTCTGCAATAGGAGCATGTAAATTTGAATGCTGTGCAGTGTAAGTAGCTGGTTGTTTTGCAAAAATCCATTGCATACGTGGCGATGTTTATGTGCACGTGAAACGTGTTTTTGTCTTGAAGTCACCAAGCAACAACATAAACTCCTTATAGGTTGCCAGGGAAGCCATATCTGACTGGTGTTATACAGCCAGAACTCCCAGACCATGAATCGCTGGTCTTTGTGTGCTTGGATCATTCGTTTGGGTTTGAGACGGATCCTCTTTGAAGCAAGGCTAGAAGCAATTTAATCTTCCCCTGAACCGCATATGCTCTCTCTCGCTCTCTCTCTCTCTCTCTCTCTCTTGCTCTCCCTCTCTCTCTCTCTCTCTCTCTCCCCCCCCTCCCCGTCTCATACATGCACATCCACACAGCCATATACTTAAGCCGCCTCCGTATTCTGTCACCCATGGATCTGCCACCGATCATGTTTCCCACTGTCACACTCTGCTGTGGCGAGTCTCATGTTCGGGGTCGTCAGGAGATTTGGCTCTGATTAAAGACCTGTTGAGTCATGCTATACTTCACCACCTAGAAGGAAAGGTTCAAGGTTAAAGGGGAAAAAATAGCAATAGGGTTGAGTTTGTCTTTTGGTTGTTTCTATATATTTTGTAATATTTGGCACAGATGGCCACCTAGGTGCACCTAGCTGTCAACATGATAAGGAGAGAGATATGGGGGGGTGGGGGACCGTCAGAGGATCTGGCGCCTTCTGACCTCATCAGAAAAAAGCACCCATAACTTGTCACCCTTTCATCCCCTACAGTCAGGGAAAAATAATTGCATTGAAATCAATGGGGGGGGGGGGGGGCGGTGCTGCGCTGCCTTTGCCCATTTTATTATTGTGGCAAATGTTTTTTTAATAATGAAAAACACAGCAAATGTAATTTTATTCTGATTTTTAACTCTTCCCCCCCCCAGATAGCAGAGGATTTCTTCCTTGAAGAAAATTGTATCCTTATCATTCTTTTGAAATCTACTTTAAGATTGCTCTCTTCGGCACTTCTTATGTTTTTTATTAATTTCTTTATTTTATATCCATACTTATGTCATACTTCAGTCACCTATTTGCAACATAAGACATGTTTATCCTGTTAATGGACAGTAGTAAAACAAGAGCTGAGGAGGAATATGTGTATTCTGTAATATCTATTCTGCAATAACTCGTAATAAAAGTGATTGACGGCGACCTCCTGCTTCAAAGACAGACCAGATCAGGACCTTAGCAGCGTTAAGATGATGCATCTCTAAAAGCACAGGCCGAAATCTATAAACACACAAGTGTCTGTATTTTAAAAGGCTTTGCCTTTGGAACTGAATTGTTATTTTTAAAAGCCAGCAGGTTAAACAACAAAGGCAGCCTCTGAAATTCTGGTTAGCTGCACAAAAGCTTTAAGTAAAGAAGCAGGATTTGAGTGAGCCAGCTGTCCTCTGTTACTGTGTGGACATTGGGACAATTTCAGTAAATTTTCATCGTGCTTATTCTTGTGTGTGCATGTATCTGCTGGTGGGTGCATACGAAATAGAAATGTGTGTAATGGTCTATGACCCTGCATATTAAACCGGTAAAAAATGTATTTTATAGGTGTAAGCATAGCAGGTAAAAGGGGAAATATTTTAAATAAACATTAAATATAAATTGTGCTGACAGAGGTAAAACTTAGGAAAAATGTGCAGTTTGCTTGAATGGGGAATTAGAAAGGTCTGAAGAGTGAGCGTGTTTAGAATTTATGACTTCGTAGAAGCTGATCTTTGAATTCTGTCTTGGCAGTTTAAGGAAGCGACGGCTATTTTGCATGGAGACCTTGATCGATGGTGTAAAAGTGGGATCTTATACTTTATAGGTTCTCTCAGAACAAACTTGACATTCTCAAGTCTTATAGTTCATTATCGCATAGGGATGTTCATGTTTTTCAATGGTATGGTGTCCTCTAGTTGATTATTAAAGTTCCGCTCGTCTCCATACATCCATTCAGAGTATAAGCTTGTTCAGAAATAAGGATTTTGTACGGAAACATTGGAGATTGACCCCACTGTGCTGCTGCCGCTGTTGTTTTTTTCAAGGTCGGTGTTGATTTCTTTTTGTGTAGCGATCAAACATTTTATACTCATCACAATAATGGGCGAGTTGAAACAATGGCCGATTAATTGGAATCACCCTTTCCTCAAGTTTTTGATTTTTCAGAATTCCCCCCCCCCAGAATTTTAGTGATTAATTGTCATTGTTGACACACCACAACCAAATGTGTTCTCTGCATTTAACCCTTATGTGACATGCAGGGGGCAGCTAATTCAGCGCCCAGGGAGCAGTACCTTGCTCAGGGAATCTCAGTGGTAGCTTGTTGGTCGGGGATTTGAACCAACAATCTTTCAATTACAAGTGCGCGTCCCTAACCATTAAGCCACCACTGCCCACAGAGGAATTCCTTAGCTTGCCCAGCATGTTGGCCAAATTGCCAAATTGCAAACGTTCACTGAATTTTGCCATTTCTTCCTGCAGTCTTAAGGAAGATGGAAAGTGGGTTTTATTTGGTCTTCTGCCACGGAGAGGGTTACATTTACATTTACGGTTGTTCTGCTTTCTTCTTTTAGAGTACAATGTAATGGGTTTTTCTCCAGGTCACTTCCAGTCTTTACACCTTAATCAGGCTGCCTCAGATGAATGGGCCGTCCAGTTTCTCAAGCTGGAGAGAGACTACCACCAGCGGCTCCTGTCCAATCTGGCCCGGCTACAGGAACAGTGGGGTATCACTCATTTCTTTGTTCTGCTTTTCGTTGCTGTCGTCTCATCATGGCATTTAGTTGAAATCGAGAAGTTGGGTTCATTAGAAACTTTATGTTGTTTGCCTTCTCTTATTGACTCTCAGTGAAGCTTATTCACAGGGATGGTTTTGTCTTGTCAATGAATTCTTGTAGGTTTTTACCTGTTTTATAAGTGTCTCTCTCCTCCATAGTACAGAAAGTACTGTGCAAAAGTCTTAGGCAGTCAAAACATGTTTAAAGCTGTTTATCTTGTAAGTGTGTATTTTTTCAGGAAAAAAGGCACAACTTAACATTGGAATACATGCAAATGAAGAATAACGCAATAAAAAGTAACAAGAATTTTTTTGTTCTCCAAAAAGTTGCTTTTATGTTGTTGGATGTCTAATGCCGGTGCATTACTGGGCTTTTTCCTGAACTGGTTCTGTGCTTTTCCACTGCAAAAAAACAGCTCCAGCATGGCACCACTGAAAAGCTGGTCTCAGAACTTAGAACCGTATCATCAGCGGAAATGGGACTGGCTATTGAGCCCAAATAAGCAAAAAGTAATAGTACTAATTACAGCGTTAACAATAGTGATAATACAAGTATTTGTAAAAGCAAATAGCTAATTAGTTTATATCTCTGTCAAATCAGTGGTTAAATAAAAAATGTTACATTCCTGTTGTCTTGAGCATTCTCTGTGAATTATTAATGCTACTTGATGTTATTATTGAAAACAGACCTGCACACGCAACCTGTAGTGGCTTTAAAAGTGTAAAAAAAAAAAAAAAGAAAAGATAAAAGTAAAGCATTTTCTTATGGTCCAGCAGTTGCCCTTTTTTGGCCTTTTTAATCATGAAATTGGAATATTTAAACAATTTAGCATCATATAAGACAAACAATATTCCATATAGAACAAACAAAACAAAAACATAAATATACAGACGCTGCTTACGAACTTTCAACTTACGAACTTTCAGACATACGAAGAAAGAGTAAGTCCAAATTGTGTTCATTGGGCTCCCGTTTCCTGTCTGCAACATCAATTTTTTTTTTCTGCGTGCCAGTCCCACCTAGTATGACTTCTGGCCGCTACTCCCACCGGGCAGCAGCGTAGCGTGCGTACTCCCGGCATCCTATTTCTTTGTACTTGCGTATACCCTTAAAATGATGTTGAATAACATCAAGTTACGAACGGCTGTTCAGAATGTAACTCATTCGTAAGTAGAGGAGCGTCTGTATTGGTTAATTGCTGCAAATGCTAGGGTGACTTTAAGAGATTTTCAAACGGCTAAGTTAGTACACTTTGAGAGACATAGTATCAGAGTCTAACACTATTGTGACGAGCATATAAACACAATTTTCTTTTGCTGCCTAAGACTTTTGCACGGCACTGCATGTGCCAGTGACCCCTCAGCTGTCTGTGTTCCACTTTTTATCACAGATTACATCAGCCTACTTGTGTTTGTGATGTTGCTACTTGGAGCTGCTGCATGCTCAGCCTTTGCCAGTATAAACTCAGTCTGTTTGGTGCCGGGCTCTGCAGCTGTGTTTGGTATGTGGTTCAGTGGGTTAGGTGCTGTGGTTGTAATCAGAAGGTTGATAGTTCAAATCCCAAGCTCGGCGGAGAGATGTCACCATTAGGTCCTTGAACAAAGCCCTTAACCCCCAACTAAGTTTTTTTTTATATATATAGCACAAAGAGGTTTTAAATAGAAACGTCTGCTAAATAAATAAAATGTAAATAAATGCAGTGTCCACCCTCGTCTACCTGTGTGTTTCAGAGTCTCGCCAGAGGGGGGGCAGCCCTGCCGGGACTAGCTCCATTGGGACGCTGGGTGCTGGACTGGAGGCGACTCACATGGAGATGCTGACGAGGATCTGCAGGACACACCAGCGGTGAGAGGAGGCCCCGGGCTGGTGGCCCGTGCGAGCTTTGGCGTGCATCAGCACAGTGCGAAGGCTGCACTGCCATTCACATTTACATGTATTCCATTCAACAGATGCTCTTGTGCAAAGTGAGTTCAAGTGAGGCAAATAGCACATTACAAACATACATGTTGTGGTGGAGTCGCCTAGGCATAAGTGTGGCCAGGCTGAGCTCCCACTGAATGCCCAGGTATGAGTGTAAGCAGTACTGGAGCAGGAGCTTCTCCATCTCTTCCTAATAAAGCAAGAACCTAATAAGACGACTATTCAGTGAACAGAAGGTGCAGCATTAAGAGCATTCAGTGGACATGGAGTGGTATCAGGCTAGCGGAGGTATTCTTAGTCGAGTATTCATATCCTCAGTGCTGCACCTAGCAATTTAGAGCAGTACAGAGGTGTAACATCCAAGACTCTAAAGCTTATGAGGTAACACTTTACTTGGTGGGGCACAAATAATATAGTATTATGCTATTACTGATATATTAATTAACCAAAAACTAGGTATTGGTTACATAGTGATCTCATGTTAATTCATCATTAATGAATCGTGATACCTGTTATATCTCAAGCAGGTACAATATTTGTTAACGTGTCTGTTAATTTTGTGAATTCCTCTGGACTACCGTAGGAACTTTCTGAAGGAACAAGTAGTGAATAACACAAGTGAAATACTGATCTCATGTTTGTTCATCATTAATTAATCGCGATGCATCTTTTATCTCAACTAGACTATATTTGTTTCTGAAGTACAAATCATGAGGAAATCATTAGTAACTGAATTATTACTAAGTATTTGTGCCTGGTCATGTAAAATGTTGCCGCTTGAGGTACATTCCTGTAAATACAGTGCTGTGTGTCACTTTGCCTCTTCTCCCCTTGTTAGTGCGGCCTTCTTCCACGTACCTCTGTTTCTTACTGTAGTCCCAAAATGTGAAAAATTGCTTATTGTGTGTGTGTGTGTGTGTGTGTGTGTGTGTGTGTGTGTGTGTCCTGTAAATGAATCCTGGCATCTGTCCAAGCTGACCCCTACTATCACATTCTAGATAAGATAAGCTGATGATGGATGGATGGACGATGTAAATAAAACATTAAAAACGATAAATACTTGCTCTAGAATTTAAAGTTTCATCCCTTTATACAGGTGTGATTATGCAATTTCAGTTCAGTATTTAGTAATCTAGGATTCAAGCCCTCTTGCTCCTGGCTACGATGACTTTTTCCATCATCCTGGCCATGATTACTTGCTCCATGATTGCAGTGTATTCATTACAGCAATTTGGCCAGTAGGCACACAGTTGAAATCCTAGCTTGTAAAATCTTAAACTCTTCCAAACCCCTTAGGCATTTGTCCTGAAAACTCAGAAGCGACCGTTGCTCTCACCTGCTTTTTGAGGGCGGTCTCTTAGTCACGCATCCCTGCTACTCGGCTGGGACGGACCTACATGCAGACGCGCTCGAGTGCTCCCGGTCCCTCGCCCCGTTTGGGGTTGACGTCCTGCTGGCCAGTGTGGCGATCGCGTCAGGGTCCCGTGATGGTTTAAGCATATGGCCCCGTTGCCGGGCTCTGGGCAACTTGAGACCGGCACTAGAGTTTCAGCATGGGAAATGTGCCGCGCTAATATTAGACTCCCAGCGAGCAAGCCGACCTTCGCAGTATGTCCCTTCGCATGTGCTGCTCGAGCAGAGCGAACCAGGAACCTGGCAGGCTCCTGCTGCCATTGCAATTAACATCTCTGTGCTTCTCTTGTTTGATTTTCCCCTTCTCACGCAGATCTACGCTCCGAGACGAGAAGGTATGGGAAGAGCCGGGTCTGGCCCCCGTCTACCATCTGGGGACCCAGTGCACTACAGATGGATGGGTGTCAGAACGCACCTGCGTGTGAGGGTGAGGGTGACGCTGGCACATCCTAAACATATGGCCGCTCGTTCATGTCTCCTCAGTGCATAACTGTGGACAAAGCTCTACGGGACAGTCTGATCTCCGGGAAGTCAACTGTGGAGCGGAACCCGAACACGGTGCCACTTTCATGCTGCACAGGTGAGTGGAGACCAGCCTGGGCTGTCTCGCTTTTGGTGATCCTTCCGGAATGTCTCGAGGTTTTAGACGGCTTATTGGATGTGCCTTCGCGTGGCACGTCGGTAGTGAACATCGCGACGCCGTTCTCCAGTCGCTCGTGTTACGAGTCTGGTTTATGGTTATCTGCTGACATCCCGTCTTTGATGCATATTTTGTTTAGAAGAGGGGATGAAAGATTTTAGAAAGTTGTGTGTAAAGTAGTTAATTTTGCTTTTAAAGAGTAGACTCACGGTAAAGCGCCCGTTTCATTGGGTAGCGAGTTGCCCTCAAGAAACTAATGTCATCTTTTTGTTCCTGTTGCTGCTGGGTACGTTTTGCACATGAACAGAATCGCCTCCCCCTCCACGAAACCCTGTTCCTGGGCTATCCCATGATGTCTCTTTCCGGGGAACAGGGCTGGACTTTTGATCTACTTCCTTTTTTTCTTGTGAGCCCTGTTTCTCTCGGTTTAGTTTTCAACTCGCGCTTTGTAAACAGAGCGGCTGAGGGACCTAGACAGCCATCGAATTCCACCGTGAAATGTTTAGGACCTATATCCTAGGGAGAGCTCATGGAATTGTCTCACATTGCCAGGCCCCATGTGCCCGGGGGCGGGCGGGGGCGGGGCATGTGTTATCGATGAGTCCGGTGCAGTCTGTGGGCAGAGCCGCCCGCGGGGACCCGAGGGGGTTGTATGTTACCTGGCCATCGTGGATGCGGGGCTCTCTGTCGTCCGGCCTGGTTTCACTTTCACAAGCCAGGCATGACACCTTCCCCCCGCCAGCCCCCCGTCTGGAAGGCCATCTGTCAGCGCGGCCTGCTCAGCAGCCTGTCTCCTGGATCTGTCTTCCTCTGTCTGTCAGGCAACCGGGGGTAAGGAAGGTACTTTAATACTAGGACCGCCACTGTGGTAACCAGCCCGGTAACTTTAGTCTACACCAGGCGTACATATTTGATACCGACAAGATAGGTACACGCATCCTGTGTTGAAATACTTAATACTTATTCATTAAGTTGTCTACGTTTTCCTTTAATTTAGTACTGCTGTCCAAAAGTCGTCGTTTCTTTTTTTAAGCTTCTGTCCTTTTTATTATGTAGGTTGTTTTCTTTTGATAGTACCTACGTGTTCCTAAGGCCGGCCGTTTTTGATCCTAATCCCATCCGTGCCTGTTACGTCTCCCTGTCCCATTTGTGCCAGTGAGAGAGCAGCAGACTGGGTGACAGGGAGGCTTGTGGGAAATCTTAGTGACTGTCCTCCCAAGTGTGAATAGCCACTGAATGAAACAAAGAGATAAGTACAATGGGGAGGGTTGGGGATCTGACACACATAACGCACGTGGGGGCAGCATGTGGCTCAGTGGGCTAAGCCTGTGTTCACGTGATTGGAGGGTCGCCGGTTCGAACCCGGCTTCGGCATGTCTGCGGGTCCTTAAGCAAGGCCCTTAACCCCCAGCTCCCTGGGTGCCCCAACAGGTGGCAGCTCTTCGCGGTCAGCTTACTCTACAAACAGCAAGTTGGGGGAGGCATAAAGAGAATTTCCCTGCGGTGATTAATAAAGTATCTATTATTTATTTATTTGTTTTTTGATTGGAAATGTATTTTAAGTTAAGATCTGTGTCCCCTCTAATGTGATTCTGAGTCAGACTGTCTATATGTTTTTGGTTTTTGCATCGGTGCCCAAGGCTTTGCTTTTAACATTATTTATGTAATTTCTTTGGAAAAAAAACACAAATAGCTGCCTCAATACGTTAATCATAAAATAAACAATAATCGTAAGGAGGCTGTTTATTGTATTAATTTCTGATCTTGTGATTCACTTTGTCATGTGAATCTGCTAATGCAAAAATTCAGATAATTGAGTCTTACACCTGGAAGTGTGTTCACGTCAAGAGGGACATCAGTAAATTTCTCATGCCCGAGATCAAAATAGTCTTCAGTCCTAGGCGAAATTGCTCAATGCTGTTTAATTGCTTGAAGTCATGTATAAGTAACCCTGTACATATCTTTTCACTTTTCTAGGCATGTCGGTAGTAGGTCTGACAGTCCAGGAAAAAAGGATAACAGTGGAAACAAATCATTTTATTAAAGTCACTCAGTTTAAATGCACATGCAGACAAGAATGGTAGAACTCTGTGAAGAGAAGAAAAAATGGCTATTATGCCAAGTGTAATTCCTGGGATTCACCTCCAGAGGTGCATTTATTAAAACAGCACGAAAGGTCTGCAGTGTAGCTGTAGTCCCTCACTTTACAGCCTGATTAAGGGAGGTGGAGAAGATCTTGACTTACCGAGTACCTGAAATTTGGACTGGGACACTGATGAAAAGCGGTAGTCGCTCCTCTGATTTTGACTGAGGATTTGGGTCAGTAACTATTCGTGTAAAACAGGTTTGGATAAAGATAGAGAGATCACTCTGGTGATGATGTCTCTCTGTTTCGCAGACAGCAGCTCTGAGTCACCAGGGAGGACCGGGGTACTTAGAATGGAGGATGCATCCGTAACACAGCATGCAGTAGACAGCACAGGCCTTGGACTGCAGCAGGGAGTCAGTTCAACTTCCACGCTTGACCACCGGGAGGAGATGCTGCACTCTGCTGATTCCCCAGCCGTTTCCATGTCGAATAAGACTGGCAGGCATTGTCTGGATGATTCTGCGAGTGTAGGCGGGGTCGCCATAGCGGAGTCACCAAACAACGCAAGACTTGAGGCCACCTTGGGAGGCCTGCTGGCTGACAGCTCCTTACATCCTGAGGAGGAGGAGAACCAGACGGACCTCATAACAGATCTCCCAGAGTCTGTCCAGCAGGCAGAGGGATGTGACACAAGGAGGACCTCGGGGCCGGCAGAAGCCAGCCAGGACATCCCCCCTGAGATGGGGGAGGTGGCAGCTGCTGGAGGCGAGGACGAGGGAGGGGCGGACGCTGGCCTGAGTGGCGAGATGAGCTCAGAGGGACCCGACTGGCTGGGAGAGGAGAAGGAAGAGACTGGCCCCGGCATGGAGCCGGCAGACAGTGAGGGGGCAGAGGGTGGGGAGGAGAAGCCAGAGATCGTGGAAGTGGAGGTGTCAGAGGAGTCCAATGAGCTGGAGGACAATGGTTATGGGGTGGATGTAGTGGGAGATGGACAGACGGAGGAGGCAGGAGAAGCACCGCATGATTCACTGGATGACTTGGCCAAACGCATTGAAGTGGAGGAGGTAGGAAGACCTCTTTATTATTCTCTCTTGCTGTTTCTAGGTGTGTTGGGTCTTCAGTGAACAAGCATCAGACTTTCACTGTGGTTCACTGTGTTTTTACTGTTTGAGATTCTGTAACAGTGCTGTTCATCCATGCAAGTTTATAGTAAAGTATGTTTTGGTGTATAATACTCCACTTGTGATCTCGGTGCCGTTTTAATTACCACCGAGCAGTATCTGTTTCCGAGATTAAGTTTCTTTACCATGTGTAAGGTGATGCATTTGCCACCTGTCCAATCAGAGAAGTCCTCACAATATGAACTCGTATTATGAACGTGATTCCACTCATAGGTCTAAGACAGTTCAGGATGTTTGACCAGAGTGCTGATTGTGATGTCATAGTAACATTTTTAAAAACAGGGTTAGCTGGCCTTTGAATCCACATGCAAAAACTTAAGCTGTCTGCTGTGTATTTGCTACACAATCGAGGCTTTTATTCATTTAGACTTGGTGTAGAATGACGAGAATAGAAACACAAGACTGTATTATGGTGAGGCTGTGTTCCAGGCAATGATGGTGGGGCACTTCTTTCAGTCCGTTTGCGATTTTGTTTCCTACTTCAGGGCAGCTTTTAATCTGTGCAAGGATACACTGAACAAGCACCTAAGCTTGGTGTACAATTGGAAACTGGGATGCTTAAGTTTTTGGCCTGGAAGATGTAGACCAGATATGGGAAAATTTTAGGTTTTTAGGAATTCATACACTTCAGAGTTAGAGTGAAACATTAACATATGTCTTGTAGATCTCACTGTTTGTGGCCATACCTTCCAGTTGCACAGGTATGTTAGAGATTTATCGCCTGGGATAGCATGACAGTGAGTATTTTCCTGTGTGAGAAGAGTGTAGCATTCATTAATAAATCATGAATAGCAACCATCTCAGACCAGTCAAACAGCAACTAATACAGTCCGTTTCCTGTGCATTTTTCCAAGTCCAATATGGTGTCCCTCAGAAAGTTAGTGAGAAAACATAGATGTTCTGTTCACGATAAAGTGAGCTTAGACTTACTCCGTCACGAAACGCATTTGATGGTCATCCACTTTTGTGAAGTTTTTAACAGCCAAATGTGTTAAGATTATTGATATAACCAAAAAAGTGTCATATAAATAATTTAAAAAATTATAAATTGGTCACTTTGATTACTCAGTCTCTCGGTCATCTTGCGCTTTGTAAACAGAGTGGCTGAGGGACCTAGACAGCCATCGAATTCCACCATGAAGTGTTTAGGACCTATATCCTAGGGAGAGCTCATGGAATTGCTCAACTGGTGTCTAGTTCTCATACCCATTAAAGTAATTTTCAGGGTTATTCTTGTAAGCCACAATGCTTATAAAACTAAGTGTAATGAATCCACAAAGAAATAAACTGGGAATTTCAATACTGTTACATGTGGTTTGGAAATTGCATGTTTAGGCAGTAATAGTATTATGGTTTATGGAAATTGTACTTCCTTTAAAGCCCTGTTATGTTCCTGACTAAAAACCTCTTATGGATGTCGGTTTATTAAGAAATTTCTTTTTTCTCTTTAGTTGCTGCTCCCTTTTGTGGAATACCGGAACCCAAGTGGGGAAACTCCGTTACATATAAGAATAGCATGCAAATATTTTTATTGTATACCTTTGAATTAAGAACAATTTACAACTAAAACCACAGTCTGTTTTGCAGTCTGTTCTTCAATTATAGAGCTGATTGGAAACCTAAATGTGTTTTCTGGGTTAAGATCATTTTTATTGCTCTGGTCTGCATTCCTGAGTTGAATATTTTGTATACAGAAATCCTTTTGTCATAGTCTTTCATTTGCAATAATGCAATAATGGTAGTATAATTTCAGACGCATAGTGGTTTTTTGGGGGGGGGGGGGGGGGATGGTTTTTTGGGTTTAATGT
>JAODKC010000028.1:10531743-10545485 GCA_026777985.1 Mormyrops attenuatus
AAATTTGTTTTTTGTTTTTTTTTATAAACCAATTTTTTTGCCCGGTCTTTTTTTTTTTTTTTCCCCCCCCCCCCCCCCCCCCCCCATTTCATACGTTGCTTAAAGCAGAGGGATTCATTCTTCCGTATGGTGGAAAATGTAGCACGAGATTAATGTTGCTGAAAGGGTGCAGCTTTAGCGTGAACTACTCTGAAAGCACAGATATGAATGATGTCTCCAGCCAAATATTATTGGAGTTCATCATTTTTCTCTCCTCTAATATACTAAATCTGTAATAAAGTTTGAGAGAGTGCTCCTCACTTTGGCACCCACTTTTACAGAAGGATGTATGAGTGCAGTGCTCTGGTGTTTGAATGGAGACATGAACCTTTGTCTTCCAGAGTGATTTACAGGGCTCGTCTGAATCGGCGTACATGACGAAAAAAACCTAAGCCAAGTGTCATTGTTCACAGTAACTATTGTTAATAGTATTTAGTATGTACGTGTTCTCTCAGTTTTTAGAGGGGATGCAACTTAACTACCACAGTCAGGCCGCAGAGAAAGGCGTTTACATTATTGGGAGCTGTGGATTTGACTCCATTCCTGCCGACTTTGGAGTGCTGTATACCCGGGACCAGTTCAAAGGTACTGCTTTTACTCACAAGTCTTCCACTACAGACAGAGGTGGAAAGGTCATGTCCACAAAGTACAAATGCAGACCAAGGTTTTGTTCCAGCCAACCAGTTGAGTACTCCGTGACTAACTATATTCAGCTGGTTGTTTGAAACAAAACCTTGGTCTGGACCTGGACTTTCCACCTCTGTCTGTGATGGACGACTCTTATGACTGACTTCCCCAGCGTTGTCTATGGAATTATTAATTATTTTAGAATGGCTATTTAATCTCATAAATATTGATTACTTGTGTGTGTGTTTATAGTTGTAATAAACTATTATAGGCATGACTGAACTGCAGTCATGTATGCCTGTACTAAATGGATTAAGAATTATTTTCAGGGGGGCTGTGACAGAAATAGGGTGGCTGAAATCCCCCCCCCCAAATAGGGTCTCTATTCACCCGTGCAGCTTTCTCTTATAGTTTTATCCTTTTGCACCATCTTATCTAATGTGCTCTTGCACCTCTGTACTGTATACTGCTGTATATATTCCTAATTATATTACATTATATCCCACTATTCCCTCCCCCCCTTTTTTTGTATTTTGCAGTGTGCCATCACTATTTCACTATTGTGTACATTAGTTATTTGCATTGTTACTTTTGTTAAATATGTCAGCAAGGGCACAATGTACAGTGTGTGTAATACAGAGATTTTATAACTCCTGTTCTTTAGCAGTTTTTTTTTAAGTTTTCAAATCTTCCTGATCTAATGAAGAAAACATATTTCCAGGAACCTTGACTGCCATTGAGAGTTTCCTGTCCATAAACGCTGGGCCTGAGGTAGGTTTTGGTGTGTCGTCACTTTAAATAACAGGACAGCACAAACTCAGCAGGGATACCTTCAGTGGTCTGCAAAGACCATCAGTCATCGCTAGACTGTTGGACTTGCTTTTGTCCCCAGCTGTGTTAAGAATGTAAAGGGGAAACTAAGCTGATTAATTTTTAAAGAGTATTTGTATTCAGTTTACTGTATTACTGCTAGGTTTTTCTCTCCCCTGTGTTCTTTCATTTTCAAGTTAGACTAGACTCCCATAGAAGGAAACTTTTGGTGGTCTTAAAAACAGAAAAATATAGAGTTGTATAATTTTAAGTTGTTCCTTTTTTGGCCCAAGGATGGTGAATACCAGGGTTGTGGTCATTCTGGAATGCATTCATCAATTCCGATCCAAATCAGGAAATGGAACTAGTTTGAATTTTAACAGAACTATGGAGAACAGAATTGGAATCTAAATCCCCTTGAAATTCAAATTCAATTCCAACTCTAGTTCCATTTCCTGATTTGGATTGGAATTGATGAATGCATTCTGGAATGGCCCCAACCCTGGTGAATACCATTGAATTGTAGCTGAATATGTTGCTGACCCCAAACCCTCTGCATTTAAAAATATTTTATATTTTCTCTGTCCATAGAGAAGCTCCATCCATGACGGCACCTGGCAGTCAGCCATATATGGCATAGCGGACAGCGGGAAGCTAAGGAGTCTGAGGAAGAAATTTGGCCACGAGCCTCTTCCTGTGGTCGGACCAAAACTCAAGAGGAGGTGTGGGGTGGTTTTCTTGGTGTGGGGGCTCAGAAATCTCTGTGCACAGGAGCTGAGGGGTATGCAGGGCTGTTAGTTATGTGACGTACAGAACCAGCATCTCAACTGATGTTAAACGGTACATCTCCGCCATCTTGAACACCAGCAGACCCTGTAGCCCTCAATCAGGATCGCTGGACCATGACATCTGCTCTAATTCCAGTCTTGTTTCTCAGCTTGTGCAGCATAGACACAACGTCTGCATATTTCAACATATAGTGCGATGACTTGGGGCGAATAACGACCATTTAATGATCTGTTTAATGCTACATCATGGAATCAACAGATTTACATTTTTTTTAAATGGTTTTTCACACTGCCTGTGCTTTGCTCACCTTCCTGTGTGAGGATCCCTTTGAGTTCTGTTTTTCAGCATGTTATTTTCCCCTTGACCTAGGTAATGTTTTCAGTTTATGCTTGGTTTGGACGAGGCACGTTTTATTATGCGCCGATTTATCTGAGCGTAGCAACTTTAAAACCCAGGTACTCATTTGCCACAATAGTGCAAGCTTTTTACCACTTTGATCTTTGATGCATTGCAGTACTGTAAATCAAATGGCAGTACGGTCGATTAAAGCAGTGGTGCTGGTTGTTCCCTCTCCCTGTAGGAAGCCCCTGTTCTTCAGTAAGGAGCTTGAGCAGTACGCTCTTCCTTTCCTGGGGTCTGACCCATCAGTGGTGAAGCGAACACAGCGCTTCTTGCATGAAGAGTACAAGGAGTCCCCAGTAAGTCCTTAAATGAGTTAATCTAAGTCAGTTTCCCAACCCGGTCCTTGGGGACCCCCAGACAGTACACGTTTTTGCTAATAGCAAGAGCTGGGAGGGAGCCAAAATGTGGACTGTCTGGGTCCCCAAGGACCAGGTTGAGAAAGACTGCCTTAGCCAAGCCTCTGGCCTGCTAGGTTATCGCCTATGCCTCCCTCTACCCAGGCCACACCAGTTAGGCGTAGTAGTATAACTTCAGCACCTAATCCTCACTCTGGGGGACTGGTTTATCAGAATTGCTAAATGTTCAGTCACAAAATAGACTTGCTTCACCTACCAATGTAGACACACTGTTTACCACAGGAAACTGAATTTTGCATGCAACTCTAAAGTTAATTCTGCTTTGTACAATATTTACTATTTAGTGATTTATGTACGCTGCCTGGCCAAAAAAAATCTGTCTGAATTTTCAGCAAGTACTTCAGAGTCAATGATTGGATCATATTACGGCTCAGCAACGTTATGCAGGAGTAAAGTGAACTCGGCTGAGTACCTGAATCTCCTGAACAGCCAGGTTACCCCATCAATGGATTTTTCTTTTTTTTTCTTTTCTTTTCTTCCCTAATGGCATGGGCATATTCCAGGATGGTAATGCCAAGATTCATTGGGCTCGAATTAGAGTGGTTCAGGAAGCATGAGGAATCCTTTTCACACACAAATTGGCCACCAGAGTCTTGACCTTAACCCCTTTTGAAAGTCTTCAGTCTGAGATGTGCCAAAGACGACTTTATGGAGTGGTTCAACTCTCCTATCATAAACACAAGATCTCGACGAAAAATGAATGCAGGTCTGGATGGGGAAAAAAGTGACGTTGCATTAGCACATGGAAACAATGCATTGAGAGATGTCCACCATAATCAACGCTAAAGGCGATCCAATTAAATGGTATGCAACTTGTTTTTAGCCAGGCAGTGTATGTGGTTAATGGGGGAAAAAAATGGAAAATTTTTTTGCTGAAATGGTCATTTAAGTCTTGATGAATATATATTACAGAAACATCCTCTGCTTGGTTCATCTGTGTAGACCAGAGGTGAATAGTTCAGGTCCAGAAAGTAAAAATCCAGACCAAGACTTTGTTTCAGCTAAGCAGTTGAGTATAGTGTCATGATCACAAAATATTCAACTGGTTGGTTGAAACAAAGTCTTGGTCTGGATTTTTACCCTCTGGACCTGAACTATTCACTTCTGGTGTGTAGACTTAAGGGTTTAATACAGCTGGGATCAGTTTTATTCAGGTCGTCTGTCTGCAATGTTGACCCTCAACCACAGGTTCAGTATGGCGCGTATATCGGAGTCGGCGGCATCTCCTCTGTGGCCAAATTGCTTTTTGGAGCTGTGATCTTCTTCTTTTTGATGAAGTTCAACTTTGGTAGAAACCTCCTACTTAAGGTAATGAAAATAAAGATTTTTTATAAAGATGTATTATACCGGTTGAGTAGGAGCTAATTGATTTGTAATCCCCCACCCCCACTTAGTTTCCCGAATTCTTCTCCTTTGGGGTATTCACAAAGACTGGTCCGACTAGAAAACAGGTACAATTTTAACTTACTTTACTGTTTAACTGAAAGTTCTTTGCTGAATGGAGTCCACTACAGAATTATTTTAGATGTGTTTTCTGACTTGTGTGGATATCTGGTACATGTTGTATTTCTTATGTTCTTTACTCAGATGGAGAAAGCCTCCTTCTGCCTCACATTTTTCGGGGAAGGGTACACTGAGGGACAGGACGTCTCGCAGGGAAAGCCTGACGCCAAGATACACACGCAGATTAAAGGACCAGGTGTGCATTTCCCTCTTTATTCCAGACCAGCAATCCTGATTTTAATTTGATATCATTTTTAAAAACAACCACTGGGATTGATAGTTACACTGGTATAACATTCAGTTTCTCCAGCTGGCCTTTTAATAGGCCGTTTCTGGACGTCAATCAACCGATTTTTTTTAGATCACGCGCGGCGCATGTTTACGTTCCGTTCACTTGTCTGTATTCCACAGAGGTCGCCTATGTGGCAACACCGATCGCTATGGTACAGTCGGCTTTCACAATCCTCAATGAACCACAGTGTCTCCCCAAAAAGTGAGTCCTGTCCATCCACTTCATTCTTACTCACATGTAGCTGTAAGGTCATCTTATCACCAGTCTTATATTCACTATACTGTGCTGTTATCTCACGAAGACATGGGTTCTTCTGGTTGCATGTGGAAATAGGGCAGGGCTCTTCAAATTTGGACCTTGATTTCAAATCCAGGCCTTTTTCAGTTCTTCCAGATAGTTTTAATAATTATTGAAAATCATCATTATGGAAAATCAGCAGTGCTTGGACCTTGAGGAGCATGATTTGAATAGCCTTGGAATGGGGTGGGGGGGTGCTTTAGGTCCACCATTGGCCACCCCTGATTTATGGGTCCTCCTTTTTTATATTCACAGCGGAGGAGTCTATACTCCTGGAGCAGCTTTTTCAAAAAGCACCTTGATCAAGCGCCTCGACAAACATGGTATCCATTTCTCTGTGCTTCAAAGCCCAGAAGCCTGAGAGCCTTGTCTGCCTGCCTGTTCCCCATAGCCTGATGTCAACCCCTCCTATGGAAGCTCCTGTCCCTCAGCTCGTACAACATAAACAGACCATGTACAGATTTCAGCATATAGTGTGACGACTCATGGTAAATAAATAACAGATAATCTGTCCAGTGTTACGTCATTCTTGTAATCAACAGGAGTAGGCTTTTTTTTTTTTTTTTCTGGCATGGTGTTTTGCGGTGTACACAATTTCAGTTCCAGTAAACCACGCCCCTTATTGTGATCTCATCAGTTGGGACTTGGGCTCGCATTGTGATTGGCTGTAGGAAACAAAACCCCATAACAGAGAACTGATTACATGATCATGAATTGTCCAGTTGTATTTTAATATGTAGCTTAGCTGCATTAATAGGGTGGTTTTGTTCATGTGACCTCAGTTTATGGTAACTGAACTACGCCTGCCAGCAAATACTCAAGATTAAAATGAGAAAAGTTGGCTATAGAAAAAAACAAAAAACTGAAATAGTTGACCAGCTAATGCTTATTTTTCACTTTATAATGTTATCTATCATATGAATGTTATCGAAAAGAACAGTCATGGGGCAGTAGCCTATAACTGTAATTCACCCCTACAGAAGCAAACACTATAAACGCAACAATTGACCATCAGCACTGCTATTTCACATGGTAAACCTATTAGCTAGAATTACGATATATTTAATGTTTGCGCTAATATAAACTGATAGGATAATCTGTGTGTCACCAACGGAAGCTCAAACTTCAGTACAGGCAGGACTAGGACAAGTCACATAAAGTTCAGCTGATATAAAGTATTGATGCTAAATATATTAAGAAGTGCAGAAGTACATGTTGGTGCGAGGAATGCTGGCGTAAATGCAAGTTGTATAATGTGTACCAATCGACAATAAATAGCGAGTTATTTACATTAATGTGGTAATGGGGGACGGATACAGTGCCACTAATATAAGGGGGTAATTTGGCAGGGGGGTAGCCCAATGAAATTGGTGACAGTCCCCATTATTAATCCATTAAAAGCTATTTACTGTTGCCCATAAAAGGAATAACAGACACACTTGCCATATTATCTCAGAGTAGTTGGGGTGTAATTATGGTCTGTCATAACTGTGTTTAACACAAATAACTGCTGTTATCTGCTGTTTCTCATGAACCAAACATTAAAGCATATATTAAAGTTACCAGCTATTGTTCGCAAAAGCTGGACGGCACAACGCAAGTCAATGAAAACAATTGCTAGGTCACAGCCAAGATTTTGTCATACAACTGGGGTGCAGTTTACTGGAATTGGAAATTGCATACACACTACTTCCCACTGTTTGTGCACTGCTCACCTTTCTGTATGAGGTTCCGTTTGAAGTCCTGTTTCTGAATCTATTGCTTTCCTCTTGAGTTAGGTAATACTTCAGTTTGTTAGTTTACTAATTTGTTCTGTGCTGATTGAGCTGTAGGCAGACCCAGGTCACTTTTGTCTTGCTGTCAATGCAGACCATTTGTACTGCACGGTTTTCTTTTAAATTTCCATTTATTATAGTCTTGTGAGCAAAATGCACTCGGCTCATAGTACAAAATATTAAGTCTGTAAAGAATAGTAATTAGAGGCGTGTGGTATTAGCAGCTGCTGAACGTGCACAACCCAGTCTGCGGCTGAGCTATAGCATGTCTAATGCGATGAGTGGTTATGCTTTATTTCTCTTTGCGACGTGATCAGCGGACTGTTCTGTCCTGATCGCTGATCTCTCTGGGTTTGTTTGCAGTATTGCACCTGTTTCATGGGTTATTTCCCAACTAAATAAAGATTATATAACATACAATATTGTATATGCCATTAATTGAACAGCAGGTCCGATAATTTTTCATAAAATCAGTGCAATTGTAAGTTGAATACAAAATTAAAGAAAACCTTAGTTATGAAATGGCATTGTGGCAGAGTGGTTAGCACTGTTGGCTTCCATTTGCAAGGTTGGAGATTTGCTTGGTTGTATGGAGTCTGCATGTTTTCTCTGTGTTACAAAGACACAGAAACTCTGCCAATGCCTGATGCCCATATCATGGAGCCTGATTTCTTGCTTAGTCAGATAACTTTTTGGATTTAAGGTAGTCTGGGCTGAATGTACGTGAACAAAGGTAAGGTTAATTTAAACTGGGGCACCTTAAATCCCTGTATAAGAGGATGAATGTCAGACTAATGAGATTTGATAAGGGTCCTGTGAAAACAGTGATTGAAAATTCTGGAAAACTCTACACTTTAAGGAATAACCGGTTCTTTCAGGACCAAATGCCAGATTTCTCCCTCTTCTTTCGAACGATAGCAGCCACATCCTGCTTGAGCGCAGTGATGCTCTGTTCCAACTGCTCCCCGAAGTCCTTCAGGAGAAGACTCTGTTCTTCCACAAAGAGGGTCAGGCTGGAGAAGTCCGCGTCCTCCTGTGGCGTGGCATCAACGGGAAAGTCATTATCAATACCAGGAGGACTCCTTAGCACACAAGACAAGTAGTATTATATCCAGTTTTAGCGTAACAAACATTTTAACTAATTCGTTCCTCTGTATGAATGGAATTTTGTATACAGGCAACAGAAGGACCTTCCTCTCACACTCAGTCATTGCCCAGATTCTTACATAAATGACATCATGTTATGCTGGTTACTTTACACCTTTTCCCAAATTCCACTTCTCCCTGCGTATGTCATTGGACTGGAGCAATGCAGTTTAAACATCTTGTTCAGGAGATCAAAGCAGTTAGTCAATGCAGCAGGGTACAAATATAGGCAATGGTTACCACTCTAACAGCATATTCAGTAAGTGTGGTAGTTTTGTGGGGCTAAAACATTGTAGTACCATAAACATTACTGTATGAGTTTAAGAAAATATTGAAAATTGAAAAATATTAATAATCTCTGTACACAATCAAGCTGCAAAGGAAGTTTAAAAATATAACTGAAGAAAATGTTTGATATAACGGCACACTGAAATAGTGCAGCTTTATTTGAACATTTTTAGTTTCCCATTGTCTACCAACCTTGGGCTTGTGTCTGCGTAGCTTCCGGAGTTGACATTTAACAGCGTTCATGTTATGGTAGAAGACCTTAAGGGCCCGAGCAAGTTCTGCATCACAGCTAGGTCTCAGGCTCCCCCGCCTGTCCGCCTTGTTACTGGGCTCCACGTCTACGTAACAGGAGAAGAGTAAGACTTTGGTCGCCCCATAAACCATCTGTCACCGTGTCACAGCAGACATCACTGGGAATGTAAACAGTGAGCAGCCTTCTTACTCTCCCGTGTGCCACTCAGTTGATCCCGCAGTGCACTGTTCTCCTTCCTCAGAGCAGCGTTTAGGTTCCTCAGCTTCTCCAAGTCCTGATGCTGTGCCTGCTGAGAAGAGCTCAAGTCCGAGGGCAGGCTCTCCTCTAGCTGCAGGCCTCACATAAAGACACAAAGATACACATATCTGCCTTTGATGTCTCCGAACATCACCCGAACAAATCTCAGACAACCAAAACATGGTGCCATGGTCCCTACAGTGTCTGTTTCTTTTTTTATCTTTGTAAGGTACTTTCTCAAAATTCTATGACTGTAGAACCTGTATTTCAGCTCAAAAAGGCATCACAAATGTCCAAATAGCACCACTATTATAGATGGACAGCAAGCACAGACCAGAAGCACAGAATGTAGAACTTAGTAATAACTCAAAATGTAAGCATCGCTTGTTGTGAAACCATGCAACGTGGTTCACCAGCATGGCGTTGAGTGCGCTGGCCTCCTCAATGATGACGCTGCCTTCTGGTGTCAGTCTAAGACCCTCCTGTGACGAGGTCATGTCCTTACACCCTTCTGTGTTCATTTGAAGAACCAGAAACATAAAAATGACACTGACTTCATGTTTCATCGAGTAGAAATGGACCAGACAGGAGAGAATCCCTAAACAAGCTCATGTGACATTCCATACCAAAGTTAAAAATGGACATATTAAGTGAATTATCCATCTGCCAATACATCTATTAACGCTTATCTAGTACTGCACTATCGTCAGTTTGGAGACACCAATTCATCTAACTGCAGGTCTTCAGGTGACCAGATACTTCACACCAGAGAGGAAACTTTGAGTTAGGATAGGATAGGGATATTGAGTTAGGATAGGATTTGTTAACTATCATTTCAGTTAAAAATATCTGGATTTCACTTTAGCACTGAGTTCTTGCTGTGTGCTGATTGGTCAGTCTCCTGTCATCATGCATGCGTCATTAATGTTAATGCGAAACAGCTGCATGAATCTCTCAATCGAGGAAACCAACCAGCCAAAGCGCAAGAAGAAGTGAACTATTCAGCCAAGCACAGGAGCCTTTCAGTTTGAAAGAAGGTGGCAAAAGCTGAAGTAGCTCAAAGTGTCCTCCCTGACATGGATTGTCTGCTCATCCTAACTATGAGCAAATCATGTGAATTATAAATCACATAAAACAAATGGAAATAGTGTTTCATTTAGAGAATATGACGCAGAGATTCAGCTAGCCGTAAGGATTACCCTGCAGGCCCCAAAGCTCCAGCACCAGGGCACTGGTCTGCAGATAGTGGAGGAAGTCTTGGGAAGTATTGACCACAGTGAACTGCACCCTGTAGTCCAGCAGGGGGTTAACATTGTGCCATACTGGTGCTGTGTAGAAGGGCTGGGGGATATTGTACACCCTGAACCTGAGGGAGGAGTGTAATCAAGACCAAGAGTTGAGGTTTAATAATAGAATAACTGGTAAATGAAGAGAGCAGCCATTGGTAGATGATCCAGCTGCTGGAAGCTGAGCAATGAGTGAAAGTGGATGCAGTGAGGAGCAATTACTGATCCTCTTACCATCTTCAGTAAAAACAAATTGCATCACAAATCAGAGTTTCTCAGCCGGGCCCTCTGGGACCCCCGGACAGTCCATGTTTTTGCTCTCTCCCATAATATATTATTATTTAATTGTTTTTGGATTTTTAAATTTTATTTTATGGTTTTGCAACTTATGATTTTTGAAGTTTGTAACCGAGCAGAGGGTCCACGGAAGGGCCTTCGCGAGAGGTGCCGTTTGTGAACATTTAACTACCATGAGATGTTAAGCTAATTCAGTTCACATCTCAACAGTGCTTTTCCAGCTCGGTTCCTCTTAGATTAGATTAGATTCAGCTTTACTGTCATTGAACAAAGTACAAGTACTGAGACAACGAAACGCAATTTGGCATCTAATGCAATAGGTTATAGGTTAAGCCAGACAGGAACAGACATTCTCTCTATACAGTATGAAGCTTCAGAAGGACTAAACAGCAACATGCTTGTCTCATCATTGCACATCTCCTGTAAAAGACGTATTTTTTTTGCCTTATTCTACTTCTTCGTCCTTGTATCTTTACTCTTAGATGTTTAGCTGTATGTTTAATTTTGCTCATGTCATGACATCACCCACGTCGAAAGGAATTCCTAGTACTTCTCTGTACTTGGTGAATAAAAGATTCAGCATTCAGTATTCAAGGACATAAATTTAAAGTGTGCATTTTAAGTCCCATGAACTTCTCAGTTCTGAAGATCACAGAATGACTGAGGAGACAGAGAACTCTACATGTAATTGTAACGGTATTTTCCCAATTACTCTGAAGTTAAATACTCTGACTCATAGTCGGTATGCAGGTCTAAGAATAAATTCCAAATATGAAAAACAAGATCACAAGGCAAAGTCTGTGCTGACATGCAGCATATCGGGCACAGATGTAGACAATAATAAAACCTTGCTATATGTATTATATTTCTACAAAGGATTATTGTACATTATACAGTACTGTGCAAAGGTCTTGAGCCATGAAAGAAACTTTATAATGTTATTTATCTGGAGACTCAGTGTATATTTGCTCAAATAAAAACAATTTAACACAAGAACATATGAATTTCATGATTAATTGCCATTGTTGACACACCACAGCACACAACAACAAAATGTGTTCTCTGCATTTAACCCATATGTGACACAGCAGGGGGCAGCTAATTCAGCCCCTGGGAAGGTACCGCCCCCAGTGCTTGGGGGCGGTACCTTGCTCAGGGTACCTCAGTGGTGCCTTGCTGGTCGGGGATTCGAACCTACAACCTTTCAATTACAAGTGCACGTCCCTAACCATTAAGCCACCACTGCCCTCACCATTACCCAATACCACTGCCCAATACCACTGCCCACATGCAAAGTAACACAATAAAAACTAAGAATTTCTTCTGTTCTCCAAAAAGTTACAGATATCTTCTTGGATGGCTAGATGAACACTGCTTCAGTTCCCAAACCTCTCCTCAGGGGTATCTCAGCCATTCCATGAATTCATTAAATTTCACCACCAGCTCACTTAATTCATTTATTTCATTAGTTAACAGAAGTCAATGAGGTATTCATTAGCAATATGTGGTGTGTTAGTGGTCAAGTCAAAAAATACATGTGTACTGGATGGTTGCTGCAAACACTGTGGTGACTTTAGGAGAGGTTTTGAAATGACTAAGCTGACTCACTTTGACAGACACCAACATGAAGATCATATGAACATCATTTTCTTTTATGGCTCAGGTCATTTGCACAGTACTGTCTACATGCTTTTCATTCACCAGGGCCAGAAAAAAAAAATATGGTTGACTGTGGTACAATACTAAGGATGCTGACCATTTTGCCAAGTTATGTGGCCTGCTTAACCTACCGCAAAATGTCACCACTGCCGGCCAGAGCGTAACCAAACTCACGCGATCTGCACGCCACGGTCCTTGGCCTCTCTCAGCCAGTGTATGCCACTGCACTGCTCTAACACCAGCTGGAAGTCCAGCCTTCTCCCCAGCAGCTCGCTAGGGTCGATAAGGATGCCGTCTTCACCAAGAGGCCTTGAGGGAACACAGAAAATGATCCATTTACCTGTATTTGCTCTGTTTGTTTTGTTTGATTGTTTGTACAAAAATTTGAGTTTATGTGTAAATTTACAGTTTCACAGTTAAGTGTTTTATGAAACCGCTGAAGTACTTTTTTAAGGGTATAATCTTAATGGTCCTACTAAGACTGCTGTCCTGTCCATAAGTTGAACTCCTAGGCTTTGTGCGAGTACCGAATTCACTTTCCACATAATCATATTGTATTTCCCTCCCTGTGAGTTCTAAAAGGAATACTTTTCAGTTTGAATGCTGTACTGAGGCATTCTAAATTTAATCAATCTTTTATTATAAGCAGCATATAAATAAAAGCAAGGCTTGTGCTACATGAAAAATAAGGAGCTGCTTATCCTAAAAGCCCCAGAAAAAATCGTTCTCTTTTTTATTACAGTGTTTTTATCATTTGTATCATGTAGTATTACGTAGTATTACATTATAGTCATGCAGGGTATAGCCTCCTCATACAACTAGAATGCTTTCCCTCCAAAACTGCAATAATATTACCCACAATCCTGCTGGGCTGCAGGGGACCAGCTGCAACTGCAGTATGGCCTCTTCAGTTCCCTCGGGTCCCAGCATCTCCACCTGCTCTTCTAATTGTATTCGGAAGGCCAGTGACTGCAGCCAGAGGTGAGCGCTGCCCAGGTGGAGAGTCTCCAGCGGGTCCCAGAAGGGATCTTTATCCCTGGAGAGGGCTGATCCGTCGGACCACTCCCCCTGCACCACCTGCTGCTGGTAGGCCTCCTCCATTAAAAACTTACGATTGATAAACTTAGCTTTGGACCACATCCACACCTGATGAAAGGCAGCACACAGACAGAAAATGGCTTATTTTAATGATTTCTTACCCCCACTTCCTTTCAATTACTATTTAGCTACTAAATCAAAGTGTTTATTTGAAGCATCTTTTTTGTATTCTCTCCACCACCCCCCATCTATGGAGGACTACTTTATTTTTAATTTGCATTGCAAGTTCAAAGCATTAGGTGAAGCCACTTCGCCCCACCCTCTTACCCTATCATTACCCCAAAGCAGAATACAAAGAAACAGAGAGCCATGAAAGAACGTTACAACCAGACACAGACAGACAGACAGACAGACAGACAGACAGAGACAGGCAGGCAGGCATTCATAATAGGACGTGAGGAAAAAAAGGGGGAGGACTTTATACACTTCAAGTCAGCTGGCAGAATCAAGTACATACAGGTCCTTCTCAAAAAATTAGCATATTGTGATAAAGTTCATTATTTCCTGTAATGTACTGATAAACATTAG
>JAODKC010000028.1:10545585-10606556 GCA_026777985.1 Mormyrops attenuatus
CTTCTGCCGCTGTTTCTGGTTCAAAAGTGGCTTGACCTGGGGAATGCGGCACCTGTAGCCCATGTCCTGCACACGCCTGTACACGGTGGCTCTGGATGTTTCTACTCCAGACTCAGTCCACTGCTTCCGCAGTTCCCCCAAGGTCTGGAATCGGTTCTTCTCCACAATCTTCCTCAGGGTCCGGTCACCTCTTCTCGTTGTGCAGCGTTTTCTGCCACACTTTTTCCTTCCCACAGACTTCCCACTGAGGTGCCTTGATACAGCACTCTGGGAACAGCCTATTCGTTCAGAAATTTCTTTCTGTGTCTTACCCTCTTGCTTGAGGGTGTCAATGATGGCCTTCTGGACAGCAGTCAGGTCGGCAGTCTTACCCATGATTGCGGTTTTGAGTAATGAACCAGGCTGGGAGTTTTTAAAAGCCTCAGGAATCTTTTGCAGGTGTTTAGAGTTAATTCGTTGATTCAGATGGTTAGGTTAATAGCTTGTTTAGAGAACCTTTTCATGATATGCTAATTTTTTGAGATAGGAATTTGGGGTTTTCATGAGTTATGTATGCCAAAATCATCAATATTAAAACAATGAAAGGCTTGAACTACTTCAGTTGTGTGTAATGAATCTAAAATATATGAAAGTCTAATGTTTATCAGTACATTACAGGAAATAATGAACTTTATCACAATATGCTAATTTTTTGAGAAGGACCTGTAATATCCAAAGCATCTTTCCATTTTACCCATTGACACTCCTGGCTACTTTACTAGAGGAACCGAAGCACCTTTTCCTAAGTGTAAAACAGCATGAGTTTATACGCTTAACTCCCACACTACTTCCTATTCTTTTCTATCACGATGTATTTATATGAGAATATTCAAACGCAGCTGCGCCGAGTTAGGAAAACTATTTTTCCGCTACTACCATTTTAGAATGTCGTCATGGCAACCAGTGACTCAGTTTGTTGCCTAGTTTTGATCTCTAACTATAAACACACAAATAACAGCTACAGTATCATGAGAAACTGAAAGGTCCTCTATACCAGTGTTTTCCGATCCGGTCCTCGGGGACCCACAGACGGTCCACATTTTTTTTACTCCCTCCCAGCTCCCTGCCAGACAGTCCACATTTTTGCTCCCTCTCAGCTCCTGGTAGCAAAAACGTGAACTGTCTGCAGGTCCCTGAGGACCAGGCTGGGAAACACTGCTCTTCAGAATATCATTTAAATACTGTACACAAAAAAGAGAGTGATTTCCTCTGCTGGGTATATTCTTACTTGTTTGTATTCCACCGACATAACCCTGACAACAATCTCTTTTTCTAGGTCATGACCCCTGGAATCAGACATGGCGAGGTTCTTGATCTCAAGCTTGAAAACAACTCCCTGAAAATGCAATCAAACCAATTTCCATATCAAGCAATGCAGATATAAAGCACAAAACCCTAATATTCTATTAATCCTTAAGCACTTATTACTAATATTAGCGAAAAAATCTTGCAAGGTCATTCTGGTAACACTTTACTTAAACCTGTTGTCTACAATGCACTATAGATACCTTCATAATGCATTACAATGCTTGGTATAAGAATTAATAAAGCATTACAGCATCTTCTATTCACAGTTTTTAAGCATAATAGTGTTAATTATAATACTTCATAAGCTCTCATAAAGCTCTAATCAATAATGCACTATAGATACCTTCATGATGCCTTATAATGGTCAGTATAAGCATTAAGGATGCTTTGTCCTGTATTATGAAGGTATCCATAGTTCATTATAGATAAGAGCTTCAGAAAGCATAATAAACATGGCTATAATGTGCTACACCTTTTTATTAATACTTATAGCCATGTTTATAATGCTTTATGAATACATTATATGTTATTAATGTGTTCATAGATTCTTATAGACAGGAAGTGTTACCATCATTCATGTGTTGAAGCTGGTACAGTAAGCCAGGAGAGACACATTTCCCACTCGAATTCTCCTCACCTTGTTGAGTTCCTGACTCATTTGATTGGCCTCTGCCACCATGGGCATCAGCTTGATGTAGTCATAGAAAACCGCCAGCAAGCTGGGGTCTGGTTGGCCCTGCCCACCACTGGGGCTTCCTGGAAGGGGCAAGGGGAGTCACACAAACTCTGTACACACTCATAAGCAGATACACACACATACACACGTTGATTCCCCTCACCCAAAGTCTTCTCCTCACATAGCGAGTGAATGTGGATGCCCTCCGCAGCAGCCAGCTCAGACTGAAAATAGTCGTAGTCATAGCGACTCCAATCATTTCCGTCCCGCTCCAAGGGAAAGCCAATGAAAAGGTACGTGCTGTTGGAACCAAGGATGAGCCTGTCCTGGCAACAGCCAACCAAAACAGCAGGTTTCAAATTTCAAGTTTTTATCATTGCATGTGTTCAGGGGAGCATTGTGCCACAGTTGCAGGGGAAGAGACAGGTGCATGGATGGATAGGCCAAACAGGTATGATAGGATGAAAAACCTATATTTCAGTCATTGATCTTCATGTGTTTATGGGAGATATTCATGCATACGGTCAGCTCTCTTGCAGTCAGTTGCCAAAAAAGTCCCATAACTTTTGCGACAGGTGACACCTGTATCCACGCAACTAAATGCTCCTTCATAAGGTCCATTATTATTTATTTACAATGCAAATTATTTATGCATATTATATATGTGTTCACACTGTGACTTTGCAATTCAAAAAAAATGTCCCACTAAATGAATAAGCACAGTGTGGCTGTTGCAGGTCCAGAGGCAAAATGCATAAATACGGTCATCAGGCCAACAGTACAGTGTGGGGACTAACCAGGTGATCGAGGCAGACAGAGGGTGACATGGTTCCTAACATAGATGCTTCTCATGTATGCCTACATGAACTCTGTTGGCTTACTTGGTAAATCGAACAACCATATAAGCTCATGCTGGTTTTGCCTCTGTTAAACTCTGCAGGAAAAGACTACAGAATCTAATACTGGTGATGTATGAACGTGGAGTTTATTGCACATTTTGCAGCTCAGTTAAGAACATACCAAGTGCTGCAGCTGTGTTCTGCAGGAGACAGGCGCTCCGTTGACAATGACCTTGGCCTGTCCCACCGGGGTGATGGACACCCTGCGCTCTACATTGGTAAATACCGCATGTTTCGCCTGAATGCTGAAGACAGATAGTGGCAGCAATGCAAGTAATTTCTCTAGTAATATTCTGCATTTATAGTGGCTTGCATAAGAAGATTGATTTCTCTGCATTATAAATAATGCATTCACATATTCTTCCTGTCTCAATTTTTATTACAATCATTGTCTCAAGTAAATGTTCAGAGTCAAAATCAATTATTAGTCAGAAAATCTTGCAAAGAAAACCAAAACCTGAAAAATGCTGCTTGTACAAGTATTCAACCTCTATACCTTTCACTGCAATAACCATGCTAAATATTTTGGGGTAAGTAGCTACTGGTGTTTTACACTGTTCGGGACTGGTTTGTGCCCATTCTCCATGGCAGACTCGCTCCAGGTCTTTCATGTTGGTTGCATGACTGCAATTCTCAAAGAAAGGCACAGCAATACATTTTCAAGCTGCTGAATGTCAGAAAATGAAATTAACATTTGTTTACCCAAGTCCTTTAATTGTGATGGCACGGGGTGTTGAGTCTGACAGTCCTATGTCCCATTCACCTATATGTCAGACACAAACCACACACCTCATTATATTAATTGTATTATTATATTGTATTATGATACTTATTGTCTGGCGGCACTTATAGCTCTCTATAGATTTGGCAGTTTGATCTGCAGCAAGAATGAAATTTATTGTAATGTGTATAAATGACAATAAAAGAACTCTATGGCTAAGGAGTGAGTATCTGTATGGGATGTATACATTATATGTTATGTTATTAAGGTGGACAAGGTGAAAATTACAAATAATGTACCGTATGGTATCCACTGAGCACAGTGCAGCTGCATTTGGGGCTGATGTCCTCATGACTTCGGCAACAAATTATGACAGTAAATAAAATAAACCGAAGTACAGTGTAATTATGATGCCTAAATATAAAACGACCCAAAAATACACATGACAGTTTAACAGAGGTTAGTTCCCACTTGGGAAATAGGCAGCTGTTGCTTTGGATCTGACTACTCGAATTCTAGCTGCACTAATAACATGCTATGGGTCTGCCCAATGTAATGGCTGTCGATGTGACATCATTAGCGAAGTGTAAAAAACCCACCTTCCTGGATAAAAAGCTTGATCACCCCAGAGAGCTGAGGGTCTTCATTGATGTTAAGGATGTAGGGGTACATCTGAATCATCCTCCTCTCCTATATCAGGGAAGAAATAAAGATGGTTTGATATTCAAGAGAATTATTTTTGTTGGCAAAGCAGTGTTTGTACTGTTTTAGTAATCCTGATGGTCTATAACATTACATTATCACAGGGAGATTCTTAACTGTGAATCATAGCTTTGTGGGGCTGTTACTGGACAACATAAACCGATCAAACTGCTGACAAAGAAGTGATACTGAGACCTGAGTAATAGTAGCATATTGCTGCTCCCAGTCCTTGAGCGCCTCCTGCAGGTGCTGTTCCCACAGGGTCTGGATGGCACGGATCTGCAGCTCATTGTGGGTCAGTAACTTGCGCAACTCCTCTGGGCAAATGCAACATTTAGATTAGTGTTACCCAATCCGGTCCTCAGGGACCTACAGTTGGTCCATGTTTTTGATCCCTCCCTCCCAGTTCACTACCGAATCACCACTACTGAATCACCACTTTCATCACTGATCTCCTCCACAAGCTTCACACACCCCAGTCCTGACTTAACGTGTTTCAGATTGCTGCAGTGTCTAATCAGTAAGATTAGTCACTAATTATAATTGTATATTTACAATATTTGTAGGTTGAGTGGGTTGCTATGTGAAAATCAATGCAACCCTAATGACCCACAAGTAATCCTCTAACCCTAACAGCAAAGCTAACTCTAACTCTAAATCTACCTCTTAACATAAAAGCAACCCTAACCTTAATTCTAGGGACTTTCTGTTACACAACAGACTCCAGAAAAGTATTAAAAAATTCCAGCAAACCCAGATAAATTGTAGTTTCCCTGGATACAGGGACCCAGACCTATCATAAAACACCTTTGGACGTCAGTTAAAGCCTTAACCTTTCTAGCCTTAACCCTAATTTGGGGACTTTGGCTTATACAACAAGCTCCTGTAAAGTATGACAAATGTGATCACCCAGCTGGGTATGGGAGAACAGAACTATTATAAAAAAAGAACCTTTGAATGTCTGACACAACCTGTGTAACAATAACCCTAAATGTAACCCGAATATCAATCTTACCCCTAAGCCCAGCTCTAACCATAACACTAGCTCTAAACCTTTTACTATTATGCTCTAGGTCTATCCTTAATAGGGACCCTCACCCCAGCACTAACCTTAATTTCACACTGGCAACACATACAACATTTATGACTTCAGTACAGTATCCTCTGGGCTAAATGAGAAAAAGTGAGACCGAAAGGGTAAACTGCTTTGGAAGAAAGTATTTGCCGGTAAACAAAAAGGAGCAGCGGCACACTTGTCTCGTCATCTGCCTGGCGGCCCTCGTGTCCCAGACGGGCCAGACGCAGAAGCAGCTTGGCATTCTCGGCCTTCAGCTCCTTCAGGAGACGCTCAGTGGGGCTCTCGTTCACCACGGCCCGGTTCTGAATCCGCTTTGCCCTGGCGGGAGATCCACACATGGACCCACCTTCATCATGCAAGTACTACGTTGTTCCCAAAACACAGCCTGTTCATGTGTATGAAAAAACAATTTTCTATATTTCTATAGATTTTCTATATTAATCACTAACCACCAATTTAAAATCTTGTGCAATACTTAAAAAAATATAGTAAATATATGTGTTTTCTCAACTGTTCTAACTGGTCTTATGTGCTTACACTGTCAGTTACATTGACCAAAATGATTGAGGGGTTTCTCCAAATTTGGAAATATTTTGACATTATTAGTTTAACAATAATCTTGTGATTTGATTACATTATTAGCTTAGCATTGAACTTTCAACTGTTAACATAACACCTTTTGACTATTACGCGTGACCTATTATGAGTAATGCCTCTTGACTATTACACGTGACGTATTATGCATGTCTCTCTACTAATACGCGTGACCTATTATGCGTAATGCCTTTCGACTATTACGCGTGACCTATTATGCATAATGCCTTTCGACTATTACGCGTGACCTATTATGCATAATGCCTTTCGACTATTACGCGTGACCTATTATGCACAACTCCTTTCGACTATTACGCGTGACCTATTATGCATAACTCCTTTCGACTATTACGCGTGACCTATTATGCATAACACTTTACCTTTCTGCATAGCGTAATGTGGAGAGAGACTCTTCATAGCATGTATCCGCTGGGCTCACGGTTGCGATCTTTGGATGAGGAAATGTTGCTTGTTTGAAAGACAGCGCACTCACAGATTTTGTTACATACCAAAAATCTGCTTAATTGTGAGGCACTGGGGCGGCCTCCATCCACGGTTTCTCACCATGATGGTGCGGCTGTTGCCCCCCAGCGCAGACTGCAGCAGCTTGGTGAGAACCGAGTCTCTGTACGGGATGTACACTGCCCGCTTTCCCATCGCCACCTCCGCCAGAGAGCTGTGGGTGGTGACCTCAGGTGTCAAAACAGGCAATCACCACAGACCCCACATCAGCAGACTTCTGCTGTGCAGACATATACACATGGACTAAGGCTAACCTGAAGGATGCTAAGTTTTATAGTAATAATAGCATAACGTCTTGTTTAGTTAATACTGTAACATTTCTGATATAAAGCTGTGGTACTGGTTAGTGAGGTGGCACAGTGGTTAGCACTGTTGCCTCACACCTCTGGGATCCTCTTGACCCTGGGTCCATCTGTGTGGAGTTGTGTAGAGTTTTGGGGTTCTCTAGTTTCCCCCTCGCAGTCCAAAATCATGCTGAGGCTGATTGGAGTTACTAAATTGCCCAAAGGTGTGGATGTGTGAGTGAATGGTGTGTGAATGTGCCCTGTGATGGGCTGGCACCCCATCCTGGGTCGTTCCCTGCATTGCGCCCATAGCCTCCAGGATAGGCTCCAGACCCCTGAGACCCTGAATAGGACAAGCGGTTTCAGGGCGATGGATGGATGGACATTGGTAGGAAGATAGCTAGCTAACTAACATTGTTAATTGTGAATATAAAAAGTGAGATTGTTGAAACTGACATATTTGCCTCGCTGGCAACAATCCATGTAAGTCCATTTAAAACAAACTATTTAATTGTGGCTGTGTAAAGATAGGTTTTTATTTGTGGTGCCTATCTCATTATGTTGTTTTAGATTAATTCTGCAACGTAGTTTCTAATAGGTTTTTTTTCCCGCACGCCTGAAATGGATTTTCGGAGATACTTGATTTTCATTAAACAGTAATGATATATGTTAATATGTGAGATCATGCTGTTGGATCACCACAACCCTAACCTGGAGAAGCAGTTGGAAGACTAACGGATGTATCCTTTTGGATTTAGGTACTCTATTCTGCAATATTTATGCAGCAATCATTAAAAAAGTACTCGTGTCAAGTAAATGGCCATAATCCTGTGTGACCTGATGACATTGCCCAGGGTGGTTAGGCTAAGGTTGATGGCTGCGCCCTCTTTCAGCCGGTCAGCTTCGGATGCCAAGGTCCTCTGTCTCTCACTCCCTGCCAGGTCAACGAGGTTCATGTTTGACTCCTTGGTGGTGTTCTCCTTGGAGAAAATCTGCAGGCACATTCAACTGGAGCATGTAAAAATAGCACAGCACGTCAGCAGGCAGGCCGACATGATTCAGTCATGGCTCTACCCAGGCCTAATTAGCGCTTGTTCATCACCAGAAGAAGAAGTACAAGAAGCAGATGATTTAGGGATGCCGGTTTGTAGAAATAAATGGACGTCAGCTTATCCTTCAATAAGAAGGTGTGAACTGTTGGTAATGGTAGCGTATCTAAAACGTGATTCCACTGATTTGGCATGTTTCATGTAGGCCAAACAATTTACTCTTTTGGGGAACCATGCTGTAAGAACACACGAACAGCTGAATGTAGCACCACACTTGAACTGTGACTCATAGCCTATAGACCAGTGGACACCAACAGGTCGATCGCAAAGACATTCCCAGTCGATCGCAACACATGCACATGAAATGCACAACCAAACACCTGCTTGAGCTGCAGAATGATGAGCATGTGGGAGCGGCTGCTGTTGGCGTTCATGTGGGTGGTGGCGGTGGTGCGCGTGCGTGTGCCCTGCTCCATCAGCTGCGCCACCTGGGTGGCGCTCTCGCAAGGCACCCGCCGCAAACCCTCCACGTAAAAGCCCCGTTGCTGATCCTCCCTCACTTTCAGTCCTCCGCACAAGCGTGGGCCCCTCGAGAGCAGGTCAATCACCTGGACGGGGAACAAACTCCAAGCAAATACCTGCCGATCACCTTGTAATAGGTGGACTTGAAGCACTGCAATGGGTTACACACATCCGGCGTGCAACCCGGGTGGAAACAATCGGCAGTGTAAAAACATGAAAGCTCAGGTGAAATCTTGATCTGTATATTTACCTGTTCGTTGTAGATTTCCAGCATGCTGAAAAACAGCTGGAAATTGTAAAAATCAATTAATTATAAATGTCCATTTCTGGAAATAAAAAAGGTTCGGAACAAAATAATAAAATACTGACTTTGGTTTTAATGAGCCAGAACAGAATAGGGGATCTATATTTATCAAACAATAACAGTATTCACATTATTGTACCTGATTTAAACAGAATGTTGAAAAAAAAACACTCACATGAGCACAATATATGGCTAAATGTTATGGATCATTTCCTGCCAAAGGCACGACATACCTGGCACCGCCGACTCTCCTGGTTCATCTTGATGGCCTGGAACAGCCTCTCACAGAGGGATGGCACCAAACCTTTGTTGGGGCCATACCCAATCATAGAGTAGCTTTTCCCTGAACCCGTCTGGCCGTATGCTAAGAGAGTAGCATTATAGCCCTGCAAGGCATTCTCCAGGATGCCTTGTCCCAGGTCCTGGAACACGCTGTTCTGTTGGGCCATGCATAGGACAAAAAGGAAGCAAAAAGTTGAACAACTATTCCTACAGACACTGACTCACATGCAGGTTGATATGATAAATTGAAGCTACTGGCACCTTCAAAGAAGCCAACATTAATTAGGTTGAATAATTGTACACAGACAGGACTAAGGCTGGAATCCCCTACTACCCAGAATCTAAGAGAAGAATCAATGCTTTCTACAAGATGGTTTTATTAATCTTAAAGCTATTCTAGTAAAATTCAATACAGCTGTTTTGAAAGGACTATAAATCTCAGTGAAAATAAAGCAAATACCTTTTGTCCAAGATTATAATATAGACCAATCTGTTCTGTACCATCTGGCACCAACAGTTGTAGACAATGATACATTTAAGGTGTAGGTTTATGGAAGCTTAGGAATAAGTTTCCTCTATCTAACCAGAGGTGGGCATTTCAGGTGCTGGTGCTAAACTGGTTGGTTAAAACAAAATCTTGGTCTGGATTTTTTTTTTTTCTGGACCTGAAATATCCACCTTTGTGCCTAACATTTGCTGACCTGGTCTGCGTAGCGGCTCCCTGGTTCCTCTGGGACGAAGAAGCCATCTTTGTTCCGGACGAAGCCGCTGTGAGACCAGTAGGCGTAGTCGAAGGTGAAAGTGCGCGTCTGCTGTGTGCGTGGATCGAGGATGGCGGTGGTGTTGGGACTCATGGAAATGACACAGCGGCTGCCCGCGTCCCGCTCTCTCTATAGTTCAGTGGATAATGTGCGATTCACCTGACAGGCCGCTATGTCTCAGTGCAGTTATGTAAGGATTCCACTCAAATTTTGCCCACAAAAGCCACGTTTTAAACGCCACAAACAAGAACACAAAATCCCTGCAGGCTAAGGGTGAACATCACCTATCTAGCTGTTCTTACTTCTTCTGTTCTTCGATGTAATCTGTATCCATTAACATGTCAACACTACCACGCCGCTACTAGCAACACTTTTTAGAATTATGATCATCGTTATTATGCTTATACACATGTACATTGGGGCATTTCAGTTTGTTTCATTGACAAACACCCATTTGGTATCATCTTGTATCAAACGTAGCTCTGACTGTAAATAAAAGTCAAAGACCCCTAGCATCAGCCCCAGCCACAGTAACACAAACTGCTCCTTAAAGTAACACAAATTCAGTTCAGGAAGCGAACCAATTTCTCAGCGCAACTGACCTGGTTGAACGGCCGGACTCGAACAGCCACTTTCACGCAGTCCTTCCCGGACATTTCAGCTCCCCGCCCTCTCATTTTGCCGCTGCCATCTGGACAAGGGAAAGTTCTCTGACACTACTGGTAAAGTGCACGTAACATGAGATAGAGGAGTGTCATCTTTCATGGTGCACCGCTATACATTAATAATGACGCGTGATCATAGGATCATCATTACCACCGTATCTCATGAGCAACATGTATCTGGCTGTTTGCTTCGGGTAATAGGACCAAACACATATAGGATGATGAATAACACTTGTTAGGTGCCTGACTGCTTCCCCTATTTCAACTAATAAAGAGAAGACATCCAGACTGTTACCTATAGAGCCAGATGAAGCACCAAAACATTATAAAAATTCCAAGGAAAACTTGATTTGGGTGTTTATTGAAGATCATGGTATGTATCGTGAAATGAAAAACTATAGTTTTATAAAATTGCATAGATTTAAGGCACTTTCCCCTCCAAAGGCTGCTGCGACAACTGCAGCTTTGAACAGCAGGCTATTAACAAAAAATTTTAATTAATTCGAAAGCTGCTACTGCAAAATGTACACGAGATATGGACCACATTAAGGCTCCATTAATTTAAACTGTCATGAATGAGGCAGAGAGGTGAGGATATATTACATTGGGGTCTTGAAGCAAAAAAGTTTAGCCAAAAAAATGACATTTCACAACCGCTGTAACGTGGATTTACATTTTGGTTTCAGAGAAAATGACAATATTTACCTTGGATGTTTTTGATTTAGAGAACTAATCTAGAGTTTCAGCCATGGTTTATTTACTGGATAGGGAGATCGCATACATTTCCCCAAAGGTCATTTTCAATCAAGGGGAACTTTTCAGTGCATTAATGACATGCAACACAGCTAATTAAATCAAGCCAGTCATAAAACGTTAGAAATACGGCCCACGTTCTTAGAGATACCTTTTTGAGGTGAAACACATCACTTAAGCTAGTGTTAAGACTTTATTCCAAAATTAAGGAACAAATATGTACATGAGTTGCCATGCTCAACTCCATTGGTGTCATTAAACAGCCTGTGTAGGTGTCCAGTGACCTCATAGCCAAAATGCAAACTAATATCCAATCACATAAGTGATTAAACAATACATTACACAAAAATCAGGGTTATCCATAAACAAAGTGAAAAACCCACAAGATAAAATGTGCCCCCCCCCCCCAAAGACTATCCATCCATTCATCTTCTATATCTAGTTCTGTATAAAAATAAAGCAGGTTTCTATCAAAGCCCTTACTGCAAAAGTAATCATTTTGATTAAAACTAACATTCTGCAAGTATCAAACCATTTACATGCTCTTTTGTGGACAAGACTTGAAAGTAAATGTGAACAACCCAGTATCTACCAAAAAACATAATTCATTTTTTAAATGGTGAAATCAAAACTAGAACAAATATTACCACCACAAAAGGCATGTCATTAATTAGTTTTATTTATACCTAAATTGCTATTTACACATTTGCATTGTTTTATATAAATGTATGAACTTGTAAGTAAAAAAAAAAAAAAGACATCTTGGAACATCTGTCTTGCAAAAATTTCAATAATTTATATAAAATTAAGCTCTTCTCAGATTACACGTTTATTAATTTAAAAACACTGGTTGTGTTTAAATAAAGAAAAAAACGCAGGCAAAAAAGTGAAGAAAAAAAATCCATATCGGACTGGCAGAGCTTGATGACGATTGTCTCGATATCCTGTCCTGGAATGGACACTCTTGGAGCCCGCTGGACCCGATCAGAGCATCTTCCTTCGCGTGACTGGTTTTGGGAAGACTGCCTCCAGCAGGCGTTTACGGCGCAGGGTCATTCTCTGGGGGGCACCTTCAGCCTTGTCTTGCCGTTTCTTTGACCTAGGGGCAGCTGGTTCTGCAGGACTGCCCATGGGGGAGACCAAATATATCTCTACGGGTAGGGGGACCGCAGCTACTGCTTTTACCCTGCAAAAGAGGAATGATTTTCCCTGGTTGTTTTCTGGACAAAACCCACCCATACATTCATCTCTGATTATCCCCGATTGGGTCGCATTATCTTACTACAGAAAACACAATGCCAAAGAATGACATGTCGTCTCATACTAGGGCTGCACGATATCACATCGTGATGCAATTGCGATTATACGACGCATGTGCAATAATCACCGGGGCTTAAGATGACAGGTGTAAACGTTTGTCTGGACTTAGGCTTTTCAATACTATACAGATGTTTACCTAGGCCTGCAGATTAGTAGTGCACTAATGAGAATGTAATGAGAGTGTAGTGTAATGAGGTGTATCGTGACACCCAAAAGTTAATAATTTGTATAAACTCAGCGTATCCTTATGTTTACTACATTCGGTTAGTGAAGCACAACAGCCGCAACATTTAAGAGGAGATTTTTCAGATAAACAAGGCAAAAAGATGCTGGTGTGTGGCAGTACTTTTTGCAGTTTAAAGTCAGACACGTCATTTAAACAAAGATATGCCAAATTTATATAGATTACTAACTTTTGGGCATCACACTACATCTCTCACTAATATTTTAGCCATACTACTAATCTGCTAACTAAATTGTGGGCGTAAGCATCTGTATAGTACTGAAATGCCGCCCTCCTGAGAAATGTTTTGCCTGATATTAAAGCCCTGGTGATTATCTTGCATGCGATATATGATCGCAATATTGTGCAGCCTCAGCACGTACACTACAGGTAAAAACAAACACTTTCACCTAAATGCATGCCTTTGAACCGTGGGAGAAAACCTGAGTATCATGAGGAAAATCAAATGGACAGACAGAGCCAGGGTCAGGAACAAAACACTGTACAACCATGCCATCTGGACAAAAACGTAGCGTTTCCTGAGCATCAAAACTAGGTAATGTCAATATCAATTGCATCAAGTGGTTTCAGCGTTAAAACAAGCACTTACTTTGCAGTTCTCTTCTTCCTGGGCTTGGAATCTTCCGCCTCTTTCACCTCCACTTTTGGAACAGCATCCTCTGTGTGCTTTCCGTAACAGGGAAAAACAC
Organism: Mormyrops attenuatus; assembly: GCA_026777985.1. Taxonomy (NCBI): domain Eukaryota; kingdom Metazoa; phylum Chordata; class Actinopteri; order Osteoglossiformes; family Mormyridae; genus Mormyrops; species Mormyrops attenuatus. The sequence goes on from JAODKC010000028.1 coordinate 10,558,998, forward strand.
ATCAAATATGAGGTTTGTGATTAAACAAACCAAATTAAGGGGAATTCGTCTTGGGAAACACAGGACTGCCGAGAAACAGCGATCAACATTTTGAGAATGCTGATAGCTGGATGACAGAAGTTTGTACCTCAGCAGCAGGGTCCGGTATGGCGCTGCTTGCTGGCCGCCTTGCTCGAGTGGCTGGAGGGGAAAAGGTAAACTGCGGCATAGGGATGTCATTCTGCTCGTTGAAATCAGCCTTTATCCCTGTAGAGGATGGATAGGGAAACAAGCTTACAATTATGGTCTTAACACTTAAATTCTTGAGAAACAGATGCAGTAAAACTGGATGTTAATGAATTCTTAGAAACTGAACTTTGATGTTTCACCTGCTCTGCATTTACCTTTTGTTCTTCCTCTGGTCTGAGGTGGCGAGAAGATAAATGTATGCTGTACTGAAGAAGAATCAGGTTCAGCAATGGTACTTGCCCGTGTGCTTCTGCCTGTCTTCCGTGCCCTTGATTTATCCAGCACCTGTTTCTCACTGGGCTTAACCTCTGTTACTTGTGTCTCTTTCTGCACCACCTTTTTGTCATCAGGTTCTAGCGTCTTGGAGGGAGGAGAGGGAACCTGATCAATTACCGCTTTTGTAACTCTCCGCTTGGAGCGAACTATTTCTGTAACTTTAGCTGCTGGACCCATCTCTTTCCATCCTTCTTTGGTGTCTTTGAGTCTCTCCATAACTGCTTCTGCCAGTTGTGTTCCAGGTTCAACCTCCAGAGATGTCTCCAGAAGAGGGAGCTCTTTTTTGGCATCCAAACTACCCAAGTGATTCCACAACTGGCTCCTTGTTGATCGTCGAGAACTTCTGATTTGGGGTAACTCCTCAGCAATAGGGGGGACATTTGTGTTCTCCAGATTTCCCTCTTTGGTCTTCTTTGTGCCCCGTTTAGGGGTCACTGCCATAACTACAGGGACTTCTTGTGGCTCCACTTGAGACAGCTCCAGGGCGAGAGTGATTCCTCGAGATTTGCGCATCACTCTGCCTGGACTGCTAGGTGTCTTTGGGGACTGATTACCTGGCACTTCTTGATTAGCAAGGCTGGATAAAGGTACTTCAGCATCAGGAGCCTTCGCTTTTCTGGCACTGCGGGCACGTGTCACAGGCAATTCTGAAGATTCTTTTTCACTTGGTTCCTCTATGACCTTGATGTCTTCATCCACAGCCACGCTCGTGTTCCTAGTTCTGCGGGTACCCTTTCTTGGAGTAGCCTTCTGTGGAGTCTGTGGCTTGGCGATTTCAGTGTTCGAGATAGCAATGTCAATACCAACTGAAACTTCCTCTTCGTTCAGCAACTGGCTGCTCTCTGCAAGTCTTGAGGATCTCCTTGGTGTAAGAGGAACTTCTGAATCTTGCCCATGCTTAATATTCCGAGTTCGCCTTCTTGGAGTTAAGGGCACTGGAATATCCCTTTGTTCTATAGCATTTTCCTGTGACTGCACGCCATTTTCTGGTTCTTCAAGGGGAGAAAGAAAATTCACTGTTTTTCTTTGCCTGGTTGGCCTTTCTGAGACAGCAGTCGGTTCCTCATTCACAAATCCCGTCTTTTCTACCACTGTTCGCGTTTGATCCTTTTTCAATTTTTTGAGCTCCTGAGTTGAACCACTACCAACTGCAGTACTGGTTACCTCTTGAACATTTTCATCATTAGCGCTTACTAGTGCCTTTTTGTTAACATGGGCTGGCACTCCCTCCACGTCTGGCTCCTCAGTTTGAATTTTCTTTGGCTTTTCAACCTCTGCTTCTAGTACATGTTCAGGTATTGTTGCAATATCTCCCGTCTCAGTGGAAATTGAAGGCAGTTCCTCGGAGGCCTTAATGGCATTTTGCTGTGACCCCGCAAGTTCATCAGTTAAGCCTTTGGTGGAATCATCATCAACTTGTTGTTCAATCACATCTGGCAGAGTTGTAGGCAAGTGTACATCCATGGTCACTGGAACATCTCCACCATTGTGCCCTGGCTGTGTGCCTAACTGGACTACGTCATGGTGCTCACTACCACCCATCGAGAGAGAATGCTCCACTATCAGAACGTCAGCATCCACCTCTGCCTTAGCCAGCTCATTGTCCCTTTCTTCTGCATCTGCCTCCAGCATCAGAGTGAAGTTGCCGAGTGGCTCTATATGTGGAACCTCAGATTCAACATCCTCCCCCAGTTCCAAAGGCCCCCGAACTGGCGGAATCTCTTCGTCCGGCTCCATTGGAATCAGCAGAGTTGTAGAGGGCTTTAGCTCAGTGAAAATCGGTTCACTCTCATCTTCATCTGCTGTCTTCATGTTGAGCATGAGCATTGTCTCAGTCTCACCAGCCTCAATCTGCCATCACATAAGCAGAAGTTAACAGATACTATGTCTTCAACTTGATTGTGCTGTATAAAAATTCATCAAATTTCGCAGGGCAACACTAAGATTACAGCATTCACAGTATTAATTGACCGAAATAATTAAAAACCTTCAATATGTGACTATCAACATTACCTCCAGAATTTCTGGTTTAAGCACTGATAGAACCACGGTTTCCTGCTCAAGGTACTGAGAGCTGTGAAGTTGTTCCAGGACGACACCAGCATTCAACAGGTCTGGATGCCTCCCACTGCCGTCGTTTTCCTCTATGATTTCCACCTCACTTCCAGAATCTTCCTGCACAGGATCATTGACCTCCTCCTCAGAGGTGCTGGAGAGCTCCTCACTTTCATTCAGACTCACGACAGCTGGAAAGCACGAAACGGATCAAGAACACAAACTCAATACTCCAAATAAAAGTGCAAAAAAGCACTGAACAGTAGATATGATTAGCAAATTATTATAAATTAGTACTATGTTTTAATTCTTAATAGACATTAGCCCATAGCTATGACTATTCTACATGAGATTAAAAGCAGGGACAGAGAGACACTCACAAGGAGACTCTGAAGTGGTGCTTCCACGTGAAGCAGAAGCCTCAGACGGTTCTTTTGCCACCATTGGACTTGTGTTCCACTCTTCCTTATTATGGGACTCACTGCACATTGGAAGACATTAAGGGTGTAAAGGCACAAGGTATATTATGGAACCGGTCGGTACGCCCCCAACAGCTCAATACACACACGTGAACTGCAGCGTTACGATATGTCTATCAATTTCCTATACGTATTGACGCGAAGACAGTGATTTTGTACCAAAAAACATCTAAAAAAACTGGGGTTGTCTTATTATGGAGGGCTAGAATTTAAACGTCATTATACAACAGCAGATGGCTAAAGGTAGCTTAATACTTCAAATGTACATCAACGTCATTTCAGCAATATGACCCAGTGATTCTACCCACGGTTGAGAACTGGCTGACAACGTGACGCCGTGGGGTTGGTCAGCAGCCGACATGCTTGGTAGCGCATCACGCTTATCTTTAAATGGTATAAATTATTTTGCGTATTCAGATAATTAAGTGTAAATGTTGTATCTGTGTAATGTTTGCTGTGGAATGCAATGTGTAGCAATGAGTGTCATGTAAACTGCTGGTTTCCTTGTCTGTGTCGGTGCTAGTATTAAACTGACAGTGGATATTAATCAAGCGTATTTCATTTTAGAGCTGTCGTCATCTGTATGAAAATGATCTGGGGTGAGTTTCCCGAAGGCTTCTTAAGGCTACATCGTTCGTAAGTTCTATGTTAAAAGATGGAACTTACGAACAACGTAGCGTTAAGAAGGCTTCGAGAAACTCACCCCTGACCAGTTTGCAATACTGATTATCCACCTACACTTACTGTGCTGCAATTACCTGTGGTTGCTTTTTAACAGTGATATGCTTATTAATATGTTTATTTTCTTCTTAAATATAAAGTTACCGAAACCGCACCGTTATCATGGACCTAAAAACCATGACACATACCAAACCATTGGAAAACCATACCATTACAGCCCGAGAAGATGTGTGTAAAGTATAAACAAACGTTAGACAGAACAGAAAGCATAGCATGACAGAAAACATCTACCTGCAGCAGGATGTCCATCCCTGAGATGTCTCCTTGATACCAAAGCGTGTTAGAGTAGGGGATTGATCCTCACCAAATAAATGGCGCTCCACAAACTCATCTAGGCCTAGAAGACGACAAACCCAATTAATGCCCTCATAAAAAATATTTCATACCTGTTTTTTTTTTTTAAACTTTCCAATGGATTCCAAAATTGTTCCTGATGTGTTCAAAAACCATGTACAGTACAGTCACCACTAAATTTACAACATTGCCTCTGCAAAAGATTAGTTTGTACAGTAAATTCTGGAATTATTGATTTTTTTTTACAACTCGTACAAATTTCTTCAGCTTAAACTGAGCAATGTCATAGGTTAACTACCCATAATAAAAAAATCCACATCAGTTCTCAGTGGAACTTAAATCTGCTGTAATTACTCACTAGTGTCCTCCCTAGATTCCAGCACCACAGGCTCCTCTAGTGGTTCCTGGTCCTGCACTTCAATAACTTCCTGTTCTGGTATTTGCTCCTGATGTGTTTCCCGTTGCAAAGTCTCCCTTGGCAGGACTTCTGGAAATGAGACCTGATCTTCTGCCAGTTCTTGCTCTTCTCCTCCTGGGGTAAGTTTAGCAACAGCTGCAGGTCCTTCCTCCCTCGTCTCTGGTGAAGGTGAGACTGGTACATCTGGAATGTCAAATGTGGAGTTCCTCAAGTCCTCTTCAGCCTCCTTCTGCAGTGGCTCCTCCACCACTAAGTCCTCTGGCTGTGGTGCATCATGGTACTCCAGTGTGGTGTCTACAGACTGGATGGAGGCCTGACTTGTCTCACATCCCAGACTGACCCTGCCAGCCACGACCTCCCTAACTGAACCACCTTTGCCTCCCTCTCCACTTGACTGCTCCTTAGCTGAAGTGAGGACAGGCTGTTCCTCCTGCTCTTCTAATTCTAGAGGAGAGGCACCCCACTGTTCCAGCACAGGTTTTAGTGCAGATGACCTAGAGGGCAGGCCGATGTCACCATCTAGTGCAGTCTGCAATTAAGATGACAATCAGCTGAAATGCTTACATGAATACCCTTCAAATGTGGAACGCATAACCAGCATCAGTTGGAATCATGCAGTTAATTACACACAGAGAAACAATGTACAATCTCACCGGGGTACCCAAGCGAGCAGAAACCTTGGCTAAATCGGGAGAAGGGGCTTCCTCAATGAAGGTGATACGGCATTCTTTGGGGCGCAGTGGAGGGCTGGCTGAGCGACCTGGGGATGCAGAAGGGGATGCCACAGGGGTAGGACGCAAACTGCTTCGCAGGATGGATTGTGGCGTAAAGCTTGAGAACATGGGTCCAGACGCGGCCAGTGCTCGGGCTCTCTGAAGAACAAAGATTGTGCTGTGCTATGGGAAACTCTGCAATGCACTCACTGCCATTGTCCAAAGAAAACCAATAAGATTAAATAAGATGGCCTACAAATTGTCATTTTTATCAATTCCTCCATATACTTCGGTGGAAGATGTTTACTTGGCTTAGTGAACCAAGCTGAACCAAACAAATTTAGCTTGCTAACAATTGCTAGCCCACATTTGTTCTACATTTAGATTAATTCCTACTAAAAAGGGTGACTCAGAAGAGAAACCGCATTTCTTGTCTGTACCTTGACCACCTGTGGCGTCTGCAGAAGACTGAGCTCGGGTGCTTTGGCGATGCTCTGGAGGTAGCTGGTTTTCCCAGCGGAGGGGCTTGATAGCAGCCTTCCGGATGGATGCCTGAAAGGCGTATGCTGCGGGCCAATGCCTTCAGGACTTGAACGAGTAGATGGATACAAAACGAGATCGAGGGCCCTTAGAGGAAAAAGAATGCGTAAATACAGTTAGCACAGCCTTTCTGGGCTAAAGGTGCTGCTCAACAGTGAAATCACTCCACCACCCACGGGATCTGAACCAGTGACTTTCTGATCACAGGAACTGCGTTCCATTCCCCTGAGCGGCACATGACCTCTTTTCGATCTTTACCTTTTGCTTGCTGCTGCTGTAATATCTATACCTTTTCCCTCCACGAAACCACATTAAATAAATAAATGCAGTTGACCTGTCCTAATCCAGTGCGTTTTCTGTTCTGGTTCTCTTAGCTTCCAAGTTTACGCCCCGGTGTCTATTACTACAGCCTTCACCACCCTATCCCCATGTCTGACCACTACTATTTTTCCATCACACCTTTGCTTCCACACACTCCTACACTAAGAAACCCCCCCCCCCCTCCATAGTCATCGTTATAATCCAAGAGCCATCGCCACTTTCAACCCCTTGACATTTTCTCCCTTAATTACCAGGCCAGCACAACTGTCATTGAGACCTTGGCTCCAAGACACAGTTGACAGAATCAAGCTGTGCACAGTGGATTGAAAATGGCACAAGTTCTAAATTAAGTCCCACCGGGCAGCCAACCAAAATCGCCTCTCAGCAGCCTGGCAAAGGGACATGCTCTCCTTCCCCAGTTCCCATCCCCGCACTTTCACTGCAGAGAAGGTCGCATTACTTCACAGAAAAGATGGCTTCTGCTGAAAGGCAGTTCATATAACTAAGGAATCCCTCTCCATCTCCTCCAGAATGTTAATTAGCACGACACTGAAACTTACAAAACAGCCTGGTTCGTTAACGATATTGGGCCCTGAACAATAGGTGTCGTCATATTAATGACAACACTCTGCCTCCAGTTTGTTTACTTCTGCGCATGTCAGCAGCATTTGATTCTTGATAAGACTACTAGCCAAGATAGGTGTTTATAGGTACAAGCTTGTGTCATACATGCCGGCAGGTCCAACCAGGCACACTGACACTGCCGTGATGTGCAAATGATTTACTTAACAGGACTGCATCTCCATTACCACACTGAATAACACCTAGTTAGCGCTACTGTTTTTCACCATACAGGATCTCTTACTTACATAAAGCATGTTGCACATTAATGTATCATGACGAACAAGGCGGTACAGGATTCGGCACACTACGGGTAAAATATGTCCTCCTAAGGCCAGCTCAAAAACTTAAATAAAAACTAAAATTTCCTGTTTATATGCCTGTGTATGCTTTCTTAGCCTAGCATCCTATCTAGGGTGTCCACAGCTTTTCCGAGGACAGCCTCCAGGTGTGTGACAAGCCTGCACTGCACATGCTGATATAGTGCTATCCACGCACTTAATCTAGTGCACACGGGCACATCTAATATTTAAGTTTGTAAGAGAATTTGTTCTGTACCGTTAACAGAAACAGAGCTCGATATGTAAATAATCTGGATAGTGAAAAAGTAGTTTGATAATTTAATCGATGAGAAGGTCTGCAGTTACACCACTAAGGAAGAGAGATATGCTATTATATAGATGGGTTTCATTATAAATGTATTTTCAGAGGAATGACAGCACCTGCCAAGCAGGAAAAACAAAATTACCTTGATCTCCTCTTGGCAGCCAAAGCAACTGGCGTGCCCACAAAAGCTTCAGGTAGGTCCACTTGGGAGGGGCGTGTCGTTGGAAAAGGTAACTCTGGTACTCTGGGGCTGCAAATAAAGACATCACTTATAGTCACCGCAGGTCATCAGATTAATCACATGACTGCTGCTGATGTGACTGGAAGCAAAATGCACCTCTTCAGCGGGGAGGTTTCAGGAGTGCCGTCCTTGCCCACCCAAACTTCCCCAATCTTGGCGAGGACATTGCTGATAAAGGCGGCTCTTGTCAGCACATTCTCTGTTGTAGACTGCTTGGCCACGGTCGACAAAGGTTGGGGTCTTGAAACTGCAGACACGTACAAGGGCGTGCATTATTCAAATTTAGGTGAAATTTACACACCAATGTAATGTCATGCAATTTTGTCACCAATGTGAATGACCATAAATCACAATGTGCCCTATATCAGACAAAAAGCCATCAGGCCTAATTTAAGGTTTTATAGAATTAAGGGGAAATTACTGCAATGATTTGCTAGAATTGCTAAATTAATAATTAAGGAGCCAAAAACTAAACGCATAAACCAACCTTCCCGGAACACAGTGGAAGGACGACGGTATGGTTTCACTCTCTCTGTGGCGAGTTTTCGCTGCACTCTTGGGAGGACTTTCCCATACTGTTCAAGAATAGAATTCCTAGTGCTTGACCGGTCCTTCATTTTTGGATCTCTGTCATTCTGCAATAGAATCAATGGAGAAAAAAAAATAGTTACTACCAGATTAAAATTTTCTTCTGCTTAGAGATATTTAAGCAGGAAAACTTTAGCAAAATGCTAAACAAATCTGAGGACTACCAGATCAACCAGAACTTGATAAATCAGTACTGAGTATGAGACTATCGAAGAGTGTTGAACATACAACTAAGTTCATCTTCAAGGCCTGGTTGAGCTGCAGTGCAGGGACATAGTTAGCTTGCTGGAGGTAATGTACAATGAGCAGCTCCTTATTCTGGGACCCCCCAGTATCTTGCAGGAACCTCTCCAGTGCCTCCTGCAATTAAACACAGTTTCAAAACACAAATACTCATACATGCCATTACACTGGAAATCAAAATGGCAGCATTGTCCAACAGGTACACATGCCACCCAGACTGAAAACCACAGGGAGGGAAGATCATCAATAACTAGTGACCGTAGCAGAGATGATTTTATTCTCACATATACCTGTTCAGAAAAGCCTAGTGGTAGTCTGAGCAGTTCTTTCATCAGACCCAGATCCTGGCAGGTCTCATACAGGAATCTGAACATTTCTTCCACATTCAGCTTGTTAGAGTGTTGCCTCAAGAGGGCGCAAGCCTCCACCATGCACCTACACAGAGAAATGGATGGAATAACACTGAACAGCCCCCACTGGGACACCAGCTCCGTAAGAGAGCAACGAAATATTGCAAGTACCTGTTATGAAGCAAAACAGCAAGACAGAGCTTCAGCTGGCTGGCAGAAGCCATGTGGGGCTTCACTGTGTGCAGATAACGCAGAGCGATGCTGTGCTGCCCCTGGCACATCAGCGCCTGCAGAACGCGCTCGTGCTGCCAGACCCACAGGGAGCGACTAGTGGATGGGTGCAGAAGCAGCTCCAGGGAGTTCTTTGCGAGAACAAAAGATGTTATTCACTTCGATTCTATTTATTTTTGTATAGTGCATTTTCACAACATTACATTGTGTCTCAAAGTACTTTACATTATCCCTGCCTAATGCCCCCAGAGAGCAAGCCAGAGGCGACAATGGCAAGGAGAAACTCCCTCATAGGAAGAAACCTTGGGAGGACCAGACTCAAAGGAGGAGCCCATTGTGACAGATAAAATAAGGCTCATGGAAGTTTTACTTACACAATAATGTTCTGAGGGCAGAAGGAAAAATGATTGGTTCAGAGGGCTAACCAATCAGCTTGATCCAAGCAACTAGAAGAGGTGGAACCAACCAATCACGTGTCTCGGTCCCACCTCTTCTGCAATCTGACTGGTTCAGATCATTTTTTAAAATTCTTTCTGCCCTCCGAACATCTTCCACGAGCTAAAACAAATTAATGTGCAACTAATATGATCACTAACATGAACTGAACATTCTGAATATAAATCCTTTTGAACCAAAACAAGAACTTTTTACAGGAATCACCTCATGGTCATGGTGATCCAGGAGCCACAAGCCTTGAACCAGCTTCACCAGACCAATGGGGATGGCAAAAGCTGTGGGGAAGGATTCCACAGATGCCCCACTCTTATTGGGATAGGAATACATGACGTCCAGCAACAAGTAAAGAACCTGACAAGGGCATGGTTAAGGTGGCAAAAGGAATTCGTGTTCGAGTATTTTTATAGAGCAGTTTTCATTTCTTTTTGCCTCTGAATTCTAAAAGGAAAAGTACAACAAAAAAAACTATTGCTATGATTCATGAGTTTGGAACAAGCAAGTCAATGACTTCAAAAAGATATCTATAAAAAAGACTTTCATAGCAAGAGACCGATGCTCATTACTTGATATCCTAAAAAGAGGCTGATTCAAAAAGAGGAAAATGGATGTTCAGCAGGGGGAGAAAAGACAAAAAGGATACAATGGCATGCTTCGCTGTTTCGTCTACGCTTTCCGAAAGATAAATGTCGAGCAAGGCCTGCAAGACAACAGAACAAATATGACTGTTAATTAACATTCAAAATGAATTACTTACGTACTAAAGGCTTCCATATTCTCTGCCTTTTATATAATCTCTTACCATTCCTGATCATTATGTTAATGCAACAAAAGTCCTTCATGCTAAATAAAGTTAATATCAGCCCAGAACAGTTTTAAAGTGGGGAATGCTATTGATTTTACATTGTCAGCAAGGACCTTTTCTAAAATAATCTTCATGGTAGGCCCTCCTAACCTATAAATACCTAAAGCTACTTAGTAATTCTCTCCTTTGTGGAGGTTCAAACATGGCAGAACTATTTAATAACAGCCTGGGTTATCACGTGCAACCTGACATGATTCTAATTCAATAGATGTCTGACAATCAGGCCAAGTTTAATTGAAATCACTATCTAAAGTGCCTGGGAGAGACCCGGAAAGGACAATTAAAGGCAGGGAGCCAGAATAAAACCCCTAAGACAAGCATGGAATGTAGAGAATGTACATGTAATGTTGGGGGTGGGTACTGGCCAGTGCCCCCTTCATCCCGCTTCCAAAGATCAGCAAGGTGCTCTCCGAACTGGGCCACCAACCCGTCAATCATGAGGCAGTCAGAACACCATTTCCCTCTGTGGAGCAAGTACACGCATACCTTACGTTAGAGCTGCACTATATATTGTGCACATGTGAAAATCTCACCACATGTGTCACCAATTACTTTGTGTTTATTGACAACTCACAGTAAAACCACAGACTTCTGACACACCGTTAGTGGATAAGATCTTTTTAGTTGTAGTTTATTACGGGTAGTTTCATCTCCATTTTTGTTTTTATAAATACAGCGTTACTCTGGGAAACTTCACATATCACAATGTAATATTATACAGCCCTACCTTAAATACCCCAAAAACTATCCCCCCCCCCGACAGGCAAAGTTATAGTGAACCCAGCAACAGAAAGCAGTAAGACTCACTTAGAGAGATGCCGTAGTTCCTCTCTGCGACCAGTGTAGTAGTTCTTAATTATTGAATAATTGTAAAATGGTCTTGATATCTGCAGCACGCCATCATCTGTATGAAAGTAGGGGGTGTCATCACCAGTCAGGTCTCAGCAAGAATATGTGTTCGCTAAGTGACAAAGTGCAACTAAATAACGATTAATTTGCTGTGATGTGTGCATACAGGATTCCCCAATCAACTACAGGCAAACTGACAAATCTCATTTGGAGAGCTAGAGGTATGAAGGTAATGCTTCTGGGACTCCAATATCATCGGACAAGTCGCCCTTCTTAACCTACAGCTGTGAACACCCAAACCAGCAATCCTGTAATCAGAAATGAAAAGAAAAAGCTAAGACTAATTACCAGTTCCTTCTGGAAGGAGACCAGTCCGACAAAACCAGAGGACAACCTGAGCATACTGAGCTATGAGGCTTGACACAATCTTCTTATTGAGGAGGCTCACCAGACCTGGAGAAGAGATTGGGGAGGGGGTTTATTGTCTACCATATCCAACTGATCTATTCAGTCATGATTTAAAAACTTTCATTTAAGTTGGTACATGTCATACAGAAAAGCCGTTCAGTAAAATCATTCTCTTACATACTTAAACACAGACATGGACAAACTTGTTCCAAGTACCTTTCTGGGTGAGTTCCTGAGCTTCACTGAGCAGACACTGGAAGATGGTACTGAGGTTGCCCAACAGGCGCTGGCTATGTTGCAACAACTGTAGCGTCTGTGGGTCCGTGAAGTTGGAAGAACTGTCAAACAGTGGTGTGCCTGTGAGGAAGGAAGGAGGTGTTTGAGAGATAGCAACAGGAAGCAAAAGATGACAGGGTACGCCAAAATTAGCCAAAGCCCAAGTAGAATATATTAAATATGAAGGTGTTCGAGTCTTACAGATGGTGTCCAACTCTTCTTTGGTGTGGACCACCTTGCCCCACGCCCATTCCAGGATATAGCGCAGATTACCTGCAGCCTGTGGCTGATCTGAGGGACCACACACAGATGGTCAATTCGGGGAAACCAGGCTGGCGTACACACGAGATCTGTCAAACCTATACGAGTCCACGCAGCGGTCTGACTCACCCTCGGACATCCACTGCCTGACATAGCCAGTGATTAGTCCTAGAGAGCTGGTCTCCACTGCGGTCGACAAAATGGCATCCAACTGTTCTTCCTGTGTGTCAACAGAAATATACCACTTTGTTTTCCAAGCGCTTTGAATTTCTATCCATGTTTTGAGACTCGAACATGCATTCAAAACAGGGATTTTGGGTCACACTGCAATACAACTGACCCCTATTTTGACATATTATGAAACCTACACTGCAAAATGATTAATATTAAAAAACGTACTCGGCACTAAATATCACATTTTCCCCCAAAAGGTACCCGATGGAATATACTGGCATTGTACTGTGCACGAGGAAAAAACTGACCTGAGAAAGGCTTGAAGGCTGAACATCAGCCAGACGGGAGGACAGCAGGCCGGACATCAAGCAGCGGGAATAGCTGTCTGGGACGGCCTCCTTCAGGTAGGGAGCCGACTTCTTTAAGAAGCTCAGTGTCTACGACAATTACCAGGAAAAGGACTCATGGCGGTTATATACAAAGGCCACAAGCAAAAAAACCCGAACATTCTGAAAATAAACACTTTTGAACTAAATTTTTGAAATTTAACAAACCTCTTTCTGGTAGCCAGAACATGTTAAGTGCACGACTCCAGAGTTAAGCAAACAAGTTGAATCTGCAGAAATAAAATGCAAATGAAGTTTTAGCACGTTGACACGCTGCCTTTATAGCAAACACAGATGCCATCCTTCATTGAATGTGAATTTCAGACACTTCACTTTCCAACATGTACTAGATAACCAAGTGGTAGAGACTCTGTGCTGATGCTCGGTGAGACTTGCCAAAATTGTAGGTGGTTGGGTTGAAAAACTGTTCAGGTGGGGGGCAGGTGTAAGGCAAGCCTCTGCTCAGGCTGCGCTCGTGCACAAGGATGTCCAGCAGGGGGCTAGGAGCAGTCATCTCCACCACAGCATCCAGAGACCACACGGCCAAATATGGGCAGTTGTGCAAAGACTCACCGGCTCTGGTCAGTGGCAGCAGAGAAACACCTTCGGTTAGCATCAAGAATAATGGCCAACATTAAACTGGTTTCCCACTGCTTTCCATATTAAAATATTTTATGACATGGCATCTTGAAAAAAGCAACGGCCAAAAGGATTGACATTACGGGTGTTTCTCAATACCAAGAACGCAAAGATCATACTTGTGGTCTTGGCAAGACTGGTCTTGCTAACGTGCCTCCCACGAATGAACTTGGGTTGCAACGAATCATGGGACTGGTCTTGTTGGTGAGGATGCTACCGATGTATCCTTGATAGTTGGGGTGGGGCAAGTATCTGAGGACATTAACCATCCTCTGTACTTCTGTATTTAGTATTGGAACTGGTCTTTGGCAATAGAAGATGATGCAAAACCAGTACACGAGAACACAAATATGGTCAAGTACACATACTGAGAAACACCGTATTAATTCTAAATTTGACATGAAAAAGACACAGGCTTACCTTAAAGAGTCTGGCATCTGGGCATGGTACCACCTGTTGATGTCAAAGACGCCAATGTATGTGGAGGGTTTGCCTTGCCCATAGGACTTGACTTGCCAGCTGAATATTGACACACTGGTGTCGGGAGAGGCAACTTTGGAAGGAGACAAATGCCAAAGTTTAAATTCACACACGGAAGGTAATCATTTCAGTTATTCCATTCCGCCACGAGGTAAGAGAAGAGTGAAATTATTAGGGGCGAGACAAAGAAACCTTCGTTGACGGTGTCATCGCGGTCGGAGTGGTGCCGGAACTTCTCGATGGTCTGGCAGCCCAGCAGCCGGGTGTTGGTGGCCTGGGCCCTCAGTGGGAAAGCAGAGCCATTCAGGTCCTGGCTGTAGCGCTCCTCACAATACTCCAAGCCCTGGGAGACATTAGACTTTATATAGCTACTGCTTTAACCGCTCCAACACCATTCTTGGATTTCAAAGAGGAAACCTAGCAAAGGAAGCCACCAATTACAGTATTTCCGACAGCTTTCAAAACATACACACACACCATCGAATATACTTAGGTGTTTAGCTGGCTTTGATCTAAAGCAACTTTTGTACACATTGTTCAAAAAAAGAAAGGGGGGAAATCCTGTTTAAGTACGTTGCCCAAGTGTACAACAGTTGAATCCCTACTGGGCTATCAACTGCTTACCCACTGTGCCACCTGCAGGTCTGAACTGACCTGACTTGCGCATACTCGATCAACGAAACAGGTTGGCTGGGAAACATTAAGATGTTCAAGCTGGAATAAGATCCTTACTTACAGGAACGGCGACAATTAATTACCTCATATAATATTTTTCCCAAAGCGAGGCACTTCCTCTCCCCAAATGCCAACTGAAGCAGGTGGAGACTGACCACATCCCCTTCGCTGAAAACAAGATAATTAAATTCATGTCAAAACTCAAGGACACGCCTTTGCAAAACTGCATAGTGCCCTTCAAAAGAACAATAACAATGGAAAAAAGCCAGAATCCACACATTGAATTACACAGTAGCAGACAATGCATTTATATGCTGAATTACTGAGCAGCTAGGCACATTAAAAAGTAATGCAGTGTGCTACAGCTGCGTTATGACAACACTCACTGGTCCTGAGCCGACTGCACGGCCCAAAGGTAACAGCAGTTACGAGGGTCATTCTCTGGTTCCTGGAAGGTGAAGGCGTACACTGGCACTCGGCCACCCTCCAGCTGGGAATGATACCTGAAGAACCAGACAGGTAGAAATGTCGCCCCCAGGTCAAGCAATTTGACGTACGATCAGCAGATTTGTGTCATGAGACTGCGTGGGCAAACAAGGGCGGGCAATGAGATCTCACTCTTTCTTTAAGGTCTTCATGTTCCAGAGCTGCAGGTAGCCGTCCGAGTAGCCCACAGCCAGCTGGTTGGTGCGCGTGATGTACTGCAGGGCGGTGACCCCTGTTCCCGTTGGGCTGCTGAGCTGCAGGCACAGGTGACGGCCCTGACGCGTCACGCTCTCCCGGAGGCGCGGGATGTCGACGGGAGACTTGTTCACCACCTCCAGATCTAGGCCAGAAACACAGAGCACAAGCCGACCTGTCAGAACAGAGGTTTCCCTACAGGATGGCTACAAAGCAAATACCAGGATGCCATGGGCCTAACTACTACTGTACTGTCTGGAAAGTGACTAATTTTAATTAAAATGGACAGAGGCCTAAAGTCTTTTCTCAGATAAGCATTTACATGTTCTGTCCAAAGTGATGGACAAGTGAGGCAAATAGCACATTACAAACATACGGCTGTCAAGGAGTCAACTAGGCATAAGTGCAGCTAGGCTGAGCTTTCAATGAATGCCCTTTTAAAAGTGTAAGCGGTACTGGAGCAGCAGCTACACAATAACTACTAACAAGGCAAGAACCTAACATATTAGCTAGCAAAGCCACAACTCATGAACCTGGATAAATCACACAGATGTTGCCAAAAGAGGAAAATATATAAAGTGGTATGTCTGGAGGCACATGATATAAAAATTTACACATCTGCTATGATAAACAACTATTTCAGCTTGTACGGGTTAACATAAGACAAATATCTGTTGCACATCCTGTAAACTGGGTGTACTGTAAGTCAGAGTATCAAGCCCACAGCAGATCACCCCTTACCAGAGGCTTCCAGCTCACTCTGACTGCAGGACAGATCGTCCAGGCACAGGTCCACAAGCAGCACGTGGCCGACATCGGTGACCACCACCGCCACGCCGAAGAACCAGCGCAGACTCTGGTGAAGATGCTGGGTGCTTGCGTTAGCCCCTCCATAGCTAACCAGTGGCTCAATGCCCGTGATCTGATTTGCACAAAAACAGGATCTATTACTGAGGATGCAAATACAGCTGAATTTAGGACTGCACAATATCACACTGTGATTATATGGTGCACGAGCAATAATCACCCGGGCTTCAGATGACAGGTATAAATATTTGGCCGGAAGCAGGGTTTTTGGTATTATACAGATGTTGACTTATGCCTACAATCTGGTAAGCAGATTAGAATTATGCCTAAAATATTAATGAGATGTATAATGTGATGCCCAAAAGTTAGTAATCTTCATAAATTTGGCATATCATGTTTAAGATAAGAACTTTATTGATCCCAAGGGAAATTCTTTGTCTTAAACATGCTCAGTGCAACAAGAGGAATAAAGATGTAGTAAAGAGCTTAAAAAAGAACAGTAGTAATTGTGCAGAACAGAATAACAAAATAAATCTAACAAAGTAACAAATAACTATAACAGATACGAGTAATTAGTGCAAGTGGTTATGAAGTGACTTAGTGTTTGTGCCATGAATAAAACGAGATAGCAGAGATAGCTTTAATAAATGTGTCGGACTTTAAACTGAAAAAAGTACCACCACTTTTTTTTTTTTGTGTTTTTACCTTATCCACAGTATCTCCTCTTTTAAAAGATGTTGCAGCTGTTGAGCTGTCCCTTTCTTCACCACCACTTCAGTGCTTATAAATCGCTTCCATGATTTACCAAAAACAATAGTATGTGGTGTGCTCCGCTAACCGAATTTAACGAGCAAAAGGAAACCCGGAATTTATAAAGATTACTAACTTTTGGGCATCACGATACACCTCTCTTATTTTAGGCTTTCTACTAATCTGCTTACCAAATTGTGGGTGTAAATAAATGTCTGTATAATACTGAAAAGCAGGTGTCCCGATAACGCCCATCATCTAAAGCCCTGGTGATTATATCACGTGCAGCCCAAGTTAAATGTAATCATCTTAAGTCATCTTGTTTTTAAAATAACTGTTCAAGCACTTTATTAGAGGGATTACTAGGTATACTTTTGAACACATAAATATGCCAGTAGCACCCATTTTACACTGGAGAACCAAGGTGTCTGATAAACACCCACATCAGCACAAGAATAATGAAAAATAACTCGCCCGTCCAGGGATGACGACAGCCTTGACCACCCGTGAGATGCTCAGGTCGTAGAGGCACAGCAGGCTGCCTTCGGCCTCCTCGAGCCCCACCAAGAGGCCCGTCCTCTTCAGCCAGCTGAAATCCCGCGCCACCAGCACGGTGGGAGGGTGCTCGCCCAGCCCGCTGAAGCGGTAGGCTGAAAAACGCTCTCCTGTGACAGCGTGCACTACCTCCAGCTGGGGCCCACAGGCGAGCCAGGCTAGACCACTGCGGCCTGATTGCCAAACAGACATTAGACCAAAGGGAACATTACATGCAGAAGTTACTCTGTATTCATTCATACTTCAGAACACTGGAGACACCGAGTAAAAGCAACCAACACAGCTTAAGAAACTCCCATGCTATTTATTACTCATATTAAGTCACAATATATAAATTTAGAAGATCGGGAATGGCTCTTCTAAATCGATCAACAAGAACCAAGAGTTTCAAGTTACCTGATTAACTACATGCCTGGGTATCAGTGCTGAAACACGGCTATCAAACCCCAAGATGCTAAATTCTGCCCGAAGCAGTAAGCTGACTCAACCTACCAAGTGTGAACTTCCCATGCAGCACTGAGTCCAGTGTAATCTCGTCCTCCCCCAGAGCGTTCACCGTCACCTCAGGGAAGCGCAGCAGGCAGCTGGTGACTTGAGCAGTCAGGTCACGCATGCTTACTGGGCAGAGAGCACATGGAAATCAACATCCAAGTGTACAAAATGCGGCAGAGAATCTGACCACGCTCTAGATACTTGCGTCATCTATAGGACCAATTACAACCTACGCCATTGTTTATTTTTTTTCCCCCCAGATGTCAGTCTAGCACCAATGAAAGAACATATTGTAGAGGAATAAACAGCAGCATCTGACTCTGGCCCCAGCTGTCTCCTTCTGTAACAGCTGACTGCATGATAGACCCTGACAGTCTTGCATAAAGCCAAAACAGTGCTGTACATGTAACAGGAACAGAATAAATGTATAAAAGCAATTCAGAATGCCAGTTTAGCGCTTTTATAATTACCAGGACAATATCCTCATTAGAGTCATGCCGCTTTTGTGCTATAAACTAGAACACACACACACACACACACACACACACACACACACACACACACACACACACACACACACACACACAAAGTGCAAATGTTATGCAGTGATTCAAATATTCAAATAGGCTTTCACAACATTGAATCGTAATCCAAGATGGTGTCACTTTGGGAAAATTACGCGACTGTTTTTTGCATTTCATTATGTATCAACCCAGTGCCAGTTTAAGAGGACTGGCCAATAAAATACCTTTACCCTTCATAACTTCAAAATTTATTGGGTATTCTTGCATCATCTTCCCTATTTTCCCCTAAAAAGGTAACTATTAAGCATGCATGTATACTAACATGTACAGCAGAGCATCACTTTTGATGAATAATACATTAATGTGAAACACTATCACACTTGCCCTACAGCTTGACCTTTCACTAGTGCAGTAGGATCTCACTATTTCTTGAGTGTCTTCATGTTGCAGATCTGCAGGTAGCCATCAGAATAGCCCAGACTGCCGTTTCATGACGTGATGTAATGGAGAGCCGTGATCCCTATGCTCATCCTTTTGCCATTAATAGTGAAATATCCTACTGACTCCGCCCCCCCCCCCCATCATCTGAGTTAACTGCATATTTTACATTCATCTTTCTCCAAGCAGTAACATAACGGCATTCCCCCAACCTTCAACCCATAAAAATACGGAACTTGTTGCTTTGCTATCTATGTCGCCTGAAGTTATTTGGTTTTAGGAACAATATGGGCATTGCAACCTATTTCTGTTACCAGGCCCTGAAATCTCCGCACAGAACACTGCTGTTCTGATACCTGGTTTAATTCGGTGTACAGGGTATACACTTCGGCCGACTGTGATCCAATGATAACTGTTTTTTACCCAACACCCAACAACAACTAATAACAATCTTTATGACAGTCGCGGATTACAAATTTCGAAAGCCTTCCTGAACGCCTACGGGCTATTCGTAAAAACAATAGACTAGTAATACGATCTAGTCGCTAAACACTTTATAGGCGGTGCCATTTTTTTTAACCATCCGTATAACTTCTGATCATATATATATATATATATTTATAGTAACGCGATTAAACAGTAAATAAATTTTACATAAGATTTAAAAATGACGTCAATCCGACCCCATCAACGTTAAACGACTGGGAGGGGATGGGTCGGAAGAAACTTAACGCGTTAATCCCCTAAAAATAAATGATCAGCGAAGATACTAAGAAAAACATCTATCTGCACCCCGTACGGGCACAGTCTTCCAGCCGACACCGAAATCGGACAAAAGCAGCAAGATAGGACAGCAGACGCATGGCCGAGGAGCGCGGCGTGTTTCACGTGGCCCGCGAGCCGCCAATAGCGTCACTCAAGTGAGCGGATTCAAACGGGGCCACGGAGCCGCGCGGCGGCTCGAGCGCATCAACGCCGCGCCGCTAACCTGCTATGACAACGCAGTCAAAGGCTTCCCGGTGGGGAAAAGTGGCATGAAATATCACATACAAGTTCACACTAAACCAACGATGGAACTCGTGGAGCCGTTTCCCAGGGTTATGTTTTTATGCAATCTTATCAATCGGCAAAACAGAGACATGCGGGAATGACGATATTCTTAATCGCAAGTATCTGAATCCACATCTAGATAATATACCTAAATGGTTACCAATATAATTAAACGCGTGTCGGCAACACGAACTGCCTATTTTGTTGTACGGTACAAAGGTGAATGCCGATTTTGAATTCAAAAATCATGCTCCCGCAAAGTTGTAGGGTCCCGAGCCTCCATCGGCACTGCCCTCCGAAAGTCGCCCTCACGCTGAACGTGAATAAGGCGGACAAACCCCCGCCGGAATTCATCCACCACTAGTCAGGCTCCGAGCAGCACAGCGTACCCAGCCAGGGGAGGGGAGTACCACGGGGCAACTCAACCGCTGCACGCACAAAACTTACGTTACGAAGATGGGGCCTCGGCTTTCAAGGCTAATTATTTATCGGACAAACGTAGTTGACCGGTTTCACCCACAAATTTGCCAAAGACGGCTGTGATGAAGCACATATGGCATTCCGCACGGTCAAGCTGATGTGTGTCCGGCTGAACGTTAGCTAGCTACCTGTGTAGCGAAGGTCTCAGAACACTGGTGGCAAATCAAATGCTATCCGTTGCGACTCGTCTTCTGTCATAATCCAGTCCTCTCATACACAACCAGCTCCTTCCTGGATCCTTTCAGCTTCACAACTAACTAAGGACAAACGTAAATAATACTTTACAAAAAGGGTCACGTCTACCGTACGTATTCGCTAGTACCTAACTCTTAAGTTACTGTTAGTTAAACGCGAGCGCCATTTCTGTGTCAATTTGAGCTACTGCGCATTGCTTCGCAAAATCCCGGAAACTACAAAGTGCCCCACGGCAAACATCGCGAGAATTGGGTTCTGCTTTCGCTGCTGCCCTCTAGCGTCACAATTATGTTACCTTTAGAAAAACTACAAAGGGAAAGGATGTAGAAACGGATTGAAGACACCCAATTTTGTAAATTGCCTTTTTAATTATTTTTAAATTGTTATACTTTTAAATGCTAGACAGTGGTGCATTAATAGATTCTGTATATGTCACTTACGAGGAAAAGTTTTATCCGTTAATGAGGGAATTGTAACAATTTTAGTAATGTCTAATTTTTAAAGCAGTTTTTAGTAGACAGTAATATAACGAACGAAAAAATCGATCGTTACAGAACGACCTAGAAAAACTGATAACCATATTTACTTAGTATTAGGGCAGTTGCATTTTCTACTTAAAACGCATATTTACTTTGATTTTTGATTTTCACAGCCAGTGAAATCATGTATGTGAAACGTCAACTGCGGTTACATAAACGGAACAGAATAAGGGAAATGTCTAACGTGATAATAATAAGGAGAAAGGCCAACCATTGCCGCAGGGCAGCTTGCGTCCTTCTTAGAATGCTGTCATGAAAACTCCGTAGTGGGATATTGGGCCATTCTTCATGAAGAAATGACAATAGTTCTTTGAGGGATGAAGTGCTTCATACTCTGTCCTTCTGAGCTTCCCAAAAAAGGGTCAATGATATTTAGATCGGGTGATCGGGGATCCCATGGAATGTATTATATGTGTTCAAATCTTTGAATTTGTTTGGCATGGTGTATCTGATCATTGTTATATTGGATTATAGGCCCACAATGAGGACTCTGTAAAATGGCCTCACATTCTGTGGCTCTTATGCAACCTTTGCAGAGCAATCATCCGACGCTCGTGAAATGGCTGCACATACTTCCAGACATTGTGAGGAGAAGGCACCCTTTGGCTTTCATTGAACACAAACCCTCCTGGATGACTAATCAGTAAATGATGACTAATCAGACCATATTATTTCTTCCATTGCTCAAGGATCCAGGCTTTGCGATCCTTATACCCGGCTATGCATTTCTGTGTGCTAAACTTGAATGCAGGTGGTTTTGTAATGCCAGTTATCCTGTTAAATGTCTGTTCATGTCCACCAGCAAGCTTTGACTTGTGTGTTTGACTCTTTCTTTTTGCCAATCCAGTTTGTCTGGGTTGGGAATATACCATGGTTTTTGAGACTTTCCTCTGTGACACATCAAATTCATTTGCAGTTTTTGTGACCATTGCACTTCAGGCACCATATAGCCTATTTGTCAGTTTCCTCTTGTGGCCTTGAATACCCACATGGCCAAGCGAGGATTGTTAGACCTCTTTTGTAGCTGACAGACGGTGCTTAAAGGCATTCCATCTAATATGACTCACTTAGGCCAGTATCACTTTCTGGCCAGTAGGTGTCGCAATTGGAAAGGTGTAGTGAAAGCTATGTATTAGTATTTAATTTCCATATTTATATAAACATTGCGTGGCAAGGTAGCTGAGACAAGTGTATAGATTGGGTAAGAGCAAGAACATGAATATGCTCAGCTTAGACCTTGTTATTATGAGCAAACTGGCGTTAAAATAGCTGATTAAACTTGAATTGCAGTACCAGTAAAAAGTTTGGACAATCTATCTATAAAGACATCAAAGCTACAAAATAATATATACAGATATACATACATATATAGAATTATGCACTGACCAAAAACAAACAAACAAAAAAAACTTTTGAGGGGGTGGACTCAGAAGGTTGCTGGTTCACATCCCTGGGTCGACAGCATGATCCCACTATAGCTCCCTCGAGCAAGGCCCTTAACCCCAATTGCTCCAGGCCCTGTCTGACCCTACTGTCTCCTCTATGCCAGTTTCATGTGGTGGCCTCCTGTGATGGTTTTCCAGCTGTTGTCCTGAACAAGGTCCCACATATACGCTCAGCACAGATTGGCTGCTTTTCCTTCACCCTCTGGTCAGACTCTTCCAAAATCATTTCTACTGTGTTTAGGTGGGGTGGCCAGGTCATATGATGTGACACTACCATTCTCAATTGTAGGCGGCATGGCGTGTCCAAACTTTAGACTGGTACTGTAGGGTAAGTGTTCTTGCTGGTATAATCTGGAAATTGTATTACCGTAACAGTTACTCTTTTCTATTATCATTGAGCCTATGATTTATTTATTGGTGATTATATTAGATGTGATGAAATGATTTTATCCCTTTACTCATCTATCAGAACAAGTTTATAGGGAATCTGGAGCCTGGACTGGAGAAACAAGGCTGGGAACATACTGGAAGGAATGTCAGTCTATCTCAGGATGCACACGTCGGAAAACTGAGAGATGGAATTTCATGTAAAATATCAACCTAAAATTCATTTTAGAATTATGAATGTATCAGGTCAATTAATCTTCATAGAGCCCTGAGTCACCCCAGGGCACTTCAGATGACATCATTTACACCAAATGGTGTATGAAACTGGGAAAAAGGGAAAGGGGAAAGACAGAATTCCAGAACACAATGGAGGTGAGGAACCAAAAGATCCTGTGTAGAGAGAAAAAAAAAAACCTTGGTGGATTGGTAGCCGTGAGTTTCTGTTTCTGCTCCGTAACGAACGGTACATGTGCCTGGAATTGTTAATGGGGCTGGTGGGAGGATTTGCTTAGAGATTGACTGGGAGGGCATCTCCTATAAGCTCCACCCCCAACGCAGCCGCCTGCTTTCATTTCTCACTGATACCATCACGCTGCCATCGACCCCTAGTGACATGAGACTCACCACGTACTCACCGAACCCCCCCCCCCCCACTCACCGTGCCGTGTCACAACCCACACCCAACCTAACAGTGACGAGAACAACAGATCTATGTGTGGCGCTACCCTTTCTGCTGCCCCTAGGGGGGGCTGCCGCCCCAGAGTCTGATTTGGTCACTGGGAGCCTTTTGCTTTACAGAGCCTCTTGGCCTGATTGCTAACGGTGGCCTGTCAGGATGCATTAAATGAAAACTGATCTTATCCCAGGAGGCCAGTATGAGTGTGACTATCGCCACTAGTGCTTTTTGCACGCTTTCCTTGCTTAATTACTTTATTCATGCCGCACATTGCATTAATAGATTGGAGGGAGCAGCATTGTATTAAAAACCAGTGGAGGCTAGGAGAGTATTGTGCTGTTTCAAGGCAGCGTCTGCTGGATACACCAAATTGGACTCAGTGTCGTTATTGGTGGCGTAGGTGGGGGGGGGGTGGGAATGATTGCTGGAGAGGAGGCTGGAATGTCGGTCATCACTGATGAAAAAGAATGGGGGGGGGTGGAAAGCAGAGGGGGCGTTGTAAAATAGCAGGATTCACAGAATCTCCGACGGCCCCCTAGTGGTGGGGAGTTTACCGCCAGCGTCACGTTCGAACATGGGGGATGCAGAGAGTGTGAAGATAAAGAGATGGAGTCGTGAGATAGGGGGGCGTAAGGGGGTCACATGTACTAGTGTGATGACATTAACTGGGGTCTACCTAGACTGAGTCGTGCTCAGCTGTTGACATGAATGGCGTTTTGTGGCTGATCTCTTTATGGCAGAGAAGAAGCAGAGATGCCAACCGGCATGGCGTTTACCTGTCATGCACAAAAATGAAGTATAGAGTGGGAATATTATCCATCTATATTACTCACTGAGATGAATCTGACATATAGTAAACTCATCAGTCATCTGTTGGTGCAGTAGATCGTGACTGCAGTTCTCCATATAATTATGAATCTAGGATTTTGCGTCTTGCATTGAAAATGTCAGATGTATTTTTAACTGGGCCAGTGTGTGGATCAGCTAAACCTCAGCAAACAAAAAGGCCCTTAACCCCCAGCTACATGGGCGCCTCTGTAGGTGGCTGCCCTTCGCTGCCAAGCTTGATCTCACTTACATGTGTCTGTGTGTCAATAATAATAATATGTATGGGGTGAATGGACTGGCATCCTGACCCGGGTGTCTCTTGCCCAGTGCTCCCTGAGATAGACTCCATGCTGACCCTGAACCATACTGGATAAGCTGATGGGTCTTTTTATTATACAAATGGATGTTTTCTCTTGTCAAGAATGAAATCTAAAACACATCAGTATACCTGTTGTATTTCAGTGGCAGACATGGCAATTGTACAGCGCTGGGTTTGGCTGATCTGCCTTTACCTTGTCAAATTGGTGCAGTTCCCTTTGGTTGTAAATGAGGTCGCCTGGGTGGATGCGAGTATTTGAGGGCAGAATGTAGAAGTACGAGACCATGTCTTTATATTTACAATGTGTTTTTAGTGCAGGGGTCTCCAACTCCTGGTGTTTACCTGAGAACAGGTGTGGCTCATCAGAAGCCAGGTAGGATAGAAAACCTACTAGACAGTAGCTCTCCAGGACTGGAGCTGGAGACCCCTGTTTTAATCTGTTTATTCTGGTGTTATTTAGCTGTTTTTAGGTCCGTTTTCTACTGTATCCTGGCAGTGTACTATTTTTTCTAGTTTTTCAGTAACAAAGTCAGTTTTGTTTAATTCAGTCCTGCAGAACCCTGCTAGGAAAAACACAGAGGGGAGAATGAGGTCATGGAGGGAGGGGCCTGATGGTATATAGACGTTGGTAATGAGGAGGCAGAATCCATCAGCCCTGAAGCGGTCTACTGGAGAGATGGACAGTTTGACTTTAAAGACCCTTCAGATTTGTGTAGCGCTTCTTCTTTAAAGGGGCCATGTCCTAATTGTTGATTAAGTTTTTAACTTTTTTGATTCAACCCTTTGCCTCACAGCCTACCATAGGATATAATTAGTTCCTCACCAGTTATAAGCTATCTAAACTGTTGTATTCTAGCAATACAACAGAGTGTGGGTCAGGAGTAATGCTCTGGCTTCTCTGCGTGCGTGCGCTCGTCTAGCCTGCGAAGACTGGCAGCTCGTCTGCTCGACTCGAACGTGTGAGTCAGGCTGTGTGGGCTTATGTGGGGGCTCATGTGTGCTTATATAACTCTTAGCATGTTGTGTATCTGCGAGTCTGTCTGACGGTGGGTTGTGCTCGTCAAAGCAAAAGGATCAATCTATATAGATGCAACACTACACATAACATGTGCCTAGATGGGCGTGTGGGGTTGTATTGGGTGAGTCCTTGTGTATATCTGTGAGCAGAAGTTATAGGGAAAAGCAGCATCCAGTTGGTCCTAAAGCTGAGTGGGCTTTTGGCTTATCCATCCGTACATCATCCATCCATCTGCTTAAATACCAGGTCACGGGGGCCTAGTGCCTATTTTAGGCAGCACAGGGCCAAAGAAGGGAAACACACATTCAAACACACTCTTCCATTGTAGTCAACTAACTGCATTTGGACTGCAGGAGGAAACCGGAGAAGATTCCACACACACATTCCACACGCACATTCCACACACTCACACTAGGGAGTAGAACCTGGATGAAAGCCCCCAACCCTGGAGGTGTGAAGCAACAGCACAACCCACTTAGACTCCATGCTACCAAGCATTAGGTTTGCATATGAGTAAATGCTGATGTAGATGAAGATGAATCCTGGGCCAGAGGTGTCAACAGTTCTGGGATTGTTTTCAATCCCTGTGGGAGTCACACAAAGCCAAAATACCCCACAAAGCCAAGAGTAAGTTGTACTTCATTTCTCTTTTCAAACACATTGCTAAATGACTGAGAATTATTAAATTCTGTCCTCATATATAGTATGTTTGGTTTTCCAGTCTCCAAATGTGGGATCTGGGGCTTTCAAATGGAAAACTTTAGGATGCACTTCATTTTCAGACATGCTGTAACATTTATCACCACCAGAAAACATTACCTGCAATCTGGATGTTATGGTTATAGTCAATATCATTTGCTTTATCGCTGGAATATACTGTAGCATAAATAATTGTGACCACTTTGTTTATCATATTAATCAAAAAACAAGAAAGCTAAATGTGAATTCAGTACATGGTTTTCTCACAATTCAAATATGAAATAGCATGACGCACTCTACAATTCTGTAATCCATTGTCATATCACATGGAATACGACAAGCTGATCGGTGCCACAATGGCTCATATCTCCATGTTTGGGGATTCAAATCCCACGCATGCTCTGTGCGTAGTGGGTTAACCTGTTCTTCCTACATTGTGTGGGTTTCCTCCTGGAGTCCAAAGGCATGCAGCCATTTCTTTACTATTGTGTTTGTGTGCCATGCAATAGACTGGCCATCATGTCCAGAGCTTCCCCTACCCTGTGCTGGGGTAGGTTCCAGGCCCCCACGACCCTGTACCGGAGAAGCAGTTGGAAAATGAAGGACAAAAAACCTGAGGGTTATATAAGGGGGGTTCTTGAAGTCAGGTAATCAGCCTAATAACTTAGTTTCACTTGTTTCCTGTTCCCAACCCTTATATAAGACAGGATCTTCTGTTTGCTTGCCCAGTGCACTCAGATCCCAATACCTTCAGCCTTGATCCGCCTTTGGGGAAACACCTTTTTTTATTCTTGGGTATCTGTTTTCTCTCATGCTTGCACCAAATAGCTTTTCCTCACCACAGACTTTCTTAAACCTGCTTCCACTTCCATCCCCCAAATAACATCCCTGTTCCAATTCTCTTACCACAGTTTTCTGTCGCTCCCAGAGCAAGCCTTACAATGGGGTCCTTTATTGGAATATACTATATATATTGTGTTATGTTTCTGATAAAAAATGAGTATTTTTACCAAGGAATCTGCACATTGTACAGCACAAAACAACATAAGTTTGTGGAAGCCAGAGAACGTCGTAGTATTTCAATCTGCAAATACATTAAAGACACTAATGATCACAATTAAATATAACTTGGTTGTGGGTTTTCTATCACAATCCATAGATTGATATTAGGCAGTGGTCGTATTTTTCTGGATTTTTCTTTACTCAGAATACTATGTGAAAATAAGATTTGTAACATTATTAGCTACTGTGATAGTTATAATTAAGTGCACATATGTAGAAGACCAAAACAAATCCTAAACAATATAATAATATATCTTCTGCATCAACTGCGCAAAATTGTATTTTCTTAAAATATTCAAAATCTTAACTCACTGCTTTTCCTTAATAAAAAATTCCTGGACTGTACAAACACATCCTGGACGATACGATAATAAAATCTATCATACAATTTATATCTGATATACATTATGGGGAAAATCCAGCTGATTGTAAGTATCAACATCTTCCGCATCAACTGTGCAAGACTGCATTTTCTTAATATATTCAAAATCTTAGCCCACTGTTTTTCTTTAACAAAAAACATTGTTGGACTGTATACTTTGATCTTGTTAGCCCATATGTTCATGGTACTAATTACCAATTTTGACAACGCATACCCTTTCGAGATCTAAGATTATATGCAAATTTATACCTTTATTTTATGTTTGGTACCCAGGAGGACAGAATTCAAGAAAATATTGCCTGAAATAAATAGAGCAGAAATCTAATGTGCTTAGCAGCAAAAAACAGGCACACAAGTAGAGCACATTAAAGTAAAGAGATGAGAAAAAGAAGTTCTGAAGGACGAGGAACTTTGATGTCATCTCACCTCTGGTGATAATTAAACTTCACGTATCCTCTCTGAAGACTATCGCCAAGTGGCATCATCACCTGTTTGGTAACTTTGCACTTATCACCTTTTTAACCTCCAACTGGCCCCCTGACTTGGCAGTGAGTCAGGTGGTTCCCCACAAACAGTCTGTGCATAAATAAGTTGCTGTCAGACCTGAATCATCAACACAGAGTACAAGATCTTCTGCCAAGAGGTCTTGTACAGCGTTACATGCAAGTTGCCAGCAGTGTGGGAGATAATTAAAAAAAAACAAACAAACAAGTAAATAAATAATCCACACAAATGTTTATTACTTTTAATCATTTCAACTACCTACAAAATTTCAATCACTTCACAAACAAACAGGAAACAATAAGAAGATTCAATATTACATGCATTAACAATTTTAATCTCACAGTTTAACGTAACATTTGTATGCTGTGTTCTGATAAGGGTTTTTTTTTTTTAATTTAAGATACTCAACATGTCGGTGATTTGCTGTGCATAGCTCTAGGCAACATTTTGTTTTGTAAAACCTGTGAATTTCTGTTTTGTATTTTTTCTTTACTGATAACAAACCGCACATGGGGATCAAACTAACAGGATACCGTCTTAAAAAAAGTAATGCCTTTCAGAAATATTGGCATAAATAAGCAGTCTTCTCATTGTAAAGAGCAACCATACCCTATAATACAACACACAGCCTTAATCTTTCAGTATTTATTCAACTCAAATGCATATATGCTTAGAAAAACATGTCCTTTTATGCTACAGCCATTTTTTACCATCTCCATTACAAATTTTACAATGATTGGTCCCAGGTCATAAATATATGTTGACTGAATGTATCTATTGCAGATTTGTAGTATTATGATATTCCCAACTGTGTCTTAACACTGAGCATGCGTCCATCAGTTTGCTACTGCCATGTATGATGTTTTTCTTCCATTTTATGCTTTAAAATCAATTACTCATGCATTATGCACACATCACGCCACTTCAAGTGCAATGTCTATATCTCACATGTTCTATTTGTGAGATAATGAACTTGTGATGACTAATGAGGGAACAAAACCAAAGCCGGCAGTTGTAAGCGCTTTCCATTATCGCTTCGCGACTTTTTATTCCTCTTTCGAATATATTGTTACATAGAAATAAGGACCACGGCAGTAGCGAAATGGAATGACACAGTTTTACTTGGACGATACTGAAATACTGAAAAGGAAAAGCAATGTTGTAAAGCATTCCTACATTAGTTGTCATCCAGCAATGATATATTATATATATGATATACATTAAAAAATGAGAACAAGGACTCCACAAATGAGCTATAGCCTTCAAATCAGCACTATGTACAACCTTATAGAAGATACAGTAAAATAAACCATTTACAAAGACTGTAATTTAAAAAGCCGACAGACGACACATAACAACATTTACAGTGTCGAGGAATGGGGGATTTGGGCATGTGTGCAAACCGAGTAGGAAAATACCATGATGAAAGCATATTGGCACTGTTCTGGGAACAGCATATGAAGCGGACTGGGGTGATGCAAATAAGGATATAAGCACTTCCTGTTAGCGTTTAGCCACTGCCCAGCATCTTCGTGGCCCGTTGGTTGGCCTCATCAATCCTGGTTTTGTTGGAGTCAGCCTAGAAGAGGATAAACAATTGCAACTTCTTAATGAACATGCATCAGATTCAATGAGAATAAGGCCAGCTGCAGCCTGTGATGTGTGTTTTCAGTAAATGTACTGTTGCCTGCAGGATGTTGTCATACAGGGAGTCACACATAGAGTTTGCCAGTACTGAAGCACACCTTCTCCATGATCCTGTCGATCTGGCGATTCTGGGTATCGATCTCATTGCCCATGTCCAGGGCCATGTGGCGCAGGTTGCCGATGATGCCGCCCACCTGCTCCAGGTTCTCGTCCATCTCGTTTTCTCGGGCATCATCCGTTACCCTGTGTGGTGTGACGAGGGAGGGAGCCAGTTAATTGTGGACTCGTGGGAGTTTTACTTGCACAAAATTATGCAAAATTGGCCAGAATGAAAAATGATTGGTTCAGAGAGATAACCAATCAGACTGTAGAGGAGGTGGGTCTAGAAGAGGTGGGGCCAAGACATCTGACTGGTTGGTACAATCCCCGGTCTTACACCAGGGGTGGGTAATCTCATCCGCAAAGGGCCAGCGTGTATGCAGGTTTTTGGGATAACCTTTAGGTCAGCTGTTCAAACTCAGGTGTGAGGACTCTTCAGTCACTCAGTTCTCTAATTAGTAATTTAATTAGGGAGTTGCTGTGAAAACCCACATACCCAACGGCCCTTTCTGGATGAGATTGTCCACCCCTGTCTTAGACTTTGGCTACCATTTGGTTGTTTGTATACAGTACATTGTTTGTGTTAATATACTTATGTCCTTTCATACTGTGCTCATGTTGTGTGTATTGTCTGATCCTGTCTACAACTGCAGCTGTAACAGCAAGAATTCCTTTCATGGGGTTAATAAAGTTCATCTCATCCTATCCTGACCTGTATTGTCTTGGCTTAACTTATCCTCTCTGCACTATTCCTCCCAGATCCTCAGATTGGTTTAGCGCCCAGATTAGCCATCTTTGCGCCATCTCAGGATGCGTGGTAAGTTCAGGGGCGGCTCACCTGCGGATAAAGCCTCCACTGATGGCCATCTGTTCACGCTCATCCACCACGCGAGCAGGCTGGCTGGCCACCACTCCATCCTGGTTGTTGCCCCAAGCCTTGCCACCACCCCCTTTGAGTCTGCACACAGAAAGAGGTACTCAACAACTGGGGGGGGTGGGGCGTGCAACCACAAATCAATGCACACGAAACAATGAACAGGCCGATTATGAGCAGAGACAGGCCGTGAATAATTAGACTCAGATGTTAATATTTTATCCAAACAGGTGTTTTATCTTACATATATAAATGTATTTAATAAAGGAAACTTAACATACAGAAACATGAAATGTGTTTACTGTTGAAAATTGGTTGCTGTTTCTTTGAATACTATTTGGCTGCTGTTGATCATTGAAAGACGAGATTAAATGATCTCCATTTTTTGACACAAAACACGAAGGTCAAAAGGGGGCAGAGCGACTGTACACGGAATGACAGGACCCATACACATACTGTATTTAAACAAAAAATGATAGGGATACTTTTTTTAAAGAATAATAATAATAATAATGCTATTAACAGAGTATGTTAGAAAAGCCATTGGTGTTTTGCAACATATTAAAGAAAGCAATCTACGTGAGATACAGTAACAGGGAGAAGGAACAACACTTTGTAATTATAAAGGAATAAAAATAAGCCTTAGTTTTTATAAGATATTAATTTGCTTTTGTTAGTTTCATAGCTTGTAGAACAGCGAATTTAGGAAATACCAGAGTAATAGATAAATGCATCACACTATAGCTCACTCTATAGCTCTATATGATTCATTCCTTTAATTTATTGCTGTGTAATTCATACAAGAAGAAGAAAGTGAGGAAATGAGAAAATTATATGTAGTACACATACATTTTAGTTATGTCTGAATTTGATTATAAATGACTATTGCCTGCCTCTTAGCATTCTGTTATATTACTGACAGATGCTCAGTTGAGAAAGTCAGTACATCTGTGAGAAAACAATTTATTTATCATGTTGCTATTCTAAGAAAACATTAGCAAGAAACTTCCACACTATGCCACAATGCTAACAGCCAAAATGTCAACTCTATTCCAAATGCTATTCTTGCAAGATACTGAAGAACAAAATGTCATGTTTTCATCCTTTAAAACAGTGCATTTCATTGCCTACTTTAGCCTTTCTGAATGTGACCCTTTAATTTCAGGGTTGTCAGCACTCACGCATCTGGCGTGACACGCACTCTTTCAGACTCTCATGCTCACGCAAGAAATCTTACAGCAAATCTATATTATTCCATTATAAACCTAAAATTAGTTACAACAAAAGGACTGGGCTAGTTTGCAAACCCTACAGACTATTTACAAGGTAATAAAACTGTCACATACATGTAAATGCATGTGCATGAGTATACAGACTTGCGTCAAATCTCAAATCTCACTCCAGCCAGCTGACCAAAGATGGAAACCCCATAACTTTGAGGCATTGTCATGCTAATTAACAGTGTATCCATACAATGTCTTATCGCCACTTTAAACAGTTTTTAAGCATCAGTTACACATCCTCACATAAAAGCAGCAGATCAGCTTGCAGTTTAATTGAGAAACTGCAGGCTGTTCAATAATCTATGTGCAGTTAAATATTTTCCCTTTTCATGTTACCCGTTTGCACATATTTTATTATACAGTAATATCGTGCAATTAGTCATAGTCATTCATGAGCACATTTTTCATGCAGCTCACTCTATAATTGTATTAGGTTGTTTGCAATATATCCCCTTTTTTGCGCTAGATTTTTATATTCCTTGCAGCCTCATTCAGACACATTCTTTATCTGAGGAATATTAAATATACATGGCCTGCACACATATCTCGTGTGGCTTCAGTTATTGCGCTGGTGATTAGTGTAGTCTGGGTTTCTAATAATGCTCTTAAAGTGAGTAAGGCTGGAAAAAGCAGGACATGAATCACAGGTTAATGTCAGAACATTCTGAGTGAATACTATATTGTTATATTACTCTTAACAGGTCTTTTTCATCTCTGTGTTTCTACACATAACCTTCTCCCACTGTGACAACAGAAAAGCAAAGCTTTGGACTTAATGTTTATCTCAGGCAGAATGTAACAAATCCATTCATTGCTATCTATACAGGTTTTTTTCATTTGTTTATTTAAAAGATTTTTGGGGGATTCAGAGCAATTTAGTACAGCCCATCCTTAAATCTTCTAGTTTTAAACTACTATAAATGAAACCGTGCTGGATATAAATATTATCATGAGTATATCAGGTCTTAAATCTCTTATTTTTACCAACTCTGATTCTGCGAGAGGTCTAATAGGTATTAGGTACTGAGCTAAATTTGCAATATCAAGATTACACTTTATTTCTTTGTAAGGCCTTGACTCACCAAGTAGCCACATACGCTGCTATTTTACCACTTTATGTCGTACAGACTAACTGGGAGACGTGGGATGTGCAGTTATCAGGCCAGTTATGGTGGTGGCCCAAAAACGTTTGTCTACAGAGATTATGGTGGAATTCCAGTTTGTATCTGATCTACATAAATCCTCCGAACATCTCAACACTGTACTTATCCATATGGAATATGTAAAACATAGATTAACAATTGTTTTCTTATGTTTGAGTATGAGGAATTCATCATGTAATATGTTCTGATAATGTATTTCCAGGTTAATGTTTGTAGTACCTACTAATATTTTGAGAATGTCATAATTATTATCATCATCATCATCATCATCAATCATTATCAATGATCATCATCATCAAGAGCAAAAACATTAGTTGCATTGGCATGCAGCACATTTACAACATATTGCAATCACAAATGCATCAGGCACTCAGATAAGCCACTTTATAAACCTTTCATAAGGCCTATATAATGTATATACAATATACCACATTCATGTCCGCAATGAAAACAGGCCAAATTTGCAGAGAGAATCATTGAATCGATTGACCACGATAGTCTTATGTTCCAAATAGGTCATTCAGTTGGTGACAGAATGGGGCAACTGTATATGTAGCTGGGTACCATGCTGGGCAAACCCCTCCTCCCAGGGGACCATGCATCTTCAGAACCCAGTGTT
The DNA here is from genome assembly GCA_026777985.1 of Mormyrops attenuatus. Classification (NCBI taxonomy): domain Eukaryota; kingdom Metazoa; phylum Chordata; class Actinopteri; order Osteoglossiformes; family Mormyridae; genus Mormyrops; species Mormyrops attenuatus. The sequence continues at coordinate 10,592,925 of JAODKC010000028.1, forward strand.
TCAACATTGGCCACCATTTGCCCATTGCTCTAGATTTGGATCCAGTAGGGCCCGCATGAGGGATGCTCAGCAAAATAGAGAGGAAATAATATGTGGTGAAGAAACACCAGAAAACATTATTAATGATGTCCAGGGGCCAAACTATCACTTCCACCCTCCATCAATATTGTTTATATATTTAAGCATCTAAAATATAAATTATAATTCAGCATTTTTGATGTGTATCCCTCAACCTTGGCATATGTAAAGTTTTGCCATTGCTCTCTAAATAAAACGAATTCTTTAAAAATATTTACGTTGATGGTTCAGCCCGTGGACCTCCATATAACAAGTGGACCAAGTGGTGGTGTAGAAACACTGCTGAGCGTGGACTACTGTGGCATGCTGTAACATCTATCGCAATGTGAACGGTGCAAGATCTGCACTTATAGTTAAAGCATGGCTATTGCTTTGATTTTTGGGATTTATTCTGCATGCCTCATGCTCATCCTGCCTCGCCCCTTGCACGAAAGCGCTGACCAAGGCAAATGGTCGGGGGGAGACCTTGGCTACCTTTGGAGAAGACTAAAAAAGTCTAGTCTCTGCTTTGCAGGCAGGCAGGCGGGCGGGCGGGGGGTGTGGGGCGGGGGGGGGGGGGGGGGGGCCGCCCCCCCCAAGCAGCACCTACTTGTTACAAGGACAAGTACAAAGACCACAGAATTTTCCTAGATCCGTCAAATTCTTTTCTGCTTCCTTCATGTCCTTATTGATTTGATCCATCCCTTCCTCGATGCGTTCCAGTTGTTCTGATTAAACATAAGCAATTTATCCCGCACAATGAAGCACATGAGAAAGAAAGAAAGAAAGGGGAAAAGACAAGAAAAGACATAAAACTTGAGACATTCAACATGACGAAGAACACAAGTTGGACAACACAACATTAGCAAGAGCCTAGGGCGCTTGGTCAGTACCTACTTGTTACAAGGACATACAAAAATGCCACAGCATTTCCCTAAATCTTTTAAATTTTTTTCGGCCTCCTTCATGTCTTGGTTGATATGGTTCATGCCATCTTCAACGCGATCTAGTTGTTCTGGTCAGGACAAAGGGATGACAGCATTGGAATGAATCTTACTGGATCTTCAGTCAAAACATGAGTTCTGAGGTGATTAAAGTAGTTACAATAGGGCTCTTCTCTCATAACGTCATATGAAACGTCATTTCTGTACCTTAAAAGGTACACTTACAAGGGTACAGCCCCAGTAAAGCAAAGGTACAAATTTTTTGTCTGAGAATGTAGTTGTAGAAAGAAATAACTTGAGGAGGCACCCTAGTGGCCAAAGAGAGTACAAAACTGGAAATGTAATGTAAGGTAACACTTTACTTGAAGAGGCACGAATACTGTAGTATTACATGCTTACTTAATTAGCCATGAATTAATCGGAAACTTAGTTTTGTATTGACCCCATCTTTGGTCATCATTAATCAATCATGATGGTTCATGAATTTCATGCAGAAACTACATTAGTTCATGATTTGTTCATGAGTAGTAACTGAGTTACTAAGTTATTTGTGCCTCCTCAAGTAAAGTGTTACCAAATTCAAAAATACAGTGTTTTATTTCTTAAGGTTGTCCTTACTTTATGAATTCAATATATATTCTCTTTGTATTTAGTCCAGTTTATAGTTTCAGTACATGTTTCATAACCTCTAAGTTGTTTCCCTATTAATAATTATGTAACGATTACACTGAAACGATACTGATAGATTAAGGGCTTTCAGCTGGAGGTCTGCAGAACAGCTGTAGAAATATTTTAGAAAACTGAACAAAATGCATTGCTGATATCGTCATGTGTTAGTTTTAATGCATTGTTGATATCGTAATGTGTTAGATTTAATGCATTGCTGATATCGTCATGTGTTAGATTTAATGTATTAGCCGCAAAGTAATCAGCACATTGTGCGCATCCACTCTTTTATTTCTTCCAACAAAAAAGGTCCTAAATGTCTTTCTCAATGTAGCCTCATTGTTCCACATGTCATACTGGCATCATCCTAGAAGCCTTTCCCCTCCATCTGAACTAAAATTATTCCAGGGGAACTTCCTCCTGGCCCTTAGTCTTTAATTATTTGTAAAATCAGACATAAATGGTGGTGGTGGTGGTGGGGGGGGTGTTTTCATTTGGTAGTCCCTGGCTTGAGAAAAACTTTAACAAAACCCCTACGCTAGATAAGAGCATTGGGAGAACAAATACTTTACATACTAAACAGCTACTCTAATGTCACACTGACAGGTTAATTAAGGTTCCTTCTCCTTTTGGAAGACAAAGCAATTTCAGGTAAACATGTTTAGTTAACATTTTAATGTTCCTTTAATGTCTAAATTCCACATGTTTTACATATTGACCTGAATGGTAAAATTAAATTTTCAATTAAATGCCATAATAATTTCAAATGTATTTATACTTAAGAGACCACTGTAATGCTGAATAAATTCCACAGTAGCTTCACTTAAATTCTAATGAGTTCAAGATGATAAGTGATCCTAGAATGCATTGTGCAGTACATATAATCTCAAATGGTTAAAGGAAATTTCTGAAATTTAGCTGTTTCAATGAGCCAAATAAATTGTAGCCATAATATATATAAATGGCTTTATTGAAAAACAGCCAATTGAAGTTCAACCCGTGGGCTGAGATATCAGGTATAAGCCATACAACGCACGTTATGTGGGTAAAAACATCTCTGTTGTGACATGATGTCCAAAAAGCCTTTGGAATGTTTTTGTGCTGTAAACATATTCCTGTGCTTTGTAAAGGCAACGCTTTTCAGTGTCTGTTATGGCAAAATGTTAGGCGTTTGAATGTAAAATAACATAATGAGTTAGATGTCAATCAGCTTTGGATTTCATGTCAATTAATGCATTATGAGTATTACGTATTATGTCAAATTACAGATCAGACCTGAACTCACCTTGAATAAAGTACTAGTATGAAAAAACACTACCAGGGGTTATAAAAATATTGTAACTTATTAGGGAAAGTTTTTGCAATTAACAGCCAGACGTTTTGCCCCATTAAGAAGGCTTGTTTTGGAACGCTGGTTTCAATTATATATTTTTGACATGTGACCTATAAAGTCACTTTTTTAAAAACAATGATATAGAATGAATGAGCAAGAAAAGTTGACTGTGGAATTACACATGACTATTTTTACATCAGTACTTAAGCCATCTTAAGCTGGAAAACACATTGCAGTAATAAAGAAAAGACCATCTTGTTAACAATTAATAAGAAAGTGGGGTTAAGAGGGCAAAGCTGTTGGCAAAACAAATGCACTATATAACAATAAAAACATTGGGTAATGCTTTACATTAACTGCACTTTCTTAATGACTTTATAATGCATTCAGTGCACCTTCATAATGCATTCATAAAACATACATAAGCAGCATGTAAGTATACCGTAACATCCTAACATACAATAACAACTTTAATACAACTTAACAGCAAACATTATATAATAATAACAAGCATTATAATAGTGTAATAGTATAATGTTTCTTATCTTATCATGTAAAATAAAGCTGTTAAGGTATGTTAGGATGTTAAGGTATACTTACATGCTGCTTATGAGTGTTTTATGAATGCACTATGAAGGTGCACTGAATATTCCATGAATGCATAATTGAATGAATTACGAAGGTGCAGTTAATATAAAGTGTTACCAAACATTCAATGTGACTAATAATCCTGCATGGAATAACTTGCAAACATAAGTCCACACTTTCCCAGCAGATAATAGTCAAATTGTACAATCTAGCTTACACACGTCTATTTAACCTATAAACTGTAATAACATCAAAAATATTTAACATTTAAAACTGCCTTATTATAAAGTGTGGTGAGCATTGATATTACTAATAATTAACATTAAATATCAAATATAATCTTAGATTAGTTAAATTATGCAACCGTAATGCCAAAGAATTTTTAGAAGCATGTTAAACATCAAACGGGAGTTGAAAGGTTCTTTGAAGGTCTCATTTGAATAATCCAAACTTACCTCCTTGCTCATCCAGCATGACCAAAGTCTTGATACCAGCATCTTTGCTCTACTCCCAGACAATGGCAGCGAGAAATTGTCCAAAGGATATAGGGAGAAAGAGTGCAAAAGGGGTTGATGAAAACATGACACAGAAGGCAATGAACTCATATCCCTTCCAGGATGTTTTCTGGAATCCCTAGGAAAACACCTCCTTTCCCCCAGATGGCCTGGTACTGGAAAAGTAGTTGGAAGATGTATGAAGTATGTATGTGTGTATGTATGTGTGTTATTATGTATGTATGTATGTATATATGTATGTATGTATGGATGTATGGATGTATGTATGAATGTATGTATGTATGGATGCATGGATGGATGGATGGATGGAGATTGAGAAGCAAAAAAACTTCAGGAAGAGTTCAGGGAAAACTAATCAGAGGATTACTACAGTAAACCTCTGAAAAAAAGTTCTGATAGTGCGCGGCTCAGCAGGTTAGGATGCTGTATTTGTGATTGGAAAGTCACCAATTTCACCATTGGGCTGTAGAGCAAGGCCCTTGACAACCAAACTGCTTCTAGGAACCGTCTGAGCCTGCTTTCTCAAACAATGTATGTCGCTTTAGCTAAAAAGCAAATGTTAAAATAAACAGATATAAATTTGGCCTAGACCTTTGTATAATGGTAAGTTAGACAGATTGTTGTGATGGGAGGACTGGATGGAAGTTCCGTGTATGGAAAATCTTTTTCCACATTATTCATTGACCCACCAAGGCCTCTGTTTAAAATCATATCCTGCATTATGTTATGTCATCACATATTCCATAATTGATTTAACCGGGCCAAAAGAAGATTGGACCAAATTAGCACAAGCACTATAACATTAAGAACAGAAAATGGAAAAGCGCAACACAAACAAGTATGATAATGACAGTAACTAAATCAAACCAATTTCAAAAAGTTCCTAATTAGTTTTCTGGTCGGAATTTGATCTAATGAAATGAGATTAACTCAGACCGAGTTCTTACAATGTCCTTGGCAAATGAATTGTAGAGTACAATCCGTCTGGACTAGAGTTCATCTCTGTTCTATCTTTTGGGTTTTTGAAAACAAGATGTTTTTCTGGAGCAAATGGAACAAGCAAAAAAACAAAAAACTGCAGCAATGCTTAAAACCTAATTACCGATGTGCACACAGCTTAATGCGCTGATACCATTATAAAAACCGCAGCTTCACTGCAATAAAAATAACCTTTCTCCATTTGTCTGTTCAGTACATGAGACCTCCCACCCAATACACATAACATGAAGTCAGTGGTTTATAATAAAATCAGACTTTTGACATAACCTGATATGATCCCAAGCTGTGGGGGTTGAACGTAATGCAAAAAAAAATCAGATGTAAATCTTTCATCAACTACGCATTTGCTATGAGCTCACGGCTTACTTTTCTGTCACCCCAAACACTGGGAATGACTGTTACATGTTACGTCGTTATGGAGAATTGAAAGGCTACGCAGCTCAATTTTCCTGGTGGTTTGATAGTGACAACTAGCAGCAGCCGATGCCTCGGTCTCTCGCAGTGCCTGCGGCAATAATAAGACCTGCAGTAAATTGTGTTGAGAGACATGAAATGCCATGCTGTCGCTTAAAGGTAAGTGCGTCACGGGCTGCTTATATCATAAGTAGTGTGACATGAGGTCTGTCCCTGCATCGTGGCAATAACTCGTGTGTCTGACATCAAAGGAAGACATCATCAACTTGACATTTACCAGTCCCTGGCTGGGAGATGGGGAATTTTGCTTAAACAATGTTACTGTGCACCAGTGGACACAAGGGAAGCTGTGATTTAAGAAGATCAGGTATAGGAACATCCTCCTGGCTTTGCCTCTGACCTCTCCCGGAATGTACGTCTTCTCCCTACATTCTGTCACTGCACTTTGGCAACGCCCTCAATTTTTAATTAAAAATCCCTGCTAATTCCCAGGGGTGGACAGTAATCAAGTACATTTACTTGAATATTGTACTTGAGTGCATTTTATAAGTATCTGTAATTTACTTGAGAATCAGTTTTTTTTGGAAACTTATGACTTCTACTCCACTACATTTGAAAGACAAATATTGTACTTTGGACTCTGCTACATTTCTATGAAGGTTCTTGTTACTCATTGCTTTGAAACATAGCTTTGAATTCAGGGGACAAATTTTCTTTTCTAAAATGTGATAGGTCATATTGTGTTTGTCACAGGAGAAAAAACAATCACAGTAAACTATTTCAACGCGGTCAGTCAAGTTGCTTTTGGGCGTTTATAAACCTAGAGGTGTGCAACTGAAATTTAAGTTGGCTGCTTCATTTCTTTTTTTTTTACTTTCTGGGGAAGTTGCACATATAGTAATTCCACTGTCTACCCGATGTACACGTGCATAAATGCACACACACGTGTGCACACGCACACACACACACACACACAAACAGGTTTGTAATTATATCTTTGTGGGGACTCTCTATTCATTTCTATGGAAAAAAACTGTTTAGCATTTTTAGGCATTTGATTGTGTTCACAGATCTTTGTAGGGACCCGAAAAATGATCCCCATAATGTAAGAATAACAGGTTTTTATTACACTGTGGGACACACACACACACACACACACACACACACACACACACACACACACACACACACACAAATAAGGTTTCTCTATCTTTGTAGGGACTGTCTCATTAATTTTCTAATTTCACAACATCAAAATAACAGGTTTTTATCACATTGTAGGGATTCAATTGTGTTTCTATAGCCTTTGTAGCATATTCCACAACCTTTTTATTCTACGCGTTCTACAAGCAAGTTAGTGCATTCAGCGGGCTGTTTCAGGGGCATTAGGTTCTGTAAATGCATTGTGGCAACAATGCAACAATGTGTTGACATGAAAAGGAAAATGTACTTTTGAATACTCAAGTATTTATGCAAGTACTTTAACTCAAGTAAAAAACTGACAGAACAACTTTCACTTGTATTGGAGTAATATTTGATCAGGAGTATCTATAGTTTGAATCAAGTAATAGGGGTGTGTACTTTGTCCACCTCTGCTAATTCCTTTCTTTTTTCCATAATAGCATGGGCTTGGTCAAGAAAAGGTCAACCAGCACACCAGAATCCTGTATTGTTCACATCAGAACTTACTCTGAACATCAAATCTCATTAATTATTCTACAGATTAACCAATTATTACACTATTTTCATACAGCCTGTCATTTCACTATAAGTCACTAATAAAACGATGACACCTACTCAATGGAGGTCAACTGGAAACAAATTCTTTAGCTATGAGTACAGCTAGGAAATAAGCCAGCGGCACAGTCGTCATAAAGACGTCATACCACTCAAGGTTTCAACTTTACTATCCGCAACACCCATCAGAGGGCTAAGCGTGTCTGAAACCCAATTAGAAAGCATCTTTGTGGAGGGTCAACTCAACCTGAACTCCAGGTCTCTGACAGTATGACAGTAGGAGCCTTGGTCAGAGCTTTTATTTATATCACTGGGCAGAATGACAGAGCTGCCTCTTCTCCTGACCATCCATCTCCACGAACAGACTTTTGTTACCTTATGTGAGTTCTGTAAAAATATGTCAGCTATATGACCCAAGTGCCAAATTGACCAACAACAGTCTTTACTTAACCATATGTATGAATGCCACTTAACTGCACTCAAAAGTACTGAATGATCTATTAAAGTATTATATGTTAATCGGACAATGTCTTCAACAGTATCTAGTAATTAGCTCTACTTTACATTACTTTATGAAAACATAATTAATACTGTCACTCTTCATTATCTGGTCTTTTGAACCATATCTGGTTTTCTGAACAAAGGCACCGAGATTGAACTTATTCTTCTGGACATTGTAATTTACTGGACTATGTGATATAAGCAATCATTGATGCCAGAATCAATATGACCTTCAAAGGTTGCGTATCTCCTCCAGTTCCCAGAATTTGCCTCTCAGGTTTCTCCGTCAGTGTGGCAATATCCGATTTACCAGTAAATCCCCCTGACATCTGATGCAAGGTCCTCACCAATCAATGCTTTCTTTTCTTTGAATTACACATCGGTGTTCTTCCACAGTATTGTGCAAGTTGAACTTAAAGTATCTCAAATAAGGTTAGTGCTTATTGCTAATAAAAGTGTAACATGTAACACAATATTTTTACTGATTATCCCCACCATAATTATTTCGATTAGAATCTGTACTAAATGAGCTCTGCATCAAGCCTGCTCTGGAAGTGTTTTTCAGGCCCTGCTCCCTGGAGACGGTCCACTACCGACAGAGGCTCCAGTCCAGATTCGTGTTCTCCCTGAAGGAACTCAGAAACCCACAGCACACACAAATCTGGCCAGGCCAGCTCCATCTGTGATCAGCGGATCAACACAAACAGACACGACCCTCTGGGCAATTGAGCAGTCTTGTGAAGGCTCTGAGTTTCGCTCTGCTCAGTACCAGTGAAGCTGTCAGAAAAGAGAATGCAGAACTTTCCACGTCTCTGCCAAGATGACCAAAGGTCACCAGAAAGTGTTTCTCTGTGTCAACCCGATAATTCTCAGCCTCTTATGATAAATGAGTGATGCAAAAGCCTTATCTAGCTGTCAAAGTGTCCAAAGCTTCCATTAAATTTCTGCACAAATAATGAACTCCTCTGAATGCAAAGAGTTATTGGCCACTTCTCAGTGAAAAATATCATTTGATACTATGTTCCGATGTTGCTCCTTAATAATAAGATGCATAAGTTTGCTTGTTAAATACCAATATGTTGCCCACACAGTTCGGCACAACAAAGAGACACAAAGTAGCCCATTAAATGGACAAGTGGATAATCAGAAAAGGCTACCTCTTTTGTGGGGCCATACTTCAAATCCATGTTTCATAAACAAAAAACACACTTTCCCAGTTTCTGCACAAGGCAATTAACAGGACTCAGGCATCCCTAATCTAGTAAAAACAGAAATATCCATCCATCCATCCATCCATCCATCCATCCATCCATCCATCCATCTTTTTCTGAAACAAGGTCTTGGTGTGCCTGGAGCCTATTCCAGAAAGCAAAGGATAAAACACAAGGTCCACCACTCTGGATGAGATGCGAATCCATCGTAATACTTCCTTCATTTCAACAGGATTTGAACATCTGCTCATTTATAATCACCTACTTGAAGAGAATCTAAGGAATTTTGACCGCAAATCGTGTAATATTGGGGTTTTCTGTAAATATAATATTGTGTGGAGATGGTGACAAAAATAGGCTTGGGTGATTGATTTTTGTACCTCTTCCACTAGCTGCAGCATGCGACGAGTACTCTCCAACGACTGAAAAGAGAAGGAGAAGAAAAACATTAGATTTCCATACCAGAACTGCTAGCTAAAGCAATCGCTAAAAAAACAATCATATACTTCCTCATTCCTAAATTCCAATTAAAACTAATAATTTGTATTAAAACAAATGAAATATGTTACAAATGTATGCACGTCTCTACCAGATCACCACCACCCCGCTTTACTCCCAGCTGCCCCCGCCCCTGCTTTGTCGCTTTTCTTTCTGCGCTCTGCTGTGTAGCATTACCTGCTAATGAATTTTTTATAAGTCCATTTGTACAAAGTATATTATATGATTCTGTGGAATGAGATCTTCCGTGCATGTTTAAAACGACAACCACAGAGCACTGTGGCTCAGGGATAAAGTTGACAAGACGCGGCATATCAGCAACGCCATGTGGTGTACAAATCCAAAGTTTACACAACATCTGCTGAGGCAAACAAGGAACCAGTGTAGTAGCAAAAGATACCATACCTGGTGCTAGTATTTATCTAATGAGGGATCGGATTTTTGGGGTTCTTCTTAAATCTTTACTTGAATTTTGCAGATCTAAGTAATGCAGTGACACTGTCAGCAAAGGACATATTTAATATTAATTTTAAAAGAGTACTACACACCATTTTAAAATGGGCACGTGAAAGACCAGTTTATAGTATATAACTTTTGCAGCATTTTGCATGTTTTATACTTATTTGGAAAATTGGGTTCAAAATATGATGGTTAAATACACTCCAAAGAGTCCTTTTCTGATGGACAGGCAAGTGTTAAACTGTACAACTAGCTCCAGAAAGACAAGAGGCTGGAAGCTAATTGCACAAAGACCCCAGAGAATAGCTTAGAATGTCTATTTCATGCTGCAACACTCTCAGTTTCGGGCTGTCAGCACATCTGAAGGTGCAAGATTTCCAGAACAAATCCTCCTTGGGAACCATTTAGTAATAATTAATGCCACGGTGCAGCAGGCATGTTGGTTTTAAATCAGCCTTGGTCTGACTTGTCTCACCTCATTTGGACACGAAAGGTGTGAAAGTCTCATTTTTCAAGATGGATGCATTAGGATGGTACAAATGAGCCTGGCTCAGAGGGGTGATTCATCAAGGCCCTCCCCACGCCCACCCCCAACCCTGGGCCACGTGGCCTAGGCTCAGCAGCAGCCAGAAGGGCGATGGCCTGCTGTCCCCTCAGATGAGACTGTGACTCAGGCACACACCAGCCATTACTGGCAGCGACTGCAGTCGCAACACCAACATCGCCCCCTTAACAAGACGACGGAGACGAGAAGCTGGAAATTGTTTAATCTGCTTCGGCAATGAGGCACCGATTTTGCTGCATGCAGTGTCCCATGTATGAGTGTCCTGCAGTTTTGTGAGTTGCTGCTGCTTGTGACGCAGACAGAGACTTCTGGTGCTGGGCTGTCCTGAATGTGACGCGAGTCGAACTTTTACATGCAATATGGCAGGAACAAGTAACGAGGTATGTGTAAAGCTCCACAGTTGGCAGGATCTTCAGGGACTACAAGGAATGCGGTTCCCTCCCCACCATGACAGGGACCTGTACAGGCCTCTTTGAAACTATTCATCAGCCATACTAGGATACATACTTTTGACGTCCGGATAAACATCAGACAAAAATTTCATGGACCGGTAAACTGGTGATTTGATAGATTGTTGATTTCATAAGTTAAATTTTTTTCAAATGCTAACAGAACATGTGAATATGACGACTCTTTCAAAACCGAAACTACAGCCACTCCCCAGGTTACGATGGGGTTACGTTCAGATAAACCTATTGAGGCTATCGTAAGGCGAAAATATCGTATGGCGAAAATGCATTTAGATACAGTAGACCTAACCTAACAGACATCATAGCCTTGCCTAGCCTACCTTAAACATGCTTAGAACACTTATATTAGCCTACAGTTGGGCAAAATCATTAACACAGCCTATTTTATAATAAAGTGCTGAATATCTCATGTAATTAATTGAATAATATAGTGAAAATGAAAAACATTTACCCATCGTAAAGTCTAAATATCGTACCACAGACCATCATAACCGGGGAGCATCAGTATATTGTTTAATTTTGGAAATTATCCAACACAAAAGCTCCAGCGTTCTGCGGACCAGGTGTTGGGAACCCCTAATCTACACCTCACTCTTTTAAAAGGACGAAATCATCCGGAACAAAATGAATAGTGATGCAACACATTTATTTTGCTTCCATTTAAATAACTTCATGTTGCTGGTTTTCTTGGGCTGCTGCTTCTTTTTTTAAGATTCATCTCAGAGAATGCTAATAAGAAACATTTGTTGCATTAAATATTATTTTCATATTTTAAAATATTTTTCAAATATACATTTTATATAAGTTGCCATATATTTTTTCTTTTTTTTAATTCCGAAAAATATGTGACCGTTTCAGGGCCGTTACAGAAAAGCATGACCCCCTCCTTGGACCTGGTGAATTTTCTGACTGAAAGCCATTCATTTAGCCACCTGCTGCCCTAAGAAACACAACACAGTGCACCAACATAACAATCAAGACCAAAGAAAATAATTAATTGTATCCTGTGGCTCAATGTGCATCCTATAACTCAACAAGTAGAGCACTGCGTTGACAACACAAAGGTTGATTGTAGAAATCCCAGAAGGACACATAAAATGATTCTTTCCTCTACTTTAAGTTGCTTTGGATAAAAGTGTTAAACATGTTTAAAAAATTAATTGAAACAGGATTCAAGCAGGATTTCCAGATACTGTCCACAAACTTCTGGGTCACAGTAGAAATAGATGAATCTGAGTGGATCACCTAGGTGTGTCTGCGGTGAGTGATAAAGAGTCCTCTCCTGCTTTGCTTTAACGTGCAAACGCAGGGGCTCGGTGGTACTCACCTCATCGGCCAGCTGGTCGGCCCGCTGCTGCATGTCTGCCAGCTCGTTGCGCATGTCCGCGTCGTTTGCCATGATCCACAGATATGTGGACGGGTGCCCGTCTCCGACTGGGAAATGCCGGTCCTACCGGATGGACTGGAAAATGAGGAGAAACCAACTTTAAAATAACTCAAAAAAGAACGACATCACTGTTGTTATGGCAACCATGTCTGGAAGCCTATATGAATGTGGCAGTTTAAAATAACACTGATGTGTGTGGTGAGAAGGCATTTTGGCGAGAATCTCTGCAAATACATTAGGTAACAATGAAGTCGTCTTACGAAGTATGACCTATGACGTCATGCAGTGACGTACACAGACTTTTCCAGGGACAGGTGCTCAAACCCGGGGGGGTGTGGCCAACCCATAAGTTTTCATAACCGGGGAGGGGTTGCCCTCGGGAGATTTTGGTGACTATTGATAAAAGCCAAAAAGGGCACTTGTAACATTGTTACAATATTGCTTATGTCGTGACATATATCTGGTTACTGTATTTTTCCACTGAAAATGAGGAGGGCAGGAGTGTAGAAATCTTATTCCATATCTTAAGCACTGGATGGAAATTCATTCATAGGCGATCAAATAGAGATTAAAGAATGAACAAGAACCCTCCGTTGGTGCTATCTTTTTGATCATGGGCTGCATTTGATATTGTGAATAATGAATACTTCAGGTACAGCAGTGCCCGTGTAAGAACATTGGAGAAAGCTAATTACCACTTGGAGATCAAGGCTGTTGGCAGGGAGTGAAACATTAGAAGGTGCAGATCAGTGAGGCACTAGGACAGTAGAATTATCATGAGAATATCCTGGATTAAGACCTTTAAATCTGGCTCCAGGCCTGCGTTGCTGGCCAGGTAACAAAAGAAGTATGATTTTAGGACCCAAATGCAGAATCACTTCGCCTTGATATTATTACCCATCAATAATTTCAGCTGAATGGTTTGTATCTCAAGCAGATTGATGACCATCTGATGCAATGTAGCCCTCTACCTCCTACATCACCACTGTCTCTCACATGACACACAACACAAAATATGCTACAATCTAACAGGCAGACAATATTTCCAATGTGAATAAGAGAAGATACAAACAGAGGGGAATGGCTGCAGGATAAGATCTGTGTGGAGCTGTGTGGCTCAGCCGGTTAGGACCCTGTGCCTGTGATCGGACGGTTGCCAGGGCCGACAGACTGATGCTGCTGTTGGACCCTTGAGCAAGGCCCTTAACCCCCAGCTTCTGGGGTATTGCATGCTAGCTGACCCAGTGCTGTGAATCCTAGAACTCTAAGCTTAATCTCAGCTCTGTGT
>JAODKC010000028.1:10606656-10661846 GCA_026777985.1 Mormyrops attenuatus
TGATTAACTACACGTCAAGTTATTATTTGGTGTTCCTACAACTTGGTTAAGTGACAAGACTTTTGTCAGGCACTGTATATATATATACATATATATGAGACAGAGAGGTAAATACTAGAAGTGCACCGATACTATATTCGGGATCGGGATCGGCATCGACCCATATCTAATTAGACGGATCGGGTATCGGACATGTGACCGGGTATCGGACATGTGACATAGTAGATAGCTCCTATTTCTTGTTAAATCGATTTGTACAATCAATCGCACCACAGCTCTTTCCCATTAGATGTGTTTTCTTGCGCATTCAAGCTGAACACTCGGTTTTTCTGTCACTCAGTCGATGTAAGCGCGGTGACTTCCGCCTGCTGTGACGTCAGAACATCAGACAAGAGGGTGACAATAGCAAAAGCGACTTGCATGCTTGCAAAGCAAACTACCAAGCATGTCTGCAATCTGGAAGTATTTTACGCTTGAAACAACAACTAGTAGCACCGCGATTTGCAATCTTTGTAAAAACAAGGTTTCAAGAGGCGGAAGTAGCGTCGCGGTGTACAACACAACGAATTTAATCAAGCACCTTAAAAATCATCACACGGAGGAACATGAGGAGTTCAGACAAGCCAAACAGAAAAAAGAAGACGAGTCGAAAAAACAGCTGACTTTGCCCGAGGCGTATAGTCGTCACGAAAAACTTCCAAACAATAGCCCGAAAGCGGCTAAAATAACAGAAAAGGTACTAGAATTTATTGTTCTGGATGATCAGCCCCTGTCTGTCGTAGACAATGTAGGATTTCGTCGCCTGATGGAATATCTAGAACCAAGGTACAGTTTACCATCTCAGAAATACATTTCTGAGACAGCATTGCCCGAACAATACTCTAGAGTGATTACGCTCATTGAGGAACAAGTAAAAGATGTGCAGTCGATGAGCTTCACTGCAGATATTTGGAGCTCGGCTGTGTGCCCCTTGTCTCTTTTAAGTGTAACTGTACACTGGGTGAACCCGCTAAGCTACGACTTTCAGAGTGTGGTGCTACAAGTTAAAGGACTTTGTGGATCACAAACCAGCACTTCAATTTCAACTTCCATCAGAGAAATGCTGGGTAAGTGGAAAATCTCTCTAAACAAAGTGCACACAATTGTGCGAGACAACGCAAGTAATATGAAAAAAGCAATGGATGATTTGGGAGTCGCTAGCTTGGGCTGTTTTGCGCAATCGCTGCAGCTTGTGATACACGAGGGGCTGCTATCACAGCGAAGTGTAAGTGACGCTGTTGCAAGTGCGAGAAAAATTGTGGGGCATTTTAAGCATTCGCCACTTGCGTGTACTCTCTTGGAAGATATTCAGACTGAACTGCAAATGCCTCAGAAACGCTTTAAACAAGATGTGCAAACGAGGTGGAACAGTACGCACCAGATGATTGCGAGCCTCCTTGAACAGAAGAGAGCCCTTTGTGCTTATGCTGCTGACCACAATCTGCCGGTAAAACTTACAGCCAACCAGTGGGCATTACTGGAGAAAACGATTAATATACTTGCCCTGTTTGCAGAACTGACCAGAAACATAAGCTCTTCCACTTCCACCACAGCTGACGTTATTCCAGCTATCAGTGTTCTGGAGCGTCTGCTGTCTCGGCAGGACGATTCTGACTCCGGGATCAAAACCATGAAAACTACGCTGCTACAAGCTGTCAACAGACGATTCGGCGAAGTCCAAAATGAACCACTTTACTCAGTTGCCACTTTACTCGATCCACGATACAAAGACAGGTAAGATTAAAGCTTAAAGTGTGTTTTATGATAGCCATGATGTATGCAACATTTAAATTTTATATAGAAATTGTAAATTTATAGTAGTCATTTAATTATCTCCATCTGAGTTAAATACTGTGTGTGATGGCAGGGAGTGTAACAAGCTGGAATTTAAATAAGCCTTTGCTCATACGAATATAATTTTAATAGCTTGTGTTGTCTGTCAAATTTTTTAGATACTTCACAAGAAAAGAGACGGCCAAGTCTGCAAAGGATGCACTGACACAGGAGGTTGAGAAGATGGAGGAAATACTGCAGAGGACATCAACTGTAGTAGGTGAGCCAGCGGCTAAGCTTCTTTGCCTGGAAGCAGCCAGGCCAAGCACAAGTGCAAGCGAATGCAGCTTAAGCAGTCTGTTTGAAGAAATTTTGGAGGAGCATGAAGAACCCACAGCAGGAAGAAGCTTAACAAGCACTTCTAGTCAGATACAGATGTATTTGGCAGAGCAAACTATTCCCCGCTCTGACAGCCCATTCCAGTATTGGAGAATCAACCAGCATCGGTTTCCTGCCCTTGCTGCAGCTGCTGTCAAATTTCTCTGTGCCCCTTGTACAAGTGTTGAAAGTGAAAGATTGTTTAGCACAGTCTCCAATGTTGTAGGTGAAAAGAGGAGTCGACTAACTGCAGACAAAGCAGAAATGCTGTTCTTCCTAAAAAAAAACTTACCCTTGGTGCTTAAGTGAACTCGAGACTTGAGCGGGAAAGCAATGATTACTGTAATTTCTGATAGTCTGCTTGTTAGCCGTTTATATCTACTTTGTTGCTGCTGCTGTTACATTGTTCTTACTTGAATTGTTCATTATTCCGAAATGTTTTATCAAAATGCCATTGCACTATATCAGCACTACTTATAATATCTTGGATTATCTATTTGAAATATTTAACTTGCACAGTTTTTTAAATGACAGAATTGGAGTGCAGTTTATTTATTTACTTTGGGTGTGTGTGTATGTGTGTGTTTAACCAAGTATGGAATGGTTTAGGATTTTATTTGCAATCCCTGTGAAATGGCTATTTTCCACAACATTTGCTGCAGTTGTTTCTTGTAGCCTAATTAAAGTTTTTTTTTGACATGCATTTTTTCATTTGTATTTACTAGTCTTAAAAAAGACAGATGGTATCAGATTGGAAATCATATCGGAACCCTCTGTTCAGGTATTTGCATCGTATTGACAAAAAAAGTGGGATCAGTGCACCTCTAGTCAAAACAACCCTGAAGAAAATATTCCTCTTACCTAAATATTCAAATGTATATTTTGTCAGTTTTCTTATACATGATGAGACACACATGTTTCTCTAAAATCTAAAATTTAATTAACTGCCAACATTCACATTCAAAGCAGTAAAACATTAATCTTTTGCAACACCATTGTTGTATTTTTCCACAGACTTACAAAAGCACTGTTTTAAATAAGGTATCCTTTTTAACAGGTAAAGAACAATCACATCCAGATCACCTCTTTCTTCTATCCCCAGCCCATATCACTTCCCCAATTAGTCATACGTTTTTTAGTGAACCGACATAAATGGTACCCAAAGGGAAACATTCCTCCAAAACCAAATTAGCTTGAAATCTCCATGTACTTCACACTTCCAGAAGAGCTGGGGAAGCGCTGAAGCAAATCTTCAATTAGTATCCCATGAATGTTGGATAGCAGCAGCTTACGTCATTTTTGTCGCTTTCTTATTTTAGTTGAAGCTTAGACCGTTCAGTGGTGTGTCACTGTGGGTAAGTAATATATATCTCATGTTAGAGATTTAGTGGGGTCAGTGTGGGTAAGCAGTATGCTTGTGAAACTGAAGATTTGGCAGTGTTTCACGGTGAGTATGAAAAAATAACTACCATGTAAGATAATACTGCAAGATACTTAAATAAGCATATAAGAACTGAGTTACAGAAAATGTCACAAAGAAACTCTTGGTGTAATATCAGAAAGAAGCATAACTGTATGTTGGCAGGCATTTGGCAAGTAATGTATCCTCGGGCACTCTCTGATGCATATACAGTGTCTGCTGCTGGCTCCACAAAAATACTCAATATTCAAATTGCAACGATAAAATTAGTGAATCTTTAAGATCAGAGCTATCTACTCAAAAATAATGGCTTAGTTATGCAAGTTTCGAAAGCAACTGAGCATGGAAAAAGTGGCACAAGTGAGTTAAAACTGGTAACAAAACTTACAATAAAAACCCCCCAAAAATCACACTATGCTACTAATACACAAATCCTAAATGTGCTTGTGAAAGCAGAACAATACCTTCACTTACAGAATTCCAATTATAGTGAGAAGGTCAGAAGGTATCCACAAGGTGATACGGGGGGGACAAAAAATGTCAATTTTTGGGTGCCAATGGTACTTGGGCTGCCTTATCCTGCTATCTATACATAAGGCTGACAAAAGGAAATTAAATAACAGGCAGTTATTATCACACCCAGCTTGTGCTGATCATCCTGTGCCACACCCTCCTTGTTACTCCAGTGTGGATTCTCAGTGTTTACCAGCTGTTCTGAGTTGTCTTCGTTACTTCAGTGTATTTAAGTCCACGTCAGAGTTTGTATCCCTAGTTCTGTCATTGTAGTGTTGCATGCTGTTTCTTCCCTGTGCCCTTCGTTTCCTCA
This sequence comes from Mormyrops attenuatus, assembly GCA_026777985.1. Lineage (NCBI taxonomy): Eukaryota > Metazoa > Chordata > Actinopteri > Osteoglossiformes > Mormyridae > Mormyrops > Mormyrops attenuatus. Next base: position 10,611,093 of record JAODKC010000028.1, read on the forward strand.
TTAAACCCTGTCATTTTACCCTAGACCTTCTCTCCTTGCCTGCTTCCCCGGTCCGTGCGTTACATGCGTGACAGTTATTCTCCTGAATTCTACGGTCTTCTAAGCAGAAAACTACAAATCTTCAACTAGAGATTATATTGTCTGCATGAGACGGCAAGATGTGTCCTGCTTCAGTCTTGTTCACATTCTCGACATTCGTCGGCCATCAATAAGGGATGGAGAAACCGAGAGTATATATGGCCTTTGTGTTTTTTTTTTCCTTTTGTTTTGCCACTTGATCGGCTCACTGTACCATCCCGTAAATCGCCGCTCTTTAAGGACAGGATTTATCTTTTTAGCAGGATTCCGTAATCCACATCTAGGGAGGAAACTGGATAGCAAGCCAAACACGTCAGTCGAAACTTGGCTGAGAACTGTAATCCATATCTGAAAGGAGTCTGTAGAGTTTGCAGAGAAACAACGAACTTGTTGGTGCTCAGAATTAAGCGTCACTATAGACAGGCCTGTAATTCTCAACCCATTTTACACAAAAAGTGCTGTTAAACTAAGAGCTTCATTTGTAAGTGTTTTAGCAGTGAACCATATTTACACCAAACCTAATCACAATCTAGAGAAAATTATTTTCTGGGCTCCTGTTCATTATTAATGCGCTACATTCAAACAACTAACCAGTGGTCAAGTATCTAGCAACGCCCCCCCCACCCCCGATTGCTCTTTGCCTCCATATTCTCTATATATGACATTTACTTCCTTCCAGAGTAAAAACTTACTCAGGATCATAGTCTCACAAATCAGGTTAGACCAATACGAGACATGTATGCACATAATATTCAGGAAGTTTTCATTTGGTTACGGCCAAATTCTGTATACGCTGTTTACTGAAAACACTACCATTCATTTTAAAATGTACTAGAGCATTAATACCCTCAAAGACAGAGAAAAATTCAACATGCACCATTTTAATATTAATTGCTGAATTGCTACTTTTGTATGCAAATTGTCCATAATTTCTGTGTCTTAAGGCAAAATGTGATAAAGCATAATTCTTAAAAGCAGGTTAAGGACAACTTGAGCAGACCCTTCACAGATCTGTTTGCAAATCCAGTTCTTTAGCCCATGCATAAGCACACGTGATGGATGTGGAGTGAAAATTTTCAGGATGTTGCACTGGTAAATGAGAAACAATCTGTGCAAACTGGAATATTAATACCATGTCTCACTTGAAGGTAATTATTGTTGTTATGCTTGTGTACATGCCACTTTTATATATTTGTTCAATATAAATACTTGGTACTATATATATCTGGTAAAAACACTCAGCCAAAAGCAAGTTGCAGTTTTAGGCTTAAAGAAGCCTTCGACTTCAACCTTTAGATTTATGAAGATTTTTAAAAATTGAGTCAATAGCTGGTACATTATAATGTAGTTAGGATTGCATCTGGTATTCAAAAAAGGCAGGCTTAGGCAATATTCAGGCATTTAGAGTCACAGTCCAGTGGCCATGTGACCTCTCTCTACCACCAGAAACACTTTCAGTAGTTCAGAGGTGCAATTAAATGCTCAGGTGAAATCAATTCAGAGACCATCTGGCATTTCAGGAATGTGCCCCAGAATTTTGGGTCAACCATGACAGATGTCACTGATGTTGCAAATCCATCCATCCATCCATCCATGATTCCTCCAGCTCAGCTGTTTATCTTGGACAGGGTTGTAATACTTCTGACATTATAATAACTAAATCAAAATAAGAATATACTTGAATGACACTATAGAAGTATAGATCAGTGTTTCCCAATCCGGTCCAGGTATCCACCCACAGACAGTCCACATTTTTGCTCTGGGAGCTGGGAGGGAGCAAAAATGTGGACTGACTGTGGGTCCCCAAGGACTGGATTTAGAAACACTGCTATAGAATATATTAAAATAGTTCTAACAATTCCTCCCCTGGAAAAGAAGAAAAGTCCAGGAATGACCTGTGCTCAGTGCTGTGGATTTACAAAATGAAGGATCCAACAGGTGCATTAGCTGCGGGATGGAGAGCTCTCCCTTAATGGGGTTTTTACGCAAAAAAAACTGGTTTAAGTAAATTTGGATAGATGTTAATTACACTGTAGTGTGATTTACTATTGGTTCTTTTTAAAATGGTGTCATTTGGAAATGAACATAGTATTCTACTCTAGATTACTCTAATTTCACCAAATAAAATGCCAGACTGGAATTAGATGAGGGTAAGCCTTAGTTTTTAATTACTTTTCCAATGACTTTCATTCCACACGCCCATTCATTATTTAGGCTGTAAAAGTTCATTGCTTTTGGCACAATAAACTTAAATGAGTGATCTTCAAAATGGCCTAAGTTTATTTAAGTGTTGAAGTTTAAGAGGTAAATCTTAGCAGAAACATAAAAATAACAGTATCCCATAGTGTGCATCTCAGACTGCAATTATTCAAATGGCTTATTTCCATCTGCCCCTTATTTCTGGCATAAATTGGTATGTTCCATTTTTTTCTCCTCCATTAACCTGGACTAGAATCCTGATATGTTGTGATGACAAAGCCTGAGCATTTAACTTGATTTTATTGTTCTCAGCAAAGTGGTAATTTTAATTTTATTTGCCCCAATATGGTTTATTCCCCCGACTCCATGGGAACACAATTCTATCTCTGCATGGCGTGGTTTTCTAGAGTGTCTTTATAATGACGATTATTTCGATTGCATTAAAAAGGAATCTAGCTATGTATAAAATCGTGTGTTGCTGTAATTGCATATGAAATCCAGTGCATAGTGGCAGTAACCTTCAAGGATGTAAGGACTACGTCTCCAGCAAAACAGAGGTCAGTGAGAACTGCTGGCTTGCCTCGGTGAAATATGCTAAATTGCTCATCAGTTCCCCTCCACTGATTTTGACATCTGGTTAGAAGAACTCCCTCTTGAGCCTCCTTCCCTGTCCTAGTACGACGTAATCATCATCCGATGTGATTAGAGTCTGTAGGGCTCCATCATGAGGTTACAGAGATTAGACCCACTGTTGGAAGAGGATTTAACCAGTTCTCTCATTCCCTAGATGTTGTCCATAGGCATAAAAAAAATAACGAAGAAGATAATAATATGTGCATGAAAAACATTTGCTAACATCGGTGAAAGCAGGCTGAAAGTAGCAGCTACATTACTATGTGTTTTTCAAAGCTTCAGAATAATGTGAATGGTGACCATTAATCAGTGATATTCTAGGATAAAGAATGCCTTTACAATGACATCATTAAACAAAGAATGCTATTGTGACCAGGCAGATTTCAGCAAGTATTAGCTAAATCTCCTTGGACAGGACAAGGACAGTCCTTTGTTGGGATACTGTAGCATGGGCAAAACAGCAGCACCAACAGAAATAAATATAAGGAATGTGCAAACCCTACATACGTAAAAGACAAAGTTATAAATTATAACCCATGTATGTTTAAGCAAAAAGCAGAGCTATGGGAAGTGTCCAGACCTACCAGACAAACCAGTTTCTGCTACTTACATTACTAATACCAGAAGGTAAATGACCAAAACGGTAACAACAGCAGATTAGTATTTCAACTGTTAGAGAAACAAATTTACATTGGGAACTGTATCTGCAAGAGAAACCTTACAAAAAACCCTGGCCCCTTGTAAGACACACTGATTTCTTTTCATAGCCAGCCGTAATCACCGGTACCTGTTAGTTCAGGACGGACAGACAAAAACAAAATTTCCCCTAAACACATAACTGCATCTGAAGAAAAAAAACCATGACAATTTGTTGCTAACATGAATGTTCATTTCTCAGCCAATCCCAATACCTCTCAGTGCAGGACAAGTAGATGAAATCCCACTCAGTATCCTTACAAACACACAGCCACCACACAGGGCCATAACAACTGCACTTGCCAGTCAACTGTGTTAACACCTTTTACATTCACAAAATACCTATGTAGGCAGAGAGCCAGCAGAGACCAGATGATGTTACATCGTAAGATCTGCCAACGTGGACAAATTGCCCATCAGCATAATCCAGCAAGCCGATCCTAAAAATAGTCTAGTTAATTTTTCTTCATAAAGTCTCCATCAACACTCTTGGAAATAGCCCTCAATTTTTGGTTTCTTGGACGTACTTTGGTTTTAATACCTGAGATCAAACACACGGTGGGGACATCATTACACATTACCCAATATGCATTAATTATACAAATTAATCTTAACAATACTTTACAAAGTACAGGTATTATTTGTGGGGTATTATCTAAAAGGTATTATCTTAAAATGTGCAACTTTTATGTATTAGTTGCGCTCTGTGACAGATAAGTAGAAGGGTGAAAGAAATGACATTCAGTAAGGAAATCCATTCTAAGCAATTCTGTCATGAGCAGTCACAAAACAAAAGTGAAACTGAACACTTCAAATAAAATGATTATGCTCAAACATTATAAATGAAGCATCAAATGAAATCAGTGTCATGGTATAAAGGGAGTATTGTTCTGCTAAAGCATCTGTATCCTCTCTTCCCACAGAGAGCACACTGTCCCTTAGTGTCACAACTGGAACCCCTATTAGAATTGTATTAGCATATCTGCTCTGAAACCTCGGTGTCATTACTGATGCAGTAGTTGCCACAGAGCAGGAAGTGAGGTTTTAAGACTCGTGGCGTGTGGCACGACGTGGGGCAGCCTGAGATGAAAAAAAAACGGAAGCCTTTTGTTGTAAGGTCAGGGATAGAAGGAGCAGATGGTGGCAGAGGAGCAGAAAGGCTGCAGGGTTGGAGAACTCTGCTACAGCTTTTAAAAGTCCACCTACCCGAATAATCCAAGAGCCAAGGGCCTGCACACAGGCATTATCTAAAGTTGTTTTAGGAACAAAAGGTCTCAAGCTCCTTTGTTTTAATGCGAGAAGTGACACTTTTGAGCATTTTGCAACAGAAGTTTGGCACAAGAGAGTGACAGCAAAACATAGATCCTGATCTTGTTTGAACATGATTCTCATGAACCTTGTTTCTCTAAAAAGAAATGCAAATTAACAGATTCGTTTCTGCATTTCAAGGGCCTGTTTGAATGGCAATGAATGTTCTGTGTTACCATTTTAGTCAACTCATGAACTGTACATAAAAAATATTAAAAACTCAAAGTTCATGTAGCTAAAACTATAAAGTTGTTCGCTTGCAAATTCCAAGACAATTATGGTACAGGTATAAGAATTTTAGCCCAAAAAAATAACTTCCCAGTAAAATGCATCCCATCGGTCACATCCTGTTCTGAATTTCAGGCCACCAAATGAATTATTCAACAGCAGAACGTTCTCTTTTGTAATATGACAAATCATGAGAGAAAGGGCCACCAACATTCTGTGCTATGACTCCAACCTCCATTTATGCAGCCATTGATTTAGACACGCTATTAAATGAAGACATAAAAAAGCTAAAATCAGACACGGAACAGAGACGGCAATTAATGTAGAATTTAAAAAGTTAATGGAAACAGCCAGGAGGCAGCAGAGTACAGGAAGCTAAGAATGATATGAGACTTTAAAAAAAAAAAAGCATGAGTGTAGGGGAACTCTACATCAATGCACTGGCTATGTGAGTGTGACGGCAAAGTGGGAATGAAGACTGACATGGTTAGACAGAGAGAGAGAGTGAGAGAGAGAGAGAGAGAGAGAGAGAGAGAGAGATAAAACACAAACAGCTATGGAGCTGGTGAGTGATGCATTAGGATTCTGGGTAATAGTAGGCGTTCGACGGCAGGAAAGGATCTGCAATAGCACAGGTGGAGAACCACCGGGATCTGGATTATTAGCGGATATCGTACGTGGGGGAGCTAGCGAGAGACTGAGGGATTGTTTAAATATCACGGAGCAGTAATTTGCTACTGCTTGTTCGTGACAGCCCAAGACGTATGATACACAACACCACTTTTTACAGAGATAATGAGGTGACCGGGGAGAAGAGAGCTAGATCCACAATGAAGTCGGAAAGGTTCAGCCTGACAAGGTGGCTACTTGCCAGTTGTCTTCTGGGAGCTATTGGCATGGGAGGGTGTCAGAAGAACGGTAGCCCAGAAGCTTTATTGAGCGTAACAAGGTAACTCACATGGATGAAAGCTACCTATGAACAGCTCCTCTGTGGGCTTTGCTGATAAATTTGTTTTTGTTCATTGATATTTGAGTTTTTAATTCCTCTTGCTGATAAGACACTGAAAGGTGCTGCTCCTACTAACTAAATACATTGTATATACAAGCATATAGTGTAAGTACACGCTATACAGTATGTACCCATGAGTACTCATGACCCTGAAAGGATAAGCAGTAGGAAGATGGATGGTTGGATGTACATATACAGTACAATAGACCCTTCTGCATCATGACGTTCCCCATTGCAGTTTTGATATATTTTTTTATATTTTTCATATCCTCTGTGCTCTGCTTGCATGCTTGCTTCGCGTGCCAAGGGGACCAAAAGGTTTTACATGGTTTTTCCAGATTATGGGGTGGGGGCATTGTCCTGCCAATTTTCTCATAGTGCTAGAAGTACAATCAAATTAATTAATTAAAATGGACATGTTGAGGCAGAAGAACTTTCAATTATAGGGGTCCCTGAAGTACAGAATAATCACCAGCCACCACAGGAGGTGTCCCCTTGGTCTCAGTGTTTATATATAAACCCACTAAGGTCACAGTCATTTCCCGTTTGATGGTCTATCTGTCTTATTTCTATGCTAAGTGATGACATATTGCTTTGTATTGTTTGTAAAAAATGAAATTCTATTCTTTTATGCCAACATAGTTTTAAATAAACCATAACATTTGGCTAGTCAACTTACTCTTTAATTCTGGAATTTCTATTTCTTGTTACACTTTCAGCATAGCTCAATTGTATTTGCCAGTTTGATCAGTTTAATTAATTTAATAATGACTTTTTACCACCTTAGTACATGTATAATGACTACTCACACAGTGGCAGAATAATCTTTGTTTACCAACCGATAGCTATTGTATGATTTTTATGTCTCCCAAGGGATCAACCTCACAGTGTGTTCCCACTGGACACAGATATTACTGGATACACAATTTACACCTGTATGCGCGCAATCATGTCGTTGGTGTACTATTTACTGCATCCTGACTTCACGATTGTTCCTTCAGTTCACACCGCTCTGTATTTCTAGGTTATAACTGTTAGTGGATTGGCTTATGTACTGAATAGGTGCTTTATTTAATGTATACAGATAAGGAGAAAAGAATTGCCTCGATTCACAGTATTAGGAGAAAATCAGCCATGTCTCGGGAGTGTGCTGTATGCAGTGGGGATGCTTCAACCATCACAGCATCCTTGCACAAGGCCAGCTTAAGCCATTGCCTCAAGGAGAGTCCCAGAGTGGATTTATGAACAATCAGGTCAGTAAAAGAGCCCATCTCCCCACAAGGGGGCTGGAAAGCATGATAACAGTCGTATCTGGAGGTAGGGCCATGGACATAAGCTTAAGAATATCCACTGGAATACAAAACCGATGCCAAAACCAAAAATTTCATGTGCGACGTGCTTAAAGTCAGATATTTGCATACTAATATAAAAATATTCTTCTGAATTCAGTTTTCCCTTTTTCTGGGTCAGCATGAATTACTAATGACATCAGGAAGAAGGTTCTTGCTTGTCTAATTCATACACAAGTTATATGTCTAACTGATATATATGGTCATACACACACTCACACACACACAAGGAAAGTGATCATGTTACATTGTAATGGGCCTTCACAGCTGTCGTAAGCCGGAATGAAATAATACGATAACACAGAAAGCAGAAAGCTGAGCATAAATGAATCTCTTCCACAAGGTCATTGCATAGACAGGCCTGCTGTGCAAACACATTGTGTCTGCTAGAGCGGGAGCAAATATTTGGGGAGGGTCGCATGTTCCATTCGGGGGCAGCATTGGTTTTTTTAAGAGTCTGTCAACACATGGTAACAGGATGATCTCGATGGAAACAAGTTACTATTTACAAAGAGAAACATTGGAAATGCAATAACATTATAGGCTGCTCATGTTTTTGTTTAGCTATTTCTGTCTCTGGACTCGTGTATATATATAAAAGTTTAAAAAGAAAAGTCTCTGGACTTTTATGCTCAAGCGGCTGTTTTTCTCATATAGCACAATATAAGTAAAGTTTCAGCTAACAAGCTTGTCTTGTACAAAGGGGTCAGAATATGACAAAACGGCGACATAGAGAGTTATACTCAATTATTTTACATACGTTGTCTCAACTGGCCAACTGTTTAATGGGTATTTCAAAGCTGAATTTAGCAGAAGAAATGTCCATTAACTGTGAATTCATTCCAGGGCGATGAACATTAAATAGCCTGTTTTGTTCAGGTGTTTGATCTTCTATTGTTGTCAGATGTTGAGGCAAACTATACCAGCATCTGCCATTACTATGTCAGAGGTATTGTGGCTTCTGTGTGTGAAAGGGAAATGGAGAATACATCCCCCAATCCATGCACATAAATACAGAAACGCACACAAGATCTACCTACAATCCACTGGCCAGCGTGGAGTTTTTTAATTAGCAAAATTAGTACAATTTTGAATACATAAGTTTTTGTGTTAATTTTTTATCCATTGTTTTGTGTTAACAATTCATGAATTAAGAGACAAACTAGGGCATGACAAAAAAAAATCTATCAAAATGCTACTTGGTTGCGATCAGGAAAAGATTCGGCCTAATCAGAATGACTACAACATACAAGAAGCTGCTATCTTTTTTAGCCTGAAGAGGTATCTTTTTTTTTTTTAAATACGCTTAATTACCAGAGTCTGTTAATATGATTTTGATGAGTAACATTAATGAGTCCTGATCTGTATCCAGTAGCTTGAAGCCAAAGCAGAAGAATATCCATGCTGACTTGATCGGTTAAAACAATATCTAAGTCAAAATGTGAAACAGTTGATAAGTCGAACCATTGTTGAAATAATCTCTCCCTAACATTACGAGGTAAGTGTTAGTATATAACATATATTAAATATAGATAACAAAACCCAGGAATCTCATGAATCTTATAAAAACTCATTCTGTTACATTCTATACCTTAATGAAGATTTATTGACAGACACAACATACAACCCAATGATATAATTCTACACTCAGAGGTGACTGAGCAACAGCTTGTATATTCACATTACACGAAACAGTTTTTCTTGAAATTCTACTGAATTCTGGAATATTCAACACAAACGTGGGTCCATTCATATATAGAATGTAGGTTGGTAGCTTTGCCATTAAATCAGTTGCCTTTAACTGGGCAGGACTGGAAACATGAGTAGACACCTTGTAGTGTTACTCACCATCACTTCAAATGCACCAGCATATGTGGAGATCAAAGTGCCACTGATATGGGGAGCAGGCATGAGAAACACCCCCCCCCCCCGTTTATCATAGTTGAAAGCGTGCTCGGTGGGGACGCCATTTTATGAAATTCCCCTGCATGAGGCAAGCTGGTGAGAAAGAAAGTCTGTCCGCCATGTCTGCTCACCTCCCGTGTGTTTAAACATTTCCAAAAGATGCCAGCATGGCTTCTAACAAACTGCCTTGGTGTTAATATAAAACGTGTTGGAGAACCAGCTCCTAGTTTTCTAGCAGCAGCTGTAGATAATCGCAAGATGGGTCTCCATGTGTATGCAAAGCCTTCTCCTTCTACAAAGGCCTTACATTATCACTTATTACAGTGACAATTCACGTCAGGTACTTCCCCAACTGTACTGCTAAAATGCTGATGGGTCGGGCTTGTCAGAATTTGATTACCTGTCATCAGAAATCACATGAAACTTCTCACTTCAGATATTTTTTTACATATCTGTAAAATATGTAGCCTTTTTAAATTGTACCTTAGGGTGGCTCATAATACCGAATACGGTTGAAGGCATTTTTTTCCGATGAGCGATACAATATTCAAAACAGTTTCAAATAAAGTGCGTCTTATGTTTATCTTTTGTTTGGTCGGTAATCCAATCCCTCACTAAACAGATCGCCGGTAACAACGGCATTTCATAACGAATTGCTTGGCGCGAGACTGATGGGCACACGTGACTTTAATACCAAGCAAGCTTCTCGGTCCAAAAGCCAAAATAATTATATTACAACAACTAACCCAAACCTACATTAAAAACATAGACCACATGCAAAGTCGGTGATTTTAATATAATATAGCAAAACGATTAAGACTGGTTACTCGGGGTGGCGGAGGGTGGTGCTGGGTGTATTGACGAAGGCTGAGGGTTCCCTTTTGGTGCGCGGCGTTCCGTTTTGATCGACATATTTTGCATTGCTGGCATAATTCATGGCACAACTCGAGGATACACCGAGGCTACATTTAAGGAACTCTCCATGCATGGCAGCCACACACCCCCGTCGCCTTTCCAGCTTACCCCGCCCATGACTCTACAGCCAGAAAGACAAACAGTAATTAGAAATGCTTTGGAACCTAAATTTGGCACAACTGTGGGCATTCTGGCATTGTGCGATCAACTACCAAGGTTTTTACATAGCAAAATAATAAAAAAATATGAGTGATCAAAACAGTATTATTATTTCTTGTACTATGTATATATATATATGTTCCCTTTCAATACCCGCAAATGAACAATCATTTAACTGCTTAGAGTCATAAGATAACAAAATTGGTAGCAAACCAGCCATTTCCCTGCGAAATCGAGGTGGGCAGAGCGCACCGAGGTCCCTCTTTAAGCAACAGTATGGATTTCTCGGAGAAAACGAGAATGTATTCGCGCAAAAAAGCTGTGGTAAAGAAAAGCTTATTTTCGTCATATAATTATAGAAAATATCATATAAAATGCATCATTTTAAAGATACATTCTCAGATTTGGAAACTATTTTATTTACTCTCTCTTTGTTATGTTTTTCTCCCCCTAACAATTTCGTTGTATCCATCTGTTTTGCAACCATTATTTAGCTGTGCGTTGTCCGAGGTACTGAAACGCTGAAAACGCCCACACCCGCCACATTACCATCTTCAAACTCTTCAGGCTGAAGCGTCCACTGCTTCCCTCAATTCCCTCAAGCAGACAAATGTTTGAAGCAAAATTATGCAATACAGCAATTAAAAAAAAAATCACTACAGATACTTAAAGTACAGAATTTATCGTAGAATGTATCATGCTTTAAATTTTTGTAGTGGTAATCAGTACAATTAAGCGCTTCGTTCGAAACCACTTGCGAAAATACACAAGATTTAAAAGTTAAGCGTTAACAGGTTGTAAAACATACAGTCGACTCTAACACAAAAATTCAGTACCTGAGTTTTTTAGATTAAAAAATCATTATGAAAAATGTGAGTTTACCTACCTAAACTTCTGTTGATTGAAAACGGAAGAAATGCCCGTGTATTTCGGCAGCGAACCGACACCCTCCGCCTTTCACCAGGACTGGATGCCTACTAAGGCTGCGCGTGGTGGGTACCAACCTCCTGGAGTCTTCAAAAGGCTCCGCTCCCATCAAAGATGGCCGCGTCTTTGACGTCAGCGCCTTTTAATAGAAGTCTGACAGGGAGCGGCAGTGAGCGTTTGAGTCATCGGCAACCGTCCACCCAGAACAAGGAAAGCCATACTTTAAAAATTGGTTTTGAGAACGAAAACCATGTTGATGATGATAATAATAATAATAATAATAATAATAATAATAATAATAATATAGCGCATTGAAATTATGATAGTGACTTTCTGAATGAATTTCTATTCTGCTTTTTTCTGATCTATTGAAAAATAATGGGATTACGAAGAATTACAATATATGGCAGATTAAATTGATACAATTGACAGATAGTTACTTTAAAAAGATTAAATTGTACAGGTTACATCAATAGGTGAACTACGTGACCATATTGAAAACGGAGTTCCCATGTTGTCAAATGCATTTTATGCAAAGCCAAATTAGTGATGCTAAAAGTTTCTCTACTGTTTCTTTACCCCAACAACCCCTTCAGTGTTGGGAAACATCTGTCATGAAGTCAGCTGGCAATAGCACTCAGAGACAGAAGGTGTGTCCCCCTGGGGCAATAAAATAACAGATGCCCCAGCTATCCTGGAAACAGCCCTGGACTGAATCATTCTGCATATTCTTTACCAAATAACAGGTAGCAGCCTTTAAAGGACGCCATGACAGTTCTAAAACCCCGACTTAAAAAAAATAATCTTTTGGATCTCCAAATGACTGCCAAGGTAAAGGTCATGCCTGAGTGACAGATACAGATAGATAGATAGATAGATAGATAGATGGTATAATGAAAGCAGATGCTTCAAATACTGCTTCTTGACTTAATTTGGAATTTTACATCACTGCTTGGGGGTCATGTATGAAAATGCTAGGCAGATCTAGTCATCTTTTATTTTTACTGCTTATGACTAGAACAGCTTGAATGACTGCTCAACTTGCTAATGTTTTGCAGGCAATGGTGGTCAGAAGGAATGGCATTTTCGATTAGGATAAATATAAAATTCTGAGTTGGATGTTTCATGAAGTATTGTCCATCCCATTCTTCACAGAATGAACGACTGCTATCCGGTCAAAGTTCACAAATCTTCAATGCTCAGAATGATCATTTGCATAATAGGCATCATGCTTCACATTATTCTCAACAAAAGGACCAGTGCATGTTCAATGTGAAGCAAATATTGATGGGAAATTAATGGGAAGCAGCACTTTTCTACCACAACTGAAAATGCTGCAAATGAATATTTGCAATAGTATTGCATCCTTCCAGTCTAGGGTGACCAGAGGGTGTCAGGGAGGACACTTTGAGCTAGGACTGGATTTGTCATTTCAGTTAAAAGGACTCAGATTTCACTTAGGCACTGAGTTCTTGCTGTATCTTGATTGGTCAGTCTCCTGTAAACATGTGTGTGTCACTAATGTTAATGCGATATAGCTGGAGGGGTCTTTCAATCAAGGAAACAAACCATTTAAAGCACAAGAAGAACTGAACTGATTAGCCAAGAGCACCAGAACCTTTTAGTTTCAAGTTAGTTTGTAAAAATTGAAGTAGCTCAAAGTGTCCTGTCTGACATGGATTATCTGTTCACCATATTCCAGACACTTCTGGCCAAATTGCATTGATCCACTGCAGTTATACTGGTTTTATTGGTGGAACACTCCTTTGTCATTGCATGTCAGGTACTTTTAAGTGTCTATGCCACAGGGGGCAGAAAAATATAATTACTGGCTGTGCCCCCCCCCCCAACAAAAAAAAGAATTCACCCATATTTGCAAAAAAGACAACTGTTACAATTGTCCGCCATTTCCCCTCCTTATGGACACTGTTGACCCCCTGTGCAAATCTTATCCCTGGCCGTCAAATTTGGCCGTCAAATTGAAGGCAAGGGAGAATCAACAATAGGACATAGGACCATTCCAACCAAATGATCCTATCTGCAATTTTACAGAAGAGAATAGTTACATTTCCTCACTGCTGGGGAAAACCTGATCTTTATGCTCTGCTTCTGGTCTCCCTGCATCTAAGTGGCCTGATTTTTGAGCCCATTTGTGATGAATTTGATAAAATAGAATGAAATAGTTCTACTGCCCCTTGGGGACACTTCTCTTAAGAACATTAACAAAATATGGGACAAAGACACTAACTGTAATGATAATGACTGTGTATTAAACAGTCCACATATAGCCTTTGGCTCAGTTTATTATTTGTGCAAACAATTTTCAGGCCTGTTTACTGGCTGCTCCATATGCATTAAATAAATGAATTAAGTTTTTTGATGTTCCTTCACTGGCCTTGTTCTCAATACTTCAATAACAGTAACTGGGAACAAAGCTGACCTGGAAAGCCCATCAGAATGCCGTTGGTGCCCACTAAGACAAGCATATTTGGGAACTCCATTTTGATCATAAACCTCACTTAGCATGATCACCTAGATGGATGCCTTTTATTGCTTGAATAAATTAGCACTTCATTAAAATCTAATTAGTGGGAGTTCATGGTGGAATGATCAGATAATGATATCTTCTGCACTGTACCCATTTTTTAATAATACTGGGTGCAGTTAAGTCAATTGCAACTCCCGGTGACAATACAGGCATTCCTCCAGAAAGTTCTGTCACCTCTCCGTGTCTTGAGGTACTTATATGGGGGCCATTCGCTGACATCAACATGGACACTCAGGTGCTGCTCATTTAACTAACTATTCCATTCTTCGCAAGGTGGGGCCTTGTTGTGTGGTGCACCCCAAGGCTATAGCCTAGGATAGCCAGTGCATTAATCTGCCTGTCTTCAGGCATCCCACTGGAATGTTCACTGACGTTTGAGACGATCCATTTGGTTGTTGAGTGTTCTCTTCCTCTTTTACTTTCATCTTTTTTGACATCTGTTCTCCTAATTTTGCCAAAACTTGCTTCACTCAGGTCATTTGTGCCTCAAGGGAAAGCTCAGAATTGATTTAATCCAGAATCATTTGTTGTTTTCCTTGATGTGCATTGTATTCTTAGAAATCATATTCATATGTACTGTAAATGAGAAATGACACAACATGCCAGATTAAATCTTTTCAGAAATTTTCCATGATTTTTGTATGTGTGTACTAGTGTATTTTCCATTCATTCATCAGGTTTTTCTGCTTTCGAGCTGCATACTTTATAATTTGTTGTACAGTAAAAACTTACTGTGAATAATAAAGCATAAGATTGTTCCATAATAATTTTATGGAAGAATTTGCAAAACCAGTCTAGAAGCATAGTGGCTCTCCTGCCCTAATTGTGGATTATCACTTATTCGGCAGATAATGTTCATAATAAAATATTATATTTTTCAGCAGTGGGTTTTTTCCTGCATCTTTTATTACCTTTAAAAATGCTTAGAATTTAAGGATCAGTACTTACCATCTACCTTAATCCACAATACTTTGCACCTAGGATAAACATCATTTTGAAATATCAAATAAACATGCACAGAAGGTCTAATGTTTTCCCAATACCTCATTTCCGCAACAGAGCAAATGACTGATGTTGTATAGCATGGCTATAGAGCCATGCTGATTTTCCGGCCTTGCTTCACTTGTGAGTCAGGTGTGAAGCCTCTGACCAATCAGAATCAGTCATTATTAAACAAACTACTTGGGAAAACTGAAAACATGGCCTGGATCTGGAATCAAGGTCCAGAGTTGAATAGCCTTGTTCTATAGCAGGGGTGGGGAACCTGATCCATGGAGGGCCAGTGTGGGTGTGGGTTTTTGGGATGGATTCTCAGTCAGCCAATAATAAAACAGTAGTTCTCAACTCCAGTTTTAGAGACCCACTGTGACTGGCTGATTGAGAGGCCATCCCGAAAACCCGCACCCATTCCGGCCCTCCATGGATCAGGTTCCCCACCCCTGTTCTATACTGTAGCTTCATTATAATGCATCCTGAATTTGCTTACTCTGAAAAGTCAGCCATTTGCCACCAGACTTCAAATTATATACTAGAAACTAATTAGTACCAAGAGTATATGCATCAAGAACAAAAGCTAAACTTGTAGTATTGTAAGTCATTTAATTAAAGCATTTCATTTCACTCACAAAGCACCCGCCTTGAGACCTTTTTGACTCATCTTGCAGTCCTGATCAGCTTAAGTGGTTGGAAGATGTATGAACTGACAAATTAAAAAGTTGGCTGAAAGGAAATTAGCATGAACCTGTGCGTCTGACGTTACATTTATTTTTTTTACTCGAAACATTTGGTCTTGAGGTGCAGTACCACTGAGAAGTGTGTGTTTCTCATAAACGTCATTGAGATCCCTCTGCCAAGACGTGCTTGAAGGCAACTTTCTTCAGGACCAGGGCTGAGTACTGCAGTGGCCACCATCCTGGGTTGTTCCCTGCCTTGGGCCCGTAGGTTCTGGGATAGGCTCTGGAGCCCCCGGAACCCTGAATAAGACAAGTGTTTTTTGCAGATGGATGGATGGAGGGATGGATGGACTTAGCTGATCCTTATCTGTCACCTAATATCTACTAAAATCTATATATAGGCAGCCCCCAGGTTATGAACGAGAGCTAATAATAATAATAATAATAATAATAATAATAATAATAATACAGTAATAATGAAGGTAACTACATATGGGGCTGTACTGTACCTTGACCCAATGATTTGCTGAAGCCACATAAAGTTTTCATGAATGTCATAAAGTAGCTCATGTGATGGTTATTACAAGCCATTGTGTTTAATTCAAATGATTAATTTAATAGACAGTCCATTGTTTGTAAGTCAGACATTCTTAACCCAGGGTATGCCTGTAAACACTCACACCCGTTTGCCTCTTTGCCGGTTCATTGTTTAAGTCCCCCCCTATCAGCCTGAAGTTCTGCGTAAAAGGACGGCTTTGTTTTCCTTAGCTGTGCCCCACTTCTTTTAGGTCTGTCGCTCAATTGTTAAGGTTCTTACCTGAATTTAAGTAACTGTACCAATCAATGAATCATTGTGCCTGCCATTAAGATAAAATATGGTAGCATATATTTAACTATCTTGCATTCCAGCTTAGTAGTGATCATCTTGCTGGTGTTTCGATAAATAACATCCCTTCATCCATCCATCCATCCATCCATCCATCTTCCAAATACTTATCCAGTGTAGGATAATGGGATTCCGGAAGCTTATCCCTGACAGCATACAACACAAGGCAAGGGATCTATATTTTTATGCTCCCTCTGCTTTGCTTGTACATCACCTTGGACAAAAGCATCTGTTAAATAAATAGCTATAACTGTACCAGTCCATCACAGACAATTACAGACAATTTATAAGTGCTATTTGGCTCCTCTGCATGTGCTGGTTGGACTGCAAAACCCTTAGTCCTGGAGGTGTGAAGCGACAGTGCTACCCATAGAGTGACCTTGCCACCTTTGCCGACCCCACATTCAATTAAACAGTGTAATACTGTTCAGTCAATATGCACCACTACCAACCACCTCTCAGAAAATGGGAGATATTCCTTTACCTCTCTTGTCATGTGAGACTCACATATACTGAAGTTCTCAATGCATAGCTTTGACAGATTTCGATCTATTAACTGATTAAATTTATAGAGCAAAGGTTTGACATTTGATGTGGTCCAAATGGATTAGTGTCAAGGGAGTTTGGCACTATAAAATTAGAACCAAGCGCATGAACGAACTTGACTTGCATGTTTCTTTAATGGATTACACCTTGTTTATAATATTTACAGACACCTTACCAGTATGATTCCCTCTGTCATGCCCCCCCTTTAATGATGCATAATTGTAAGCAGAGTTTGATGTTTGCACTTGGGGGGCGGGGCAAAAAACACATATCTTGCTTACTCTGTGTGTTAACGCACGTATCTGATGCACGCTTAACCCATTATTTTGTTTACCTATATTAGGGGTGCCAAATGCTAGCTGACCTGTTTCCAGGTCGATCGCGAATGTTTTATACCAAGGGGGACCCCCTCCACCCGTTTGGTGGCAAAATATACCGCCGTGATTTGGTAGCTTGCCAGAGTATTTTCTTTGTAAAAGTATCTCTCACTGAAAAAACAGTTGGGCACCCTTGACCTATAGGGTAGCAACAAACTGCTTATGCAAAGGTGCAAACTGGAAGCATGGAAAACAGTTATGAGCCTGTAAACAACTGCATTCAAACAACTAACCAAAACAAATAACTGCTAAATCCGTGCATAATACCTTTTGTTAGCTAGCCACGTAAAACGCTGCAAAAACAATTCGCCTTATGCAGGAGAAGTCGTCTCCTTTCTTGATTGGCACAGATTACCCCTACCCCACCCACCCATGTATTTAATATATATTTAATTTTTCTGTAAAATAGTTACAAATGAGAACCTGTTTTACATTTTTTTTTATTTCTAGATGCCTTTGAATTTTGTACCATGAGTTATGATTCCGTGGTTTGCATCAACGAATCCAAAATGGCGTATCAGCTGTTCCTATGTGAAATCCACAATATGGCCTACTTCGCTGCAGCAGTGTGAAAGTGCCTTATTCCAACATATGCATGCCTCCATTACAGGAGAAATATGCTGTCTCTTCCATTCCTGAGAATAAAGCACCATCTGTAATGTATTCCTTATATAGAAGGAAGCCTATGATCCTTCTTTAGGGGGTAGGTATTGAGTTAAAAATATATACTATGCATGGTAGTTGTTAAATGTAATAAAAGTTAGTATACAAGCTAATGTTATGTAATTTAGTATAGGTATTCATGACCAAAAATATCATTTTTCAGCCAGCAGCAAAGTATGGACTGTTACTTCCCACGTGTTTTCACATATAAAGACTGAAAGAATGGTAGAACAAATGTGCTAAATAAAGCTCAAGTACATATATATTGGATAAAGTGAAGAGGATGTTTGACAAATTTCCAGGGCAGAGGTTGTATGGAACATTTTTTTTTCCTAATCAGAGAAACAACTTTATCTTTTTTGGGACATTGTCCCAGTGGTGCTTCCAGACAATGAGAGAAAAGTCAGTAAAAATCACTAAGCAATCAAGAGCAATGTTTCTCAACCATGTCCTCGGGGACCCCCAGACAGTCAGCATTTTTCTCCCTCCCAGCTGCTGGCAGGGAGGGAGCAAAAATGTAGCCTGCCTGGCAGGGAGCTGGGAGGGAGCAAAAACATGGACCGTCTGGCGGTTCCCAAGGACTGGATTGAGAAACACTCATTTAGACAAAGGACTATACAAACATTTGCAAACATATACAAACTATACATACATGTGTGATCAGACTCGAAAAGTACTGCCCCCTCATAATTATTATTGCCTCACGAATGTTCTGCCATCCATTTTAGTACCTATGGATGGATAACAGTGACAAAAGAGCACAATTCCCTCATAGATATTGCTGGCTGATGTGGCACCAGCAGATTAGGTGGTGAAATGGTTAACCGCATGTGAAAACAGGTTTCTTTTCATGCAGATCAATGCAATCATTTCTAATGTATCTAATTTAAACCCAGGCCCACCTATTATGAGTGTAAGCTGACAAATATAATTACGTTTAATAGTAATTGTTAAATTAATGCAGGCTATTTTCCAGGCTGTAAGAAGGAGGGGATGGTTAATATTAGCTATCTGCTTAAAAAAGTCCACACATTAATTTGCTATTCTTCTTGCCTTCATTGATTAGCATAGAAATAAACTCTTATTTGTGTGTTTTATCCTAAACTCAGTTTTTGGACAGAGTACAGAAACATTAATTATGATTATTTAGCAGAAACTTTGGTCCAGAATAATATACAAGTGACAGAGCCGGGTCAACTGGTTCCTAGAGCAGAAGGGGTTAAGTTCCCGGGTCAAGGGCCAAATAGTGAAATTACTCTGTTATCCACGGGATTTGAACCTGTGACCTGCTGAACACAGAAAGCCTCAGAACCACATACCACCCCCAGCCACATGGTGCCCCTACATCAGTGAGATGACTTAGCCCGATTTTGGCCTCCTTCCATTGCTTCCCCGTGGGTGGTGTGAGATGCACATACTGAGTGAATTACTGAAGCTGAACCAGAAACATCGCAGAACGGGACACTTAAGACATCTGAGATGAAGAATATCATGCTTCAACAATGTAATCCACATCCAATTTCCCTTATTAACACACATCACACGACTGTATTACATATATATATGTATGTGTGTGTGTGTATTTATATGTATTTATATATATATATTAATTTTTTGTATACACAGAAACTTCACTAAAATCAAATTTTTTTAAATTGAGCACTAAACATTGTATGTACAATTTCCAAAAGTAAAATGCAGAACACATTTTTATGAACTTATTCATATAATTAGCAATACATAAAATAGCAATAAATAAAATCTATAACTTGATTCATCGGAAGACTGACTTAGAGAATACTATATATATATATATATTTTGTTACATCACATCCATTCACATGATAGTGGCCCTTCTTTGCATCCATCATAAAAATCTTGGCATGCTCCTTGGTGAGATCATGAGCTTTGCTTTGGCCAGGCAGGTCAAAGCTGGAATAGCAGATGCTCCAGAGCATCTCTATATCACTTTCAGCTGTTTGGACGCCTATGCTGGCGCCAACTTCAAGTTCCTGAGCTCCACTGTACAAAAATTCACATGCAAATGTTTCTGATTTTCTTACAGTGCCTTTAATTGATTTTAAAACAAATTATACCCTCATTGTTCTGTTGGTTACTGTGGACTGTTAGTCTGATTTCAGAGGCCTTTTACTTTCTTGACTTTTTCAGGAATTCAGTGATGCATAACAGACGGTACAGTGACTAGAGAAGGGACTCACAGCCTTAGTCCCCAAAGGGGTGCAGAAACCTCGAAGGTGAACCAGACACTTATTAAGATGCACTCTTAAATCGACAGGACTGTGTTATTTTGATAATCAGGTTAGCCATCTCTTTCACATCTTTGAGCATTATATAACTGTAAATACATTGCATTCATCCATCATCCATCCAATATCCATCCATCCATCCATCTTCTTCCTATACTGGATTGTGGAGGTCTGAAGCCTATCCATTCATACATCGGTGTGCAATTTGGCAACTTGGATTAACTTTAACATGCTTTTGGACTTGGGGGGTGGGGGGGGGAACGGTGAGCGGAGAAACTGGAGTAGCCAGAGGAAACCCCACGACAACAGCATAGAAACTCCACAGATATAGCCAGGCTGGAGGAATCAAATCCTTCACCAGTCGCTGTGTCACTGTGCTCCCCATTACTGTACATATTTTATTTTTTTTAATCAGTTACGAAAGTCAGAATGCATGTTGTTTTTTGTTATGACTACACCTTGTCATCTGGATCGGGCCACTTCTTCTGCACTCGAACGCTGACAGGTTTGAAAGCTATTTTTGTGACACCTGTCATGCATCATGAACTTCTATGCTTACTTAACTACTGCCTGCTAGCGCTGAAAAATGTCCCCTGACGTTTGTACTATTAGATGAGAAGACAGACGGAAACACGGTGTAATTTCATTTACATAAAATTGAGGTCGCCATCACTTAATAACAAATCCACTCATAAGTGGCACCGGGAAATGAGTCTGCCTTTGCTTGTTTCCAGTGTGTTCAGTGTGCCTGAATGATATAACCCATACAGTAGCAATGGCCACGTTATTAAAAGGCCTGAAAGGAACCAGCTGCATCTTTTTCTCAGTGGTTTCTTGTTGTTCTGTCCCTAACTCACAAAGAATAGACATATAAAGTTATATTCGATGGCAGTGCATGCACTACAGAAGCTTAATATAACATAACACATACATATAAGCTTAATATAATATCCATATATCTTCCAATTGCTTGTCCTGGTCAGATTCAGAGAGACCTGGAGCTTTTCCTAAGCAACATAAGTGGCAAGGCTGGGGTATGCACGGGATGGGAATCCAGTACATCACATGGCCCTCTCAGTTCCTGTCTCTCTCTGTCTCTCCCCCCCCCCCCCGTCTCACATACACACACACACACACACACACACCATGGGCAACAGCAAAGAGAGAGCATGTCCTCATTTGATTTAAAGTAAAGCTTATACTCACAGGCCAAAACTGTGGAAAAGTGAAGGGACCATCCTTTTTGAATTTAACATTTTGCATAAGTTATTACTTGACTATTAACATCAGCTAAAAGAGTGTTTGACACGAGTATTTAATATAAATATATTGATAATATATGTATACTACAAAGGCCTCTTATTCACATGAAACATTTGGCTGTTGACTGCCCCCTGCTGGGAGTCCTGAACATCTGACGTGTATTTAGAAGGATGCTTTCCAGACCAGGATGTGTGACGAGTGCAGAAGAAACCATGAAAACTGCATAAACTGCTCCCAGCAAGCCGCTCAAAATAACATAGTAATATGAACAGAAAAAAATCTTCACACATTTTGAATCCTCTAAAATTATATGTAATTTATGCAAGTGAATAACCATGTCCGACAGTATATTACCTATTCAGTGTTTTCAGAATAAACTGAAAACACAGTAAAGTGTAAAAATGATTTGACACCAGTAATCTCGCATCCTCATCACAATCAAGACAGCTGGTTCAGTTCAGAACAGCAACTTCATTTCAACTAAAATTGGAAAATTAATTGCCAATTTACACCTTGGTCATATGCCACGACAGAAACTGAGCAAAACTGTGCATGAGTTATTTAAGCGTCCTCCGAGTGGATGTAAAGTTCACGGGGTTCCCCAGGGTGGAAAGTGAATTGCTCGTCTTCCCTTGGTTTTGTCACTTCTTGCAGACCGTTATATTGTTTACTGGGACTTCAACGCTCCCGAAGCACAATGCCTACTGAGCTCTGCTCTACCTTTTAGAGGTTGCTGTTAATCTATTCTGCCCACATAGGCAAACCACAGTAACTAGGCTAACACTGAAAATGAGAAAATGGGCTGTTTATTTTTTATATTTTGTCAGGAAATAAAACAGTGTGCAAGTGATCCAATTTCAGTCATAATTCAATTTTGATACAACATGCGGTTACGGTATTTTGCCTTTTTATGGATGTATTATAATATTATATTATTAATTTATTACAGAAGGTTGCAGGTGGGCAGAGGGCCAAGGCAGCGAAGGATCCATGGTGCCGCCATGTGGTGCGGAGCTGCGAGATGCAGCAGAGTTCATAGGGGGCGGAGCCTGTGACAAGGTGAAGGACAGTAGGGACGCTGTTGACAGAAGGCAAGCGGTTGCGGGAGGCGGCGCGTCTGCCAGGTACCCTCGGAGCAGCGGATATGTTTACGTCAAGGGTTTGCTCATTTTGAAATCTCGATTAGCACAGTACAGTTACGAGGGCGATGCCTAGGTGCAGAACGGAAAGACCGAATGGGTCGACCTCTTGCTGATGACTTGCTGTCTCCATGCTGATATGGCTTTAGTGTTGATTGGTTGGTGGCCTTTCATAGCTATCAAAGCTAAAATGTCAGCTACCCCAAGATCACAGTTGCTTTTATTCATTAAACATCCTCTGAGGCATCAAAATTAGTTACATTAACTTCTATGTAATTTCTAAAACACAAATATCTCCTCTAATGTAGTTAAGGTACAACTTTATGTTTACCAAACTATGATACAAGATGACAAAACACACACACACACATATATATATATATACAAACACTTACTACAACTATCTATATATTATATATACATGCATATTTTATGGGGAAAGCTCTCTCTCTATATATCTATCTATCCATCCATCAATTTTTCTTAAAACAATTGTCCTATTCAGGGTCACTGGGGGTCTGGAGCCAATTCTGGAGGCTATAGGTGCAAGGCAGGGAACAACCCAGGACGGGGCACCAACCCATTGCAGGCCACACTCACACACCAGTCACTCACACATACAGAAACTCCACAAGGACGCGGCGAGAACATGCAAAATCCACACACATGGAATCCAGGCCCACCCTGCTGCCACCCCTCTATATATATATGTATCATGTGACTGTAATTTAATATATGCAGCACACATACAGTACAGCGTCAAGAGGTTCAACTACTGATCAGCTAATCATTAGAAGGTCCGGATCTAAGTGATTTTGAGTGTGCCGTGATTGCTGGTTCCAGGCATTGGGGTTCCCCCAGCTCAGAAACAGGCAGCATCCTGGCATTTTCATGCACTGTTATGTTAAGTGTGTGCAGAAAGGATTCTATGAATGCACCACTCATTTACCACTAAAGAGACTCTGGGGCAGAAAAGGGTCCTACCTAGTACTAGCTTTATATACTAATACAGTGGCCAATGAGTGTACAACAATCAGCTGATAAAAGGGGTAACTGGCACTGTCATTTGTTGTCTTCTGGATTTTTTGTGTTTCAGCCAGCCTCTGGTACCGTAATATCCTTAATATTCAAGCAATAACATACGAGAAGGAATGTGGTTGTACTCTAATATATCCAATATACGGCTGTGATTCGCTCATAGGGACGAGGCTGCAGGCATGTTTTTAGATATACCTGTAAAACAGAGCGATATATCTGATGTGAGATGTCCAAGTGCGGTTATACTCTGATAGCAGCACTCATAGAACGGTTCTTGTCCAATAAGATTTCTTGGTCAGAACTTACCATTGTATAATCATAAATAACAAAAATATTGCACCTGATTCTTCTTCTGGACCAGTAGACATTTTGAATTTAGAGATCTATGTTCTTCATGATCAGGAAGGTGGGACTAGCGTGACATATTGACATTGTGCAGGACAGACAGTAATATAACTAAATCAAGTGCTGTGAACCCAGAGTGACCCCCACAGCTTAGTCACATGACCTAATCTATTGCAATGTCTTCGGAATCCCTGGGGAGCCTGTTTAGTCATTGTGGTAATGCAGAACAAATCCATTGCTTGCTATTAGGCTATGATACTATCCTGTTTTAGTCCTACCTTGTGTTACAAACATGTAATAAGGAAAATAATAACAGTAAACCATACATTTTATGGGGCAACACAGTGTTTTAGCACCTCAAACCTTCAGGGCTATGGATTCCATTTCAGTGCCGGCTCTCTGTGTATGGATTTGCATGGTTTTCCTGTCAAGGTCCAAAAGCATGCAGTGAGCTGAATAGGCATCTCTATATCACCTGAGTGCAAGTGTGTTTCCTGCAACAGCCTACAATCTTATCTACTGTGCTGC
Source organism: Mormyrops attenuatus (assembly GCA_026777985.1). Classification (NCBI taxonomy): domain Eukaryota; kingdom Metazoa; phylum Chordata; class Actinopteri; order Osteoglossiformes; family Mormyridae; genus Mormyrops; species Mormyrops attenuatus. The sequence continues at coordinate 10,635,772 of JAODKC010000028.1, forward strand.
CCACCTAGTGCCCTTGTGTCCTGTCCTTCTTTGGGCAGATTCCAGGTTCATTCTGTACTGAAATTGAGATTATGGAAAATGGATAGACACACTAGCAAAATGTTACTACTGCAATGTTGTTTCTAAGTGCATTGTGATTATATTCATGCTGTGCATAAAATTCCCACTTGACTTTTATGATGTACATAAAATTTCCACCCGACTTCATCTGCCTTGATGTGGTTCAGTAACTATGTCTTTACTCTACATGTGAAAAATACAGGGACAGGAAAACTCGACGAAGGCAAAATTAAAACAAAAACCTAAATCAACCTAAGGCATCAAGTTTGCTGTCCAAATTTAAATAAGTAGAATGTCTTATCGGGCACCATGATTGAAACAAACCTATTTGTTTACATTATGCTGTAACTGTTATGTGGAAATTAGGAAAATGTGGATTTTAAAAGGGTGCCGGTATCCTTTCTTTTCTCGTTGTCTTCATATTTAGTCACACTAAGCCGGCACCAAATCAATTATCCAGCTTTGAAACACAGCATTCAGACGAAACACATATTGATTCCAATTTTCCATTTAAACAAGGCACAACCGATGCACAATTAATCTTAAAAACAAATGGCGCTCTAGTGATAAAGGCCTATAATGAATCATCGTTCTGCTTGGTTTTTTCACTATTGGACTGTGGGGAAATGCCACGCTTCACTGGCCAGACAGGTCAGAATCTCATGTGGAACTGAAAGAGGCATTAATCTGAATGAAGAAAAAAACTCTAGGTTTTATAACTGGATCAAAAAGAAAAGTAAGAGGCAAATTTAAGTGAAATGATGCGTTTAACATTGTGTACCAAATTGAATGTGTGTAAAATGAGATTAAAATATAGTGAAGACGATTTTATGTTCCACTGGAAAAATCATGCTAATACATTATACATAAAAGCTCAATAATTTTGGATCAGTATTTTGCACAAAAAAATGCATATTATTCAGAAATTCCAAAGAATTCCTAAGAAGGAAGTGATTACTGAAGGCAATCAGTGTAATTCAGAGTATTCAGAGCTTGGTAGCAGCCAGTAGAAACACATAGGAGACACTGTTCATATACACACCACAGGTCATTTCAGCTCATGAAGGACCTGGTACCTGTGGCAGAGATGCTCTGGAAACCAGTTTCACATTTCAGGTTCCAAGATTACTCTGTGAACAACAACCTGCCAGTGAATCTGATGTCTGGAAATTAAACAAAAAGTGTTTATTTTATTCTGTTTAATAATTTATTTGATTGTTTTATTCATTTCAATCACCAGAGAATTGTCTGTCCAAAACCATAAAACTATGGAGGGTGTTTTGTGACAAAATTCAATAAATAATCAACCTTAACTTATTTATGTATTTACTTTTGTAAACAAAGTTTTTTGTGTAATAGATCTGCCAAATCAATTACTTGACATATTGCAGCAGATAGTGTTAAAATGGATACATTGTGATTATATGATTTATATGTATCATTAATTAATACATATGATCACGCTATTTTGTTTCAACATGCTGCAAAATATTTTCGTTTTCGCCGTTCCGTGCACTATTGCATACAGTTTGTCCCTAACGTTATTCCGTACTTTCAAGCGTTGGTCACGTGACGGACAAGTTTCTGATTTTCATTAGCATGTGGAAGAACTGTGATGTTACGGGAATTCAGATATGTTATTCCTTATCTTAACATTGTCAGCAGATCTCACGCATATAAAATATAAAGAAACACCTGTAAAATAATTATGTTTGTTATACAACACGAATTATGGGATTGAATGTATTTTTAAATCCTATGGGATCACATGAGAATTTACATATCGCTCTTTACTGACGTTGAGTGGAAAGACAAAACACGCAAGGGCAGGTCGCAATTCAAAGTCCAAATTACAAGTTCAATTACGTGAAGCCAGCATGGGGGATAAAAAGATTTTGTGCATTGGACTGGTATGTCTAGATATCATTAATGTTGTGGACAAATATCCGGAAGAGGATACTGACACCAGGTTCGTGGGACACTCGTTCACGTGAATTATCTTATTTACACCACTTACTATACTACAGCTGCCAATGCGGATAAAAGTTTAACCTTCATGTCCGTACTACACGCCTTTTTACTGCAAAAGTGCTCGTTCATGATTTGCTCTGGGGCTTGTCAAACGTATGGCGATTATGACTGCAATGTACCTGGATCAGTTCTGTCCAAGTGAGAACATAGTTAATAACGAGGGGAGACGTCAAGTCGTGTATGGAAAAATGTCTTTACACAGAAAGTAAGAGTAACCCTTTTTTAAATAGACCTATGTCTACCTCAGTTGTAATTCTGCTTCACTACATCCTTGGGACAGGGGGCATCTTGCTATTCTGTAGTGAACAGCCACTGCCCAAGACTTGTGATCCTAATCTAAATTCTTGGTGCACCTTGTGTTTGCTTAGGTGTTTGTCACAGCGCTGGCAGCGAGGAGGTAATGCTTCAAACTCCTGTACAGTACTTTCCCTCCTTGGGGCACCATGTGCATTCCTGGGGTCCCTCGCACCTGGCCCCGTGGCAGAGTAAGTTGTTACTGTTAGCATAATTATAAACAGCAAAGCTTTGTTATGTGGTACCCTTATTCTTTTGAGCTATGAAATTGAGTATTGAGGGTGGCTGTTCTCCTCACTGTCATATGGTTTGTATCTTATTCTGATCTTGGCTCACTGTAAAATTAGTTAAATATGTTGTTCCCGTTTCCTTTAATTCTCTTTTTGAATTAAAATGACTTTGTTCATATGCTGGACCAGCTCTTCCTAATCTGGTCCTTATAAATATAATAACGACTCTACCATATGCAGTATGTCCCAAACCGGTCCTCGGGGACCTGCAGACAGTCAGTGCTTTTGCTCCCTCCCAGTTCCCTCCCAGAGGGAGACTCTCTTGCAGGGAGCTGGGAGGAAGCAAAAAACATGGATGATCTGGGGGGCCCTGACGACCGGGTTGGGATACACTGCATATGCTAGATTTGTTATTATTTTTTGCCATCTGGATCTGCTGTCTCATAATTTTGTGCACTGACAGGCCACCCCCACAAAGATGAAGCCTTTTCTCTACTGCAGACTCCTAAAGGAAACTTTTTGATGTTTACGATACAGCTACATTACTTGCATATTGGCCTGTTGTACATAAAACACAGTTTGCCTTTGGTGCAAATTTTCTTTTGTCACTGTTCTTTGCTGTGTCTTATAATGTGCTATTGTTCATAACCACTAGCTGAATGAAGTCGGTATGTGCTCAGGATCTACACATGCTGAATCTGGCACAGTAAAACGCAGTGTCAGCAAATGAAATGGGTCAGTAGGGGTGCCTTTGCAGTACTCACCTCTGTGACTTTCAGGTATCTGCTATGAATTATTATATGTTAGCAGTAGCTGTGCGATTAGCTCGTATAACCATTAAAGCTTAAGGGATTTCAGCCTGGTTCTCATTCTGTCCCTGTCGGTTGGCGACTCGTCTGCTCCAGCTTCGTCCTTGCGGACTTCCTCAGGTACAACATTGACATCTCCTTGCTGGTGGAGCAAGCAGAATGCTCCTTCCCAGCTTCCGTAGTCATCGTCAATGCGAGGACAGGCAGTCGTACCATTCTGCATATGAACAGGTTTGTGTATGTGTGCATATATGCCTGGTTTTGTCATTCAGTCATTGGTAACTCCATCTCCGTTAAACCTAAAGACAATAATTATACCAGTTGTACCAAGTTTATTAGGCTTACGCATCCAGGTAGCTGCATGTATCGCATGCATGCATGACAGTGCTCTCTCCAATTTACTAAAAAGTTTTGTGGATGGAATCAAATTGTTGGCTAAATCAAGGTTATAGTGATAAATCTTGTCATTGGCATAAGCATAAGAATTTCACGGTGGACAAAATTTATAAGAGGTCTGCGTTCATCATATGTTGGTCGACACAATCCCCTGATTTTATCAGTTGTAAAAATACAATCGGATCACATTTTGAATGTTTGCATTATGGTCAAACCGTGACTGTATGCTTCTGCTGTAGAAATCCAAGGTTGATTTGTTGTGACAGAACTGACGACAACCTTTTTAAAATACGTTTCGGGGAAGCTTATTGCGAGTTTGGGTTCAGCAGCTAGCAAAGGTCATCTTTTTGTAGAAGTAATCAATAAAGCCGCCTCTGAGCCATTGTGAGATAATTAACATGACACAGTTTTTCTTTGACGAAAACTATAGGCGTGAACACACTGCCCTACAGCAGAGTTTTTCAACCGTCACGGAACACTAGTGTGCCATTAGAATTGGCTAGGTGTGCTGTATACATGCACATATAGAAACTAAATAAATAAGCTTATGTATTAATAGTTCAATTATAAATGTATTTTAAGCTTAAAAAGAAAAAGCTTTATGTGAGTGACTTTTTAGTTGTCCAATAGATTTTAAGTGTCACGTAATTAAATGTAGCCTAGTATAAGACCACCCTACAACTGGCACCCATTCATGTACATACCGGTATGTTAGACAAATTGCAAACTTCCCTGTAGTAAGAAAACAAGAGCATGGACAAATTTTTGAAAAGGAAAATTTCAGAAAATGTACTTGATCCTGAACCAACAGGTTGAGAGTAACGTGATACGCATTATTGGTGAGAGCTAGTTAGTAGTATGTATTAGTCAGTGGTGTGCCCTGGGATAATTACCTTGACAAGTGAGACTTGGCAAAAAAAAGGTTTGGAAAGTACTCTGACCCTGCATTACCATCAACAACCAGAGGGGGGTGGTGAAGCTTCTAGTACTTCTGCCTTACATCCTTTTTTCATCGTCCCAAAACAGGGTTTGTCAAGGGGACCTATTCACTCCATCCACTGCGTTCTCATCTGTTTCTGACTTTAAAGTTTCCTCCCTTTCCAGGCCGCTTTCTTTACAAGCAACAAGCAGAACCTCTTACAGATATTCCTTCGTCCTCCGTTTGCCCCTTTCCCTGAAGGTGCGAGAACATCTGGAATATGTTTGACAGTGACATGGATGGGTTTTGTTCTGTCTGTTTCTGCTCATGTGGCAGTTTCATCGTGGGGGATTTTTCCCGCCGAGGGGTGGACGTTTCGCATGTGGTGTGGCAGCAGGGGGGGGAGACCCCGTGCGCGTGCTGCGTGGTGTGTCCCTCCAGCGGCTCCCGCACTGTTGTTCTCGCCGACACGTAAGATGCTCATGTGGGCCCTGTGTTATTTTGGCTTCAGCAGTTGGTGATGGTGCCTTTGTCCCTGCAGTGCCAGGCTTCAGATCTGCAAAGTACAGGCATATTGCTCTGTGTGTCTGTACTGAACCAACAGTTTTCTCAGTTAGCGGCGAGCTTTGGATATAAAGGCATTTTTACATATATGCAACAGTAGTATTTACAACCACCTAAACCCAACAGGGGCCCACAAACAGTCATGAATTGACTCATTCCTGTGTATATAGAAGTGTTCCATGAAATTGGCCTCTATATAAACACAGCCCAAAAATCTGTGTGGGATGCTACTGTAGTAGAAAATGTGTGTCGATAGGCTTAAAACATGCTAATTTCCTTTTAGTAGTGACAGTCAACTGAAGCTTCATGAACCAATTGCTGTATTTTCTGACACCACTTGATGGCGACCTCTATTCATAAATTGTGCACTGACAGGTCAAAAATACAGAAAATGGTTCCTGAAACTGCATCTGGCCTTCATTACTTTTTTAGCATGTTCCAAAACTAATTAGCATTGTAGGCTGCACTCTAGCCTATTATTTTTAGTTAGTTGTATGTTTGCTGTCTCTGCAGTGACACTCCATTAATTAAAATTATTTTTTTTGCCTTTAATTACACAACTATCATGAATAATTTTGACCTTTAGATCAATTATTATTCAATTTTCCAAAAATGAATATAAGCATGAAATTTCTTGGCTTTAATCAGTAATTATCTTTATAGCGTTGATTATATGACTATATAGTGTGACAGTGATGTAATACGTTTTGTTTAAGTAGTAGAACTACTTAAAGTACTTTTAAAATAGTTATATTTGAATAGTTATGAGAGCAAAAAATCAGCATTTCTTCAAACATTTAAAAAGTTAAAAACATTGACAAATAATTACAGTATTAATGTTGAATATTATTCGATGAATATTTCACCAAGAAGCTTTAGGAATGCAGATACAATGTAACTTTGACATGTAGGGACAAACATGGCAGATTTTGCTTGCGACATTTTTAAAATAAACATCTCTGCAATAATAATCCTAACATTTGCCATCCATTTCACATGCAGCATTATATTTTACTCATGACCACTGATAGGAAAGAATAGTTAATATGTACTGGCAGACCATAGTGGTAAACCAAAGTATTTATCCTGGTTGAAAGTGTGTTTAAATGCCAGAGACCACTGTCATGTATCATGTTATGCTACCACATGTTCTTCGTCAGAGCATGACTTTGTTGCTATAGAAACTGCAAAGGTTTGAAGCTTATTTCAGAGTATATAGACTCAGAAAGTATCTGCATGGGCATAATGTTAATCTCTGATATTTACTGCATGCACTATCAGTGGAGGACACTAGCTGCAAGACTAGAACAAAATTATATTATAGAATAACTATTGAACTGGTATCACAGGTCACTGTATTTGAATATCAGCGATGTTTATGGTTTCATGTTCAAATAACTTTGTCATAATTTATTAACACCCATTGATAACACTAATGTCTTTTTATGCACTACGGTTTGATGTAATAAACATCATCTAGTGATCTTTTGCATAATCACTAGGGTATTTAATTTTCACCAATCCTCAGTAAGGTGCTTAATGTAAACCTGGCCAGATGTTTAGCATAGACCTTAAATTTTGGTTATGCTTTCAACTTCTGACTGGATAGATGGGCTTGGGAGCTGGATGGAGTCGTCCTTGTTAGTATTTATGTGGCTGGTTCAAGATTATTGGTTCATGGAAAATGTACCTACGAAATCGGCCAGGCCATTTGTGTGATATGAATCAGACGGCAAATTTATGCAGCTTCACGTCATGTTTCCAGAAACAACTGGTGCAGTGAAGCAGACCATGTGTGAACCTTATAATAAGCTTATAATATAATATATAAGCTTATAATAAGTCTGTAAAGTTTCTTGCTGTGGTTAAGTGTTAAACACTTTATAGATTCAAATATGACATATAAATAAACTGAATTCTTAGTGTCTATGCTGAAAATTTGGCCAGTACTGTAAATGAAATTTGTAAATGAATACATTCTCTTTGTTATCAAAGTACGAAGACATGGCTTGATCATTCTGCCCAATCAGGAACCTCCCAGATGCGTCAGAGGAGGATTTTGCCAAGGTGAACTTGGTTGAGTACAAGTGGATTCACTGGGAGGTGAGCTGTAAGGATGTTATCAGGGGACTTTAGAGGGTTGCATTAAAGGCACAATGGTTGACCAGTAAAGACAGTACATTGTATTGAATTTTTGGTTTGATTGTTGGGCTCATGAGCAGAAGGCAGGAAGCCCCGTTGCGCTTGCCTGAATGGCACAGTCACAGTATCAGTTGACATTTGCTGCTTTCCTGGTGGATCGACAGGGCCGGAATGCATCGGAGCAGGTGAAGATGATTCAGCAGGTTGAAAAATATAACAGCACTGTTCCAGAACCGTGCAGAATAACCATTTCGGTGGAGATTGAGAAGACAAGGGATGAACTGTATCAGCTTTTTCCTTATGGAGATGTGGTATGATCCCCCATTCATTTAGTGATGAAATATATAACATAAATTACAATTTTATTATGTTTTCTACTACAATACTACTAGTGATGCAATACAGCTAAAATTTTACTAGGTATAATTCGATATTGGCATCAGTTAAGCAAATGGTTACATGTAAGTCAGTTAGCAGTATCCATCCATCCATCCATCCATCCATCCATCCATCCAACTAACTATATTCTAGTTAGAGTTGCAGGGGTACCTGGAAACTATGCCAGTCAGCACAGGCCACAATGTTGGGGTACACCATGGACAGGATGTCAGTCCATTGCAGGGCACACACTCGCACAATCATGCACTCCTTTTAGAAACACCAGTTAATCATTTATTTCTGTAATAAACAAAAGTATTGCATCAAATCCAGTGTCAGACTTATTGAGATGAGGAAAAACTGAATTTTTTTTTTAGAAAAATTGTAATTTGTGACAATGACCCATATTTTAATATTTGTTTAATTGTAAACTTAAATATGTGATGTAAAGATTATTTTTTTAAAGGAAAATTATAGGTCTTGTTCAAAACCTATGATCATACAATTCTCCCTTTCGCGTAATAAAAGATGCATGCGTTAATGCAATCCAAGAAATGACATGTTATAACTTTAAAATTAATGCAGCTCCTTAATGCAGTAAATTTTCCTGCGCTATTGCTATTAAATATAGCATCTCCTTGAGACTAATGCATGAATTAAATCATGAATTAGTGTAGACCCCGATCTCTAATCACTGAAGCATAAAGATACTGTAAGGGGCAACTAGGGATTTTTTTGAGAAAGGAAAAAAGAATTGTAAGAAATTTTATATTGCTTATTTTCATGACCACATATTGTTGAATTAATCCAGAGTATAAAAATATATGTTTGCAAGCACTGACTGAAAAATAGTATAGCTCAAAATAGTGTAGTTTCTATAAAACCAGCTGTTGCATAAACACATGTGATTCTTTTTGACTTATGAGCATAGTGTTGATAGCATTTTTATTGTGCAAATTAGAATTGCAAGTGAATGCATATTTATTACACTTTGTTAATTAATTATCAAAACCAACAGGTTTTTGTGAGTAAGGATGTGGCCACTCACATGGGGTTCTGCTGTGCCGCAGATGCCCTGAGGGGACTGTACGGGCGCGTGAAGAAGGGGTAAGTCTGTCGTGCCTCATCTGTCTCTCTAAACAATCCACATTTATGTACTGTTTATTTATTTCATTAATATTCCATATTATTCAATTTGGTTTGTCTGTGCTCCAAGTATCTTGCTGCTCTGTGCAGAAGAATTCCCCTGGGGGACCAGTAAGTTTTATCTAAGTGCAGAATCTAAGGGTGATGATAAAGAGGGCAACTTTTTGCGCAATGTTTCTGGGCAATGTTTCTGGGCAATGTTTCTGGGCAATGTTGACGGGCAATGTTGACGGGCAATGTTGCTCAGACACTTTCCCATTGATGTCAGGCAACAGATTTCTATTTGAAAACTTTGATTGACAGTGGGCAACTTTTCTCGATCATCCAGATCCAGACGAGTTGTCTTTTTTTGCACCTGGGAGGATATTGCCCAGCAGCATTGGTCAAAATGTTTCCCTTTGTATCATCGTCTTAAGAGTTGGCCATAGGATGTTTGGAATGTGAGCAGCTGTATCTCAGTCATCTGAAGAGTTACAGTGTTCGTACTTGATGATGCTGTTAGAGCCATTGTCTCAGAGGGATACTTTCAATCACTAGGACTAACTAGTTGAATGAGAGAAAAACAATTTTTATGATTTTAGGGATTGTTGCCACCAGGTGTCACTGGTGTTACTATTATGAAATCATGGAGCTTACTTGTATAGCTATTTATATTCAAGAATGTGTTTCTATGTTCATCTTAGCAGATAAATATAATAGATAATTCGCTATATATCATTTTTCTTGATGAAACATTTTAGTGTGGTATTCTCCTGGGGTTGGTCTTCACTTCTTCTCTGAATGGGTTGCCTTCTTGAAATGACACTTTAACTGGAATTTACATAAATATAATGGAATACTTCTGTTCACATATTCTCTCAGTAGCATTTTATGGGGTTTCGGGCCCTGCTCAGGGAGCCAATGGCCTAGGCTGCTGATCCACACACTGCCCACCTTTGTAGGGCTGTGCTGATTTGTGCCTGGGCGGAGAAGGGAGCTGATGCCATGGGTCCTGATGGGATACTGGTCCACTCTGACGCCTTCCCTCCCCCAGCCCTCGTGGACACCCTGGGAGCAGGAGACACCTTCAATGCGTCCGTTATCTACTCGCTCTCAAACGGTGAGAATCCCGTGGTCTCTCCTAACGGAGGTCTCCTGTTCGCTGTGATTGTCTCGTCTTGTGTGTTGTATCATATTCTTTTTAATAACTTTTGAATTGTCAAAAATGATGCCCTTCAAACAGAAGTCAGTAAGGCCCTCATGTCAAGGACCGCCAGTGGACTGCCATTGGGTAGCCGTGAGGTCACTTAATGTGTGTTTTACATGGTGATCAGGAAAGTGAAACCAAAAGCTAATTTACTGACTTCATGCAATAGTTTCAATATGTTTATGGAAGAAGTATGTTTTCCGAGTTAGGAATTAAGTTATTTTTGTCTCTCTGCCCTTTTGTAATCTGTCAACAGGAAAAGCCCTACAGGAGGCGCTGTCTTTTGGTTGCCAGATTGCGGGCAGGAAGTGTGGAATCCATGGATATGATGGTATTGTATCAACATAATAGTCCCCGTTGGCTATGGGATGGGTCATGGCAATTTCTCATCAGTCTCACAAGAAAGGATTCTTTTCAGGATTCTGTTGGGAAAAAATGACAACAGCAGAGCAGAGCAAATACATGTGTGGATTGTGGGCACGAGTAGCCGCGCATCTTTGTTTATTTTGTCCAATGGACCAGTTAGTTTGCTGTTATAATTTAAGGCATATTTTGTTCCAATCCTTGAATTCTGTCTTTTGCAGTAAATGAACCATTTGATTAATATGCATTGTTAGAAGGAGAAATATGTGATCCTTTCAAAGGACCAGGCTAAGTAGGACCTGCAGTTTAATATTGACCTGCTTACTACTAAAATCTGATGCACATTCAGAACAAAGCTTGAAAAACATTGTGTCAGTTTTATGATTTAGAAAAAATAAAATTATTTTAGGGAGATGTTAAAGTTACAAGTTATTTCAAGAAGATGTTTCTGGAGTTATGGGTAATCATAGCCGTTGGTTCTGAAAGTGCAAAACATTCCCTCCTCAAATGTTCAGCCGTCTCTCACCAGAACTTTTCCAGTGGTCTAATCATCTCCCTGACCGCCATTCCAGTGTGCATTTGAGCTGCTCCAGGAATATTTGCATTTGGTTCCTAAAAGCCTTGATTACACTCTTTTGGCAGTATGTGCATGAAGGTAATGATAAACAGGATGTCTGACGTGATCCCGTCCTGCGCTAGCCTTACCCAGCTGGCCTTCTTAGCAAAGACCCCTCGCCCTCACCGACACGTCAGCCAACATTGACTAGATGTGATAAAAGATGAAAAAAAGTGCATGACCTGACCCATTCCTGAGAACCCAGCCCTCACCATAAGTGACACTGATAGCCGATACTGGTGTAACTGGCTTTAGATGTGTTAATATTGTGTTGAAAGCAGAGTATGAGTTCACTGTGCCAGAAAAGTTGAGATGCACTAATGTTGAAGCTATTGTACAATAAACCTGATATTTGTGTTTTAAACAAAATAAATATAGTTATATTCATTTATCCACTGTACGAAAGAACAAGGATTTGGATAACGTTTAAAATTCATTACTTGTACAGGTTGATTTCTCTCTCCTCCTGCAAGTAGCTGTAGTATAAGCATGTCATATTTCACTTACAAAAATGATCAGTAACTATAGCTTAATTTTTTATTTTTTTTTTTACTTGGCATAATTTATTCTTGCGCTGGAATTTGCTGCATTAATTCTGAACCTAGAATTGTTTAAGAGGTTCTGCATGCCAAAGCTGGACCATTCAGAAAAAATACTCTTGTGTTCCTACTGATGTGGGCACAAGACATGTTGTTTTTTCCGTTAATTCAAGAGCCAAAATCTCGAAATGTCATTCCTGGCACGAGTCTTGGAAAATGCTGCAGCTGTACAGTACAGTTAAGACCCATGCCAGTGTTTACCCTGTGAGGGAGCTCGCCTTGGGCTGGGGGGTGCACAGGTTCTCAGATGTCTGATCATGTTCACTAAAGGAGCATTTGTGCATATGGTGCAGCTTCAGTGAATCTGTGGCAGCATCAATATCAAAATCAGTTTCTTTTAACCGTGAGACTTACAATGTTATTGTCTAGTGCAGTGTTTCCCAAACTGGTCCTTGGGGAGACACGGTCAGTCCATGTTTTCCTTCTCTCCGAGCTTGCTGCCAGACAGTTCACTTTTTTTGCTCCCTCCCAGCTCCTGGTAGGGAGCAAAAATGTGGACTGTCTGTGGGTCCCTGAGGACCGGATTGGGAAACACTGGTCTAGGGAAATGGGCTGCAACACAGCTGGCTGTACTGACACTGTGGTGAAATAGGCAGCACCATTCCTGGGCTGAGAATGACAACCCACAATTTCTGAGTAGGTGAAAATATCCTAGCCATTACTTTCTGACAAAATATTCCAGTGTTCCTTTCACACCCAGCAGTTACTATTGCACAGGTCTTTTGGCTGATGGACATAAAACACACATTTGGTCTTCCCAGGTGTGTAAAATTAAATACCTTTTATTGAACCACACAGCAACCAACATACACATTTTAGAAGACCAGTGAGACTGTATGAACCATAAAAAAATAACTATGTACAGCTACTTGGTATGAAATACTCTACAGGAATGGTATGCATGTGTTCCTTTTTATTGCAGATAGTATAAGCTATTAAGGAAAGTAAAATCAATGACAAATGATTGGTTACATCATCTGTTGGGATGTAGCCAAAAGTAACAGGACCACTTAGTGAAGTATTGGCTAGACGACCAATATTTATTTTTCTTGAAAATCAGAAAGTGTTCTGTAGTCTCTTAAATTTGGAACAAAAGATTCTCGTATTTCTATGCAATCTCTTTTTACAGTCCAGAAGATCCTCTAGACTTTTCCTATTGAACTCCCCAACACTGAGATTGTAGGCAACATCTCAATTAGGTTTCAATGCCACCAGCAGACAATTTATCTATGATTTGTAGATATGATTGCAGATATTAAATGTGAGTAAAGTACAGACAAAACCAAACCTTCACAAAGACGATGGAAAAACTTCAATTTAGGTCCACCGATGTCAAAACAGATTACCATGTCAAAGCCATAAGTACTGTTACACACATTAGCTGTACAGCCATTATGTCCCCACATTGATCTTTAGAGAAGTCAAGTTAAACTGTCTCCTGTTGGACATCTGGTTTTGGGTAGACCTTTTAAGGAAGTTTTCAATTTATGATGTCATTCTGATATTTTAGGAAAGCAGTGCCTAGTTAGAATTCCTTTTTCTTTAGTTAATTTTTGTTCAAGAAATCACCCTTTACAGGTATTTTACAAGAGTATGATAACACATCCATTCTTGTCCCAATATTTTTTTTATGTCTGGGGCATTTCAGTACAATGAAAAACTGGAAACCATTACAGTCACAGATATATTAAATTGGCCTCTTTCACTTGCAAAAGCAGCTCTTGACCATAAGGCCTCTGGTGCAAGGTGTGTCCATTTCATTGGTTTTCTTTTTGGCGTTTGCCATAACGAGCGCATCGAAAAAAAATGCTTTTAGAAAAAATGTTTTCTCCACGCCCTCCTCCTCTCCCACAAGGGAGTTTAAGCCCATAACCAACAAGTTATGGGTGTTAACTTGTAGAAGACCGTTAAGTGAGGTATGCATAATCAAAGACAAGTCTTCAAAGACGGCTTTGGTGCACTGAAGATTATTCATAATTTATGTAATACAGTAATAATGATAATGGCAACAGAACAAGACCCTGCAATAGCATCTGTTAGAACATTTCTCCGATTAAAAGGCAGTTAGAATATTGTAAAGTCTGTTCCGGGTTCTACTATATCCAAGCCTTTTAGCGGTCCAGAAAGTCTGTCAGTGAAGTTAAACAAGAAACAAAAAAAAACCTCAAAAAGTATTTCTAGTTGTGTCATTTTGGATTTAGTCCATCGCTCCCAAGACCATGTCCCTGTGGCTTGGAAGTGCTTAGCTGAATGTCTCTTACATGTCTTCATACAGAAGCATTCCACTGAAAATAGTGAGTGGTTCCACAGAATGGGCTAGCTTGCCCATGACAAGGTCCACGCAAACCGTGTCACCCGCCTGCAAGGGGAGGATGACATTGAAGACAGCCAGAGACCCTGGGATGGGTTTGACCTCAGCCGTTGGCTTGTTCTCCAGACCCTCTGGTTGGTGACCAGCAGAATCTGCACGAGCTACGCCGTAGTTAGACTTGGACAGGACTGCTTCGATCTTCACATTCTTTTGGCCGGTCAGAATAGCGCTGAAGAAGTAATGCCCATCCAGAGGTGCAGTGAAGATTCCTAAAAAAAAAATCACAGTTTGGGTCAATGCGTGGGTGCAGGACAATGTGCAAAGCATAAGAAAATTGCTTTAGCCCTTGAAGTGTCTGCTCCACCAAATGGTAGACTACCGTTTGGTATACCTTTGTAATACATAAACTGCATTTTTCAGTGTTTGAAAAAACTATTGATTTTTGTTTGTATTGGCCTACAGATGTCAGATATGATAAAAAACAAATTTCTGCATGTGCCACTTAAAGGGTTAATATGATTGCAGTCATCATCAAAATATGATGTAATATCTGAAAAGAAACACTAGTCCTTTTTACCTGTTTGTGGGTTATAGAAATCACCCTTATTAACAAAGACCTTGTCAAAGATGATCGTTCCAGAAGTAACCTTGGGGTATGTTAGGGCAGCGGAAAAGGACAACTGCGGTACATGGGCGTCAGCCCCAGCCAGACCTATGGGGGATATCAAAAGAAAGCTCATCATTTTATAGGTAAATCAGAGGAGTTACATAGTATTAATTACCAGAACCAAAACCAATCCGGTACAACTGGAATACATATGGCTCCGATTCCGACTCCAGACTGAGCACCCATAAACCCACTGACAGTAAACATTGACCGTAATAAACACGTGGTCAAAGGCAGCGGACTGTATTCATGGCCTTGATTTCCCCAGTCCTTCCTCAACTTCCTGCCCAGAAATGACCCTTGCCCACATAAAGTTACTCAGGTTTCACGTCAACACGGTTTGCCTGTCACGATTTCCCCAGCACTGGTCTTACTGATTGCCTTTAAAAGTTTTTTTTTTTTCCCCTACGGCCTCAACAGCTTCTATCTAATGAGACTTGACTGACCAGTTATAATACCTATAGCTAGTACTGCTTCTAACTAAACACCTTCTAAGAAAACTTGTGATTAAGCTTAAATGTATCTGCTTTACATTATTGTGTTCTTTTATCTGTAGGGAACAAGATTCGGCAAATTAGTATATAATGACATTGATTAAATGATTAGAAGGATGGATGGAAACATGCACAAACTAGAACTACTATAAAATCAGAATTAAAATTACTTATTGGCCATTATTATACTGAGCACTGCTGCCTGTCTTATCTACTGTTGTGGTTTCCAGTACTGCTTTTTCCATGTGTATGAATACCATATGTAGTTGGCATGTTCTTCCCATGTCATGTGGGTTTCCTCTGGGCATGACAGTTTCCTTCCGCTGTGCAAAGACATGATTGGCATCTCTAAATTGCCTGATGGTGTGTGTTATGTGAAGGACTGGCTTTCTGTCTAGGGCACAGTTGTCAGGCTCCAGTCCTGGGGGGCCAGAGCCCTGCACATTTTTGGGTCTCCCTTCGTTTAACACACCTGATTCAACTTCTTGTGCTAATTACCACATAGCTGTTGACCTGAATCATTTGTGGAGGGACAGGGAAAGAACTAAGCTACACAGGGCTCCGGCCCTCCAGGACTGCAGTTTGACACCCTGGTCTAGGGGGTACCGTTGCCTTGTGTACAAGATAGACCCAGAACCTGTTTCCTAAAGAACGAATAAACAACATATTTCATTATTTTCCAATAAAATCAGGAATGAGTCAAAGTAGAATTTCAAAGAAGCTCATTGGTTAAAATGAAAATCCTTGCTCAATCCACATCCACAGTATGATGCCAGGAACCTGACTGGACGCCACTGACCTGTGATACGAGGTCACATGTTCTTCAGATTCAAACTAAGTAGAACTAAGTTGCTTTTAAGAAGAAACATGAGAACGTACCTGGTTCTCCTCTCAGCCCTAGAGGCAAAGAAACAAAACATTATTTTCAGCACATGGAATCATACCAGAACTACAAACAAAAGGGTAAACCTTTATTCCTATGGCAGATGTAAGCAGAAATGATCTTTAAGTGCCAGTGACTTTGTGCTCTCTCATTTGTCAATGTGGTAAAGTGGTAATGAGGTACAGTGGATTACCAGGCAGTCCCCTTGGACCGTCATCTCCTGGTCTGCCTGGTGGCCCGTCCTTCCCTGGAGCCCCTTTCGGTCCTGGAGGTCCCTGGTACCCTCTCTCTCCTTTAGGGCCCGGTGGACCAGGAAGCCCTGAATGGAAACACGGTAACTGAGTATTAATCATCCCCTGAGACACATCTCTATCTTACTTTCATAAAACCTTTCATTTAGATGTTAGTATATGTAGCCCCCTGGATTTGGCATGAAAAACAGTAATCTCAGATAATACGATGGATTACTTGTATAGTTTAGCTTGGTGAGTGAATCGGAAGTTAGGGAATGATTTAGTATGGTGTAGTAAGTCTCAGCGATTTTGGGATTCTATGATTTTTTTTAAGGTTTGGGACATAAGAGGGGCCATAATTCATACAGAGGCTAACCTTATAATTAGCCAATGAGATGTTTTGAATCAGTGAGTGACAGGGCAAGGGCACTCCAGGGCCCAATAAACTTTTAGCTGGGGCCAGTGTTCCTGCTGCCCCACCCCTATATATATCCTTGTTAAAGAGAGATATAACCTGTTGGGTCATGCGGCCAAAGGGGGTTCGGAGAGCTCGAGGACAGCTGACAAAGTGCTATGTGATCTCTGCAAAAGTTACAGCTCTGTTCTCTATTGAGAGGGTTCTAAATGTGCTGGACGGTACAAGACATTTCAAAACGGCGCACGCAGCAAGTTGCTTGCCAGAGAGGTACTCTAATACTGTGCGTGTGCCGTTTGTAACAAACACTCAGAGAGCGAGGGCCGCTGACTGCAGCCCGTGAATGAAGAAGAAAAGACTCCAGTTTGCAGTTAGTCTAAACTTCCACCCGCATTGAGGGAACACAATACCTGACACAGGTTGAATTATGGCTTAGCAGCCTGGAAGTCTCACCTACGGCCAAACAACCATCTGGTACTGAGACAGCCGATGAAAAGGGAGTGAACTGTGTACGTGCAAGAAGGGGCCAGAACCTATGCAACACAGGGTTCTAAAACCACTCTCATAGGAATTATGGAGAGATACAGTGCTACATATACTAAATATCTTTAAGTGTGAAATCAAACAGTATTACAGACTATTTAATGAAAAACTTACCCACATGATCCTGGCTGGAGAAACTCTGGAACTCATTGAGAATGTGAAGCAAAGAAGAGTTAAGGAGTTTGATCTTGCGATGAATGCCATTTAGTTCTGTGTTGTGAACTGTGTCAATGAATCCACTGTGAAGGGTGACAGTAGCATTAAGCTCATTGATACAAGTCCATAGTCCAGTGACATGCTTGTTTAGACCCTCCTTTATTTTTTGCACGTTATCAGTAAGTGTGTCCAGCCGATCACAGACAGTCTCCATTTTGGAAAGTCTCTTCTCCAACCCATCCTTTGACTGCTTACAGTCACCCATCTCCAATAAAAAGTTCCTCCCTAACTGCTGGATTTCTTTATCTATGTGGTCAAACTGACCTCTGCTATCCTCAACGTGCTCACTCAGCTCTTGCTGGATTTTGTCTATCTCAGTGATGATCTTGTCCTTTGTGTTGCTGAGGTCAGTAATGACACTGCCATGCTTTTGGACGGTGTGCTCAAGGCCCTTGAGTGTATCATTGATGGAGGTGAATGTTAAGATGACCCCAGACAGTTCCCCTTGTAGAGATTTCAAGTTACCATTTAATGTGCCTCCAACAACGCTATGGCCATCTAGGGGCCTTTGTGGTTCAAGGTCTCCTGTTCCTGTTGGTTCTTCTAAACTGATCTTGCAGTGTCCACTACACTTCTGTACGTCCTCCTTCAGTTTTCCCACTTCCTCCTGCAAGTTGGAGCACACCTGAGAGCAAGCAGTTTCATCAGAGTCTATTCTGTTGTGCATGTTCTTGATGTCCGTCTGCCATCTCTGAAGGGCATTGTTAGTACTGTTCCTCAATGTGCTAAGCTCTTTTGCTAATGTCTTGCAGATATCACAGTCTTCTACATTTCTACCCAAGGTCTCAATTTCTGTGACTATCCTGTTAAAGTGCTCCCCATTTTCTCCAGTCAGGGCCTTAATCCTGCGGACATCATGCCCAAGGTCAACGACTTTGTCCATGAGAGAGTCTCCTGACATTGTGATGTCCTTCAATCTATCATTAAACCTCCTGATTGCACCTTCATTATCAATGACTTTCCACTGCAGTGTTTTAACTGTATCTTCAGTAGCCTCACCTTCTCCTGGAACAGGTTTGGGCTGGCAGGATTCTATGCAGGTGCTCATTGCCGATGTCAGCCTGCTATCAATGTCAGAGGTCATATTCTCAATTCGGACCAAGCGTTCATCGTGATCCAAAATGGTGTCTTTAAGGATATTGATGTCGACCTCAAGATCAGGTATTTTGGCAGTCATATCATCAAAGTGGTCAAGAAGCACATTCCGTGTGTCACTGAGTTCCCTCTGGCAATAATCCTTTAGGTCACTTTCCATGTAAGAAAATTTCTCTTCTACCTTTTGTGCTGTACTGTTAAGCTTCCTTTCAAGGTCACCCAACAGATCTTTGAATTTATCTTCTCTTGCAATGGCACCACTAGATAACTCTCCGTCTAAACGGTTGTAGGTCTCAGATACTGAGTTCAACTTCCTATCTAAATCGTCAAGATTTCCTTTAATGTCATCCACACGATTGCAGCAGTCTTGATAGTTAGTCTGGTCCTGCCGCAGGCTTTCGAGGGCCTGACGATGTTGTTGGTTCATGGTATAGACAAGTTTCTCCAAGGCACGGATCCTCTCACGATCTTCTTCTTGCTGCTGTTTGAGATCATCTACTCCGGACTGGCAGGCAGAGCAGGAGTGAGTAACCCTTGTCTCAAGTTCTCTGAGGATCTCCTCCTTTAGTGTGTCTAACCAGCTGCCACCACTTTTGTCATCCAAGTCGTTGCTGCTGCCCTTGCCATTGACAAGATGATTGTTGATACTGACCAGAGTTTTGTCATGTGCACGTGTTCTGTTGTCCAGCTGGTCTAGTTTTGTCTGGATGCTGTGGATGGTCGCTGTCATCTCTGGCTGAGCGGCATCAGCTGGTGTCTTTCCACTGAAACCAGGCTTCTGGATTTCCTCCTCAATCTTCTTGTTCATGCCATGCAAAGTGGACTGCAGGTCCTGGAGGTTCTTAGTCAAGCTCTGAATCTTTTCTTCCAGCTGCTTTATTTTATCATTATCTCCTCTTCCTAAAACAGATAGATATGTGGAATTTTGAAAAGTAGCAGTTCAGAGTCAGTTTTGCAGCAAGATTTATTTCCTAGAGAATACTCTCAGCATCTTGTGACTCCTGCCTTTGATGACAGGCGTTTTAGTGGTAGAGAATGTCTATTTACCTCCACCCATTTGCCCAGTGCTACTGCCAGCACCAGTGTGTACTGGACTGGAAGGGTTGGGCCGTGGTCTGGTTGTGGAGATCTGGGTGTCTGACCCATTTGGCCCCTCACTGCAGTCATCTCCAGTGTATCCACGACAACACTTCCATTCCATCTCTGTTACCATCTTATATGCCACCTTATACTTGGGTCTCATGTATGTCCGGTACCTACAGGAGAGAAAAAGAACATACATCTCAGTTAAATAAAATATAGACAATGGATTTCCTGGTGAATTTGTTGAATCACTTGTGGAGCGTTTTTGAATGTCTCTGAAAATGATTTCTACAAATATGTCTAGAATGTCTGAGCTGAGCTGAGTTGTTCTGGGTATTTTAAAATACAACCTCGTGGGCACAAGAGCGTCTAACGAAGCAATCCCTGGTTTAAGTTTCTGGAGGAGTTATGCTTTTCAAAGTTAGAACAACATACTTAACTATTAACCTGCTTAACTGTCTTTGCTATATTTTCCATAAATAGAAGCCTATAATTTGATAATACATTAAATTTCTTGTCTTATTGCAAAAATCACCACCAGGGCAAATCTTTTCAAGAAAAGTCCCCCCTCTTCTATAAAGCTGACTCTTCTCTTCCCCCCCCCCCGGCGTGCAGCATTGCAGCAATTCGGAAAATGGACTAGGCCGATAAAAAAGAATAACTGAAAACGTCTGCCTTACTGTATACTTAAAAAGTACAGAATAGATGGACCCAATCCAATAATTTATTTTAAAAACATTAAAAACCACTGAAGGAAGAGATTCAACAAAAGAAAACAATTGAAAAATCATTCAGAATATGAATTTCTGCACCACATCAGAGAATAAATATTGTTTTCCATAGTTTTCTTATCAGAAGGCTGCTTTCCAGTGCTCTTTTAGGTCTTTTCTGCGTTTTTAGGCAGCATGTATTCCCTCAACTGTTGTCAGGAGTATAAAACCAGCTGAAAATCATACAGACTTTTCCCTCCAGTTCCAAGCTATCTGACCTTCAAAGTCTTAGGGGTCCAATAAAAGGACTCAGTGTCACAATAAAGCATCAATGCCAAACCCCAAAACAAATTTAGACTCTTGAGTGCACTCAGTACACTGATGAAACACGTATTTGTAAATAGCTTGTTTTTAAGATTGTTGTTATTTTACCAAAGAGAGAATAAATTTTGCACTTCTAATTTCCTGCACATGTAAAAGCAATTCCCCTGTCTTGGTCGTGTTAGTACTGATTTAGAAATACGTACACATCTGCAATGCAGTTGTTGAACTGGCAGTTTTCATATGAAGGTCTCAGTGATGTGCCAGCTCAGATTATTTTTTCCACAAAGGAAGTACCTGGGGTGAGTTTCCCGAAGGCTTCTTAAGGCTACATCGTTCGTAAGTTCTTTGTTAAAAGATGGAACTTACGAAAGAACGTAGCGTTAAGAAGGCTTTGGGAAACTCACTCTAGGACAATTACTAATCCATTGTGGTTAATGACATACAGAGGAGCTCAGCTCTTTGGGGATACAATAATGTATGCGGAGCAGAAATGACATTCACCCATTTTCCATAATAAATGCACAAGTTCTTGAACTGTGGAAGAAAACTCATGAAAAATAGGTTTGCTTAGTCGAAGCGGTTGTGGGTGCTGGTGCTGGTACTATTACTGATATTAGTACTATTATTAATTATTATTATTGTTGTTATTATTATTGTTATTAATATAGTATTGCTTTATTTAAGCAGAAAATAAAAAACGCTGAACATCTAGCATATCATTGATGGAGGTGAAGTCAGACTTCACATCTGCACTGAAGATTTCATAAAATAGTTTATTCATTCTTCCAACTGCTTATTCGGGGTCTTGGGGAGGAGGCAGGAGACACCTTAGGTGGGACCTCAGTCCCCTGAAGGGCGTGCACATACACCCAGTCACATGCTATGGTCCACTCAGAGGTGTCATTTCGCCTGACAACATGGTGCTGTACTGCGTGTGAAACCTGCTCAACATGGGGAGAATATATAGAACAGGGGTGTGACATTTCATTTCTTGTATAACACAGTTTGTTGCACGGTTTGTCATGCATAAGCAACAGGAGTGAAGATTAACTTACGTCACCACGCGAGAGCACTGGATCTGTCCCCAGGAACAAGGCTGGTAATCAGGTTTCACATAGGTTTCCACTCCATCCTCCACCACACAGCTCACTGTCCGTGTCACCACGTACGCACACCAATTTCTGTGAAGAAAGACAGAAAAAGTGGACTTCCGGTCATTTAAACTTAGCAGTTTAATTACCTGTGTATATGATTGTGTACAGCAGCGTTTCCCAATCCGTTCCTCAGGGACCCACAGTCCGTCCGTGTTTTTGCTCCCTGGGACTGTCTGTGGGTCCGCAAGGACTAGATTGGGAAATACTGGTGTACAGTTTCAACAAAATTAAAGAACTTCTATGATTGTGAAATGTCTATGATGTGAAATGTGTGAAGTGGCTTTTTTTATTTAGATGCATTTATAAACACATTAATTATTTGAAAAGTACCAATGCTAAGGGACAGGTTTTCTGAAAATGTACATTTTTTTCTAGGTAGGAACCTACAGGCAGGAGTCTAAACATTGTATCCATAATGATTAGAAAACTATGTATAACAGAAATCGTCTGATAAACTGTTTACTCATAGGTTTACATTTTAACTTTAGCTTCCTTGTTTGAATTCAAATTCAGGAAGAAAACAGTTTAAAAGTGACAGCATGGAAAAGAACATCAGCCTGAATCTTTCTGCCTGAGGTACTTGAGCATGTGTACATGCATCATAGTGGTTTTTACAGCTTTAACAATAACCAAGTGGTAATTTCAAAGCATGCCATATACATAACCTGATAGTTACACTTTGAAGTAGCAAAATACAAGACATTAGCTGAATTAAAAGGAGGGGCCACCAGACAGAATGTCGAAATTTTGGGTTCTGTTTATCTGACACTATAGGCAGTGCAATTGATCTAAAAATCTAGAATCTGGAAAAGAGTTTAATTATCAACCGGTAACAGAATAACTATATAATGAAATGTCAATAGAGACATGGTCTCTATTATAGTCTTTGAACTTGTGCAAAAAAGAAGAGACCATAAAGTCAGTGATGCAGCACGTGCAGCAAAATAAAATTAACTGGAAATGTTTCAGGATAAAGACAGTGGAGGTTTGTACAGTCTTTCAGTTCAAAGGGGTCAGTCCAACCTCAATAGCTGGAGAGAACTACATGTGAAGCATTTTGTTCCCAGTGCATTAACTCAATGCAGGCCAGAGTAATGGCATTCAAGTACTCATTTATTTCAGAACACTCACCCATGCACTTGAGTCTCTTGTTTTGCTATCTAAAAAGACCCATACATCATCAAGCCACTTGTGGAGACTGAGGAGTATCTTACTGTTTTTCCCCACACACCAGTTTGGTTTCAGTCAATTGACAAGATCAACTTAAGGGCTGTCTCTCGATATGCATACTTGACCGTACTTGTGTTATCGTGTACCCGTTTTAGGTCATCTTCCATGGCCGAAGACCATTTCCAATATTCAAGAACAGAAGTACGGAGAACAGTAAAAATCCCTGAATGTCATTCCTGCCCTGCCCCAAATATCAAGGATACATCAGTTGCATCCTCGCCGAACATGACCAATCCCATAATTCCTTGCGCCTCAAGTTCATTCTTGCGAGGCAAGTTAGCAAGACCGGTCTTGTCAAGACCACAAGTACTGTCATAACACGGGGAGCATGAACCGGGGAAGCAGGAGAAGGAGACAAAGGATCGGGGAATGAGGGATTTAATAGGGAGACGGAGAGGCATACGAGGCAGAATTGTCACAACACTACAAAACTTCAATGACAGGACTAGGGAAACATACTCTGACGCGGACTTAAATATACAGGACTAATGACAGCAACAAGAAACAGCTGGTAAACACGGAGATTCCACACGAGGTAAATGAGGGGGTGTGGCAGACAGGAGGATCGGACGAACGGGGTGTGACAAGTACAATCTTTGCATTCTTGGTACTGAGAAAGACTCAAGGACCGCATAACAGATGGTCATCATGTGGATGTATCATGTGGATGGCATGAAAATGAATTTCAGAAAAGCATTTGAGCAATGGCAAGCCTTGTTAAAGGTTGAAAAATTAGGTTTGTAATGGATAGCCTTTTTTTCGCACAAGGCTCTTCTTTCCAGATGACCAACCAGTTGGCATCCCCTAACTTTCAATAATATGTATAGTATTCTGCATGAGTCTTTGGCTGTCAAAGAAAATTATATTTAAATGATCTTCATGTTGGTGTAAAATTATGATATTATGTGTGTCAAAGTGTGTCAGCTTTTCCATATCAAAACTACTCATAAGGTCAATCCAGTATTGGCAGTTACACCCAATATATTTTTTGATTCTGACGTGTAGTACCCACCTTGTTTGTCTAATCGATACCCCATCAAGGTATTTAACTTATTAAGTTAATACCTTAACTGAGCTGGTGGTGAAATTTAACGAATACATGGAATACTGAGGTGCCCCTGAGGAGGGGTTTGGGAACCAAAATGGTGTTCATCTAGTCATCCAACACAATATTAGTAACTTTTCGGAGAACAGAAAAAAATTCTTATTTAGTTTTTATTGTGTTACTGTTAATTTGCATATTTAGTTTGATTCTGTGGCTTCAGCGACTATATTCTAATGTTTCATGATTTCATATTGTGTGTGAATTATGTATCATGATATTAACATGTTTATATAGCATGTCCTTCTTGGCTGATGTAAGCCTCTTGCAAAGGTCAGACACACCTTCAGCTTGATTAGTTATTTTTGGTCCCTGCAGCTTCTTTTGGGTGACTTTTTTATCAAGAGGTTTTGCACTGGTGGCTCATGGTGACATGTCTCCTGCTGATATCCCTGTGGTGCTTGAGAGTACAGGATCTGATTGACCCATTTATGTATGGCTTCACTTAAAATAGCTGGGCTCACTGTAACTCAGGAAAAAAGGCTGCCTGATAGTGATAGATGCTTCTCTGTCTAATGTCACGAGCACCTCACATCGCAAGCTGTCTCTTTCCCAACCAGAGCTGCTGCTATGCTTGGGCAGTAGTAGATTCTGTATTTAGAATCTGTGTCTACAGGTAGATGTAAATTCTAAACATCAGAAAGAATATATTTCACTTTGGTGGGGGAAGCTTGGTTATTAGGAGGACAACTCTGGGAAAATGTGCTAAGTGGTTCTGGTTCAGAAGGATTTGTAATGTCTCCCGGAGGACAGTTTATTTTCTAACATTAGTTCACAAGATTCAGCAGCTGCTGAGAAGCGAACTGGGGAGCTAATGTAACGAAACTGCCCACAGCCAGGCACAAAATATATTGGTATGTTCTGCCTTACTTTTTTTTGGATGGGGTTGCTGTGTGGTATATGCAATGTCTTTGAGCTGGTGAAGCAGCTGTGGATACTGTAGATGTTTAAATCATGCTGCGCCTTGACAATTTTAAAGGAGAATCGTGGAGAATCTGCACTGCAATAGTCCATTCATCATTGTTGTTCAGTTTTCTACATCGAACTTTCATTATGCAAAGTACATAATTCATTCAGTTCATACACGAAAAGATATGTGCTTATATCAAATCTATTTAATATCATCCAATACCTGGCCAACTATTATATTTTATTCACAATGCAGCATATACAGTAAACCAGGGCGTGCCTGTGTTGATTACTTAAGAATCACATGCCAACCTTGCCGGGTAATTATCTGCTATGAATGGGTAATCTCATACTCTGTGGAGTGCCACAGTATTTCTCTTTTGATTCCTGAAATTGAGTACTGAAAATGTTCAAGAGTGTAGTCAGAAGTGGATAGTTCAGGTCCAGAAAGTAAAATTCCAGGTCAAGATTTTGTTTCAACCAACCAGTTGAGTACTCCGTGACTGTGACTCTTTATACTCAGTTTTACCCTCTTACTCTGTGAGCATCACCAGGTATGTAAATAACAAGTTAGACAGTAATATATAACAACATTTAAATTACAAAAACTCAATAAAGGTATTCTACAAACAAATCTAACTTACATTGCATTTACCTGTCAAGGAAACATTTTATTCAGTGTACTCAGCGTTTCAGATAAGCAGATATAGATGCTGAAAAACATGTCTTTCTAATTACACTGACCATATGAGCAAGCCATGGTGCATTAACCTGAGAAGACACTTATGCCATTGTCTATGGCACTGTCCCTGATGAGAAGCAGCTGATTTTAAGGAACTGTTGGCATTTTGCTCCAGCAGAAAACAGACATTTACTATCTCTGCCTCCCCGCGCGCGGGGGGGGGGGGGGGGGGGGTGGGTGGGGGGGGGGGGGGGGGGGGGGGGGGGGGGGGGGGGGGGGGGGGGGGGGGGG
>JAODKC010000028.1:10664416-10713338 GCA_026777985.1 Mormyrops attenuatus
GCAGCCATCTTGGATTCTGAACTCGGGATCCTCTGTGCTGCTCCGAGATATTTCTCGGATCTCCGAGAAACGGGAGTCCGCATGTCGTCAGTTCCGGCTTCAAAACTCGGAATCCGACTCGGAATACGAGTTCCGAGGGTAAATGGAACGCATCAAAACTGCCCGAAATGCGTTGACAGAGACATTTCAGGGATTTTGAGTCACTCTGTGCTGCAGATGGGTTAATTGCGTTAAATTTTTTTATCGGATTAATCATGATGATGGATTAATCTGCGTTAACCCGTTCATTTTGAAAGCCCTAATATAAATATATACACATATTGTATCATTTAAAAGAACTATATGTGCAAATATCTCAATCACGTGATTTAAGATTTAGGAAAAAAAATCCACAAAGCTAATAAGACATTGTGAGTATGAAACATAATAAGAACATCATTAAGAATAAGTGTTTCTAATAATGGAGTAGCTAACCAAAGTTTGCGTAATTGGTCAATGCGTGTGATATTATTCTGTTTTCTGGTAATAGATTTACTGTTTTTATCCATTTCAATCCATGGCAACATGGTTTTGCATCACAAAAACATGACTCTTATAGTGCATGCGTTGTTTTTCCTTGTTTCCATGTTATCCAGACACCCCACCCAGTCAACTTTGAAAATCTCAAAATTTGCCTCAAATGATTGGTGAAATTGTGACTTCACACTGCATACATTTCTTCGTTTTGCTCACAGCACAGCTTCTGCCTTTTTTCTGTCCTTGGGGTGGGGTCAGTCTTCTGTCCCCTGGTCACATGCCACCAGATTCCAAGCAATTTCAAGTAAAAAATACATTTGCAAACAGCATCGAGTATAAAAACAAAAAAAAACAGGCCAATCAACGCCAAAGGAAGATTCAGAAAGCGCGGCTCATATCAATTCACAACCAGCAAACAGAATGGGAGGGATGAAAAAAAGCCATCTGTTTATAGTAAACTATCTGAATATGAATCTGCATCTAAATCCAGAGGTTCAAGGGTTGTCCATTACTTTATATAATTTTAGCGTAGATGCCTTAAGAGTTTCTGGAACAAATAACAATGATTAATTTTGAGTAAATTCCACAGTAAATTCACTGAATTTCATTAGCAACAGCAATGCCCTACAGAGACTTAAAAGGCCAATCACAGATGTCAGTCCATGGTCACTGCGATAACTGCTGGCAAGAAGACTATATTAATAACTGCCTGACAATTCCATTCATTGTCTGCACCTGATAACAGCTTATCCAGGCATGAATCATAAAACAGTAAGATACATACATTTTTCTCGGAGACCTTCCTGCTCCTCGGTCTCATTTTCGCATGACGTAAAGCTGAACGACAGCCAGGGGACTTTGCTAACACACTGAAACAAAACTGTTTTGCTTCTGGTTGATTTTAGGCTTACAGGAATTCCCCTTTCCCTATAGTCCTTGGTTTTCTGTTTGAGTAAACAGTTTGAGTGTGCATCTTCCTCAAAAATGCCACGATACTAGATAATCACATCACATTTACTGGTCACCATCTCACTTCTGGGAATAGACATAAAAAAAGAGTTTCTACTTCAGTAGGCAATGTGAATCTTCCTTACAAATGCCTTGTTTTTAAGTTATGACATCACATTTACTGGAAACTACTTCTATTTTAGGATTAAACATTTTATGTGAGTTCTCCATTGATCTCCCCTGCTATCGCATTTCAGTTTCCTGTGAACAAATCTGTAAGGATACAAATTAATCTCATCATGTCATGTCACGTAAAACCCTTTCTTTCATCAGATGACTATTCAAACTCCATTACTGTCAATTTCCATACTAGTAAAAGCATCACAACATGGTTTTATCAAGAACTCTCTGAGACCCCAGTGCAATAGCCTAGACTGCTGTTTCATTCCTGCCCAATTAGTAGACCAACTTCTTCCTCTAGTCCTCCCATTGGTCTAAACTGCAGGTGGAATTAACATCTTCTCTCCTAATAAACCGATGATACTCCTCCAACCGCAGATCAGTGCAGGGCTACCCAGATGAAGGGAGTTTAAAACAATTTCCCTAGAGTCAGGGACAACACCTTAACAATATGAGTCATGGACAGTTTGCTCATTGCCAGATGTTGACTACTCTTGCATGATGTACTTCTTCACTATGCAGAATACGATAAATAAGAGACTTTTTTAGTACAAAGAGTGAATTGTAAATAGCAAACAATCAGTATATAAACTAGTGTATATAAATGGTGAAAGTCACCATTTATTTAAGGTATTTACAATGTTTAGTATATAATTAAGCACCAGTCAAAGATTTTACTTTTTTATATTATCATAGTATAACCAAACTTAATGGGCTGTGTCCATTGCCAGATGACTGACCCTGGATAATTCAGTGGATCTGTTTTTGAGCTCCTAAAGATATGCCAAACATCAAGTAACATTTAGTTGCAATTCCATTATTTCTTCATTACTAGCCATTGGGGAGCTCTGTTTTCTTAAGTTGGTTTCACACTTAATGAAAATGCTACTTGGCAAGAAAACTATGCGATTTCAATCCCACGCTACGTCGAGTATGTTTATTGTTAGCGCACAAATCATTTGGCAACAGTGAGCACTGTACTGTATATGCATTGCGAAATCCCTGAAAAACAAGATGCATGTAGGCAGAATCAGATGTTGTATATACAGTCACGCATATGAAAACCTACAAATGATGAGAAATTGATGAATGTGGGATTTGCGTTATATTTGTCCAATGAAAATGTAAAAATAAAAATGGAAAAACAAACAAAGAAAAAAAAACAGAGTTAATGACCAGGGGCTAAAACATATATTTACTTCATACTGACTTCTATAAAACATATTAAAGAAATTAGAAATTCACATGAAACGTTGTTGGTATGAGCTCTGACCCTTCCGAACATGCTTACAAATACATGGAATCTGCATTTCATGAAGAGTAAACCCGGCGGAGACTGAGACTTCTAACTGACTAATGAACTGCAAGTCTTCTGACAATACTGTTACGCAAAGGGATACTGCTGTACAGTTAAATGTAAAAAATGATAACAAACAAACAAACAAACAAATAAATAAGATAATAGTAATATGGTTGCAATTAACCCAGCATGTAATTTAAAATACATTATTAAAACACTTTAAGTTATATAAAAACACTTCTTAGGCTACTGTATCTTCACAATGCCTTACTAGCTAAAGTGTAGTTTTTTTCCAACTAAATTAAACTGCCGTCTATTCCTGGGTGTAGCACGTGACCCTGAACTGGATAAAAAAAAAAAAAAAGTTAGAAGATGAATGCAAATATGTCTATAAGGAATGATTTTATCTTCAAAGTAATAGTTTGAACACTGACTTGGATTTGATTAGGATATGGTGGTACCAGATTAGTCTAAAATGACTTGAATTACTCATATACAGGTGTGTATCGTTAGGGATGGTTCACTAATCCAGTGACAATGGCAGCCAACACATTGCCTGGACTGAATTTAGTACTCCTACTTACAGCTTAACTACAGTCTGTTCAAATAACTGAAATTTCACAAGTTATACAATCTGCCCTCAAAAAAGGTGAGTCTTATCCAAATTGACCTGCTGTAACTCCTTTTGTTCACACAACACATTCCGCTATGTACCCCTTCAAGGGCCTGATTTACCTCCATGCGATGGGGGCATGGAGTTCAGACCGATCACTGAGATGATGACAAGCAGCCAGGCTTGCAAGGTCCTCTACTATTCAAGGAGGAAATTCATCCCCCACAGAGGCTGCCAGTCCCCATAGTTAAAAAACCATGGACTGCATCAGATCAAGGCAGAACAAACGAAGGGTAAAGAGGTGGGGAACGGCACCAGCAGGCCACAATATATCATCTGAAGGAATGAGTGTTTGGAACATTGGAACCGTGAATCAAAAATGCAGATGCAACAAGTTAAGTTTTTTGGTGAAAGTTAAATTGTTTGGACAAACTAGAGAAAATATTTTATAAGACTGAAAGCCTATCTGCACTGTATTGCAATGTACCCAGGGCTGATTTATTATGGCGTGGGGGCCCCTGGGCTAAAGTCATTGTTGGCACCCTACCTACAGAATACAATGCTGCTGTAACCAGAAAAAAATCTGGGGCCCCTGCAGCTTGGGGCCCCAAACTACAGCCCAGGCTAGCCCTGCGTAAGTCCGGCCTTGAATGTACCCACTGATCAAACGTGAGATCAAAAGGTTGGATCAAAGGGGGTATGAGTATCGAAAGGGGCTCCCTCTGATAATCCTCAGAAGTGGCTCCCGGAACCAGTTTGTGTCCTTATCGGCTCAAGAGAACGGAGGTATTCACGGTGTTGGGAATACTGGCCTGTGATGTGCTGCTTCTTTCAGGGGCTTAGTGCATTCCGACACTGATAGTATTGAGGAGGTCACCCCTCTTCCTTCTTCAAAATTATCAGCAGCAGTGGGGGGTGGAAGTCAAAGAATTTGACAGGATTTATTCTTGGTACCAAGTCTGCGTATAATACCTAAAATGACATCACCTTGATTTATTTTTTCCCTGTTTATTTAGTAAATCCTCACATATATACACATACACAGATACACACACACATATATGTATGTGTCCTTAAAGACTACAGACTTCTGTAGTTCTACCAGTTTTGATTTATCTAGTAAATGCCCCTCCCCCTACAATTTACAATGAATGTTACCCTCATGGATTTCAATAAACCATAAAAAATTATTTAGATTGAAACCAACCTCTACAACTACATGCATTCCATTCTAAAAATGGAAACAATTCGATTGTAAGAATATCCTCACAGATAATTTAAATGGACATTATAGCTTATTTGTTTACTCAGTGAGAGAGATTGATTTATGGGGAATGACTCTGTTGATGAACCCTGTATACTGAGTGCTTCAGGATACATCCCAAGTAAAAAAAAAAAAAAAAAAAATGCTTTTATATATATAAATATCTCCAGATGGAACTGGCTGCAGTAAACGGTTCAAGATTGGACTATTCGAGTGGAGATGTTGTAGAAATACTGCCAGTCATTTCTGCTACTATATATATATCTATGTATATGTAAACTTTTCTATTATTATTTTGTTGCTATTGGAAACAAAACCCTCTTATGGGAGTTAAGGGAACCAGTACCACCCCCAGACCATATCACCAGCACCAGGGCAGATTGGTGATAGTAATAATGATAAACCTGAGTGCCTTTAAATTATGGCCATGCCTTTTACACGAGGCCCCTTTTTCTATATCACAGCTAACCTTTAACCTTGCAGATATCCCGACAGGTGTCAGTGTGTTTATGTTCCATAAGCTGTGTAATCTCCAACTCAGTGGGTAGCACCGGTGCTTCACGCCGCCACGGTTTGGGTTTTCAGTGCCGCCTCTGCTCTGTGTGTGAAGCTTGCATGCATCTTCTCCCCATGTCATGTGGCTTATCTCCTGCAGCCCAAAGACATACAGTTAGGCTAACTCATGTTGCTAAATTGAGTGTGTACATTTCTGTGCCCTGTGATGGACTGGCATACCAACCAGGCCATCCCAAGCCTTGATCCCTAAAGTATGTGAGATAGGCACCAGGTCACCTGAGACCCTGACAGTATATTGCATATAGATAAGCATATAAGGGCTCAAACAAACGTTTTACATCAAGGTATCACTTATAAACACGAGCAAATATTTCACTACAAAGTTATCTATCCATCTTCAGTAACTGCTTATCATATTCAGGGTGATACAGAGACTAAGGGAGCAAACAAGGTAGAGAACGACCCAGAGAATAACCCATTGCAGGGCACATTCATACCTATGGGCAATTTGGTAACTCCAATTAACCTCAGTATATTTTTGGACTGGGGGGAAAAAACAGTAGTTCCCAGTGGAAACCCCACGGCGACAACATGCAAATTCCATACACATAGAGCTATAGCAGAGACTTGAACCCTGGTCTCAGAGGTGTGAGGCAACAGTACTAAGCATTGTGCTACTCCCATTACTAGATTATGCACTGCTATAAACATAAATAATCTTACTAACTTTAACTTGACCTAGAATCTAGTCTAAAGTATGTGTGTATTAGTGGATTAGACGTAGTTAAAGGCTAAAAGGTTGGCCTAAGGAAATTCCACAATGAAGTCCAGCTGCTGTCATGGCCTACACAATTTTCACCATAAAATCCGCTACATTTGAGCTGTGCATACTTTTATAAATCTGATTAAATTTGTGGCTTTGCTTTAAAATGCATGCATGATGCCTTCATTACAAGGTAACAGATCATATAGCTAAAAATATGTACGATCAGAACCAAGCGTCGCAGAAAAAAGAAATCTCGATAAGAAAAAGTCAAATGCACTAGCTGTAGAATACACACAATGTATGCTGAAACACAGATAAAAGGGTCCTGTCACCAGGATGCAGCTCCTGAAAAATCAACTAGGGGCCCTGAAATACATTTGATTTGCCAGTGTAGAACACAATCCACGAAGATAGCAAGGTCTGCCCCTAAAGTCCAAGCTCTACCAAACCAGGACAACATGTGGCTCACAATGCACTTCACATGGAAACCTCCAATCTACATCCCACATGTTCTGAAGATAAGGCCTGTGTATGACTTCCTTTCATGACAAATCACTAAGTCAGAGTCCAGAAATAGCTAAATCATTAAATACAAGAGTCATATCCACAGTTACTGTTTCATTTTCACTGTGTCAGCTGTGTCAATAAGTCTGAACTGAACTATCACTTGACATCAATGTTTACTCAGTACTTGCTGCAGTAAACAGCATATGTATGCACCAATTTATTATGCGTTACAAAAATACAAAATACAAAAAGCCTTCATTGGACTTTCTGATTCCCAGAATTTTAAAAAAAATGAGCATGTTTTTCACCTGGTTTTTGATAACTAACCTGGTCAATTGGTTTGATTTGGGAAGATTACTTGCATGGGTTTGTTCTGGTAATGAGATGTGACCTGTTCATTGCATTTTCTTACATGCATTTTGCAACTGTGATCACACCATTGGTTGGCGGGAAATGCAGGCAAAATGTTTAATGCTTTAATGCTTTATTCTTTATTCTATTTATGCTTTATTCTGAAGACTAGGAGCTTCACAACACGATGACTGATCTGGCAGACGAGAGAGCAGGTGAGAGAGCAGGATCATTATGGATATTACTTAGCTGTTACCCTTCACTGAATGCTAGCCAAAGAAATCAATATGAAAGATTGAAGGACCTTTAGTGTTTCCATCCTACTGTAATCAGATCGCAAAACTGCTACATCAAAATGAGTTCATGCTATCCAACTCTATTCATCACCGTTAGGGTGAGTAAAGGCAATTGGATTAAAAATAAATTACAACCAAAATATGTCACTATTAGAGAATAATTATGTTTAAAATGACTGGGACAGCGCCCCCATCTTCGGTTATTCCATGCCTTGCTCCCATAGCTTCTGGGATTGGCTCCGGGCCAGTGTCACCCTGCATAGGACAAGCGGGTATAGAACATGGATGGATGGATGGACAACAGTGGTAACCCAGAGTCATAGTGGATACAAATGTGTCTTTCCTCTACATACACAGGGAGCACAGGACAGGAAGTGAATCCCAAGAACCATATTTGGCAGGTAACTACCTGGGTCTGATCCACAGATGCTCCCTCCATGACAACTATTTGGTAAATGGCCCCTGAACTGGAATCAGATTTCATGGCTCGTTAGAGGAACTTTCCCCAAATCTAAGAGCATTGGGTTTGGCTTTGAAAGTGAAATGTATCTGCACAAATGAAAACTACACCTAGTGTTAAACATAGAGACGGATCTTGGGAATATGTTTGTTTCCACTTGTCCTTGGAGCCCTTTTTACTTCTACAGCATAACGAGCTCAAACTGGCTCAGGAACATTTTTAGCCAAAACCCATTTGCTTTGCTTGAAGTGAACCTTCCAGCAGGACACCGACGCCACGCGCACAAAAAAAATAAACAAAGAAATGATTAACTGGACAAAAAAACTTAAGACAAAACATGAGGTTTGAATGAAAGAGGAGAGTCCATAAACACAGTAATAGAACACTACTGGGCTAGTATTGTTTATTTATATTTTTTGCTTATTTTTTATCAAGGATGCCAATATGGACATGATTTCCAGAGACCAGCCCAGGTAGTAAGTCCCTTCCAAGATTGAGCCATTATGTGTAACTGTATGCAAAATGTGTATTATATGATGAACTCTCCTGTTGCCAACGTTGTCACCTTGAGAGTCCTTTGGGTGTTTAACGACTACAGCAAATACATTTCATTTTTTACTTCAGTATGTCTATACTCCCCTTAAAATGCACGGCACAATTCATAAAATACGACAGATTGCAGATACTGCTGGCGTCCAGCAGGGTTTAGCAGGAACGGTCAGTTTACATGCCAGACAAACCAAAATGCACGTGGATAAATTTTGCACCAATATGCAAAATTAAACGTGGAAAATCTTACTATCACTATCACTTACGATCACCCATTTACGTCGAAGAATCTAGCGCTGTGAAATCGTATTAAATTCACTTATTATAACGCTCCTGTATGCAATGGGAGCATTTAACAGCCCGTCCAAATAAGCAGTCCACTGCAACAAGAAATGAAATTCTTGGAGGACCTGTTTAAAGAGATATAATAAATGAGCCTCGGGTTTCAGGGAAACCTGCAAAGTATGTTTTAAGAGGACTGAATACGGATTGACATTACCTGTGTCTACTAGCTGCCTTCACTCCATTCTGTGTAAACGATTGGGACTGACTCTGTCCCGAGTATAGATTATATCTTTGGGGGAAGCTCGCACTTATGGTCCATCCACAGAGGGTCATAACAGAAAGCAGTACATACAGAATAGGTCCAGCCATCCTTGCACGCAACAGGTTTTATGAAAAGGATATACTTCCACAGAAACGTGATGAATCCCGGACGCTACGTTTAAAATTTTAAATTTAATTCCACAAAAAGCAGAGGAAAGGAGAACAGTCCCGTGTACGTGGTGGCGCAGTCCTCAGACTCTCTTTATTATATATGTATCCATTCTTCAGGATCTGCCTTTATTCCGATAACGGCCAGTTCTGGAAAAAGTTATGTTCGTGTATATATTTGCTCCGTTTCAAACTCTTTACGCTCAAATCCTGGACATTAGAATAATAATGAGTTAGTTTGTACCATTTTACGAGACCACGGCGATACTAGCGCAGCAGCGAAACCTCGTAATAAGCCTACCCTTCTTCTGGTCTAACTTAAAACCCTCTCCATCCCCTTCGCAATTCAGACAGCCACCTACGGCATCCAGCCCCGCCGCAGATGACAAGCCTTACAGAATAATCACACCCACCATCGCTTCGGAGAGCAAACGCAAATATTTGCCCTGAGAGAAATATTTATTTGCGGTACATCGCCCGATTCTGTCGACTCAGTTCATTATTATTATTATTATTATTATTATTATTATTATTATCGTATTGATTTAATAGTTTTGTCTAGAAACATTATATGGCATCTAAATTAAATTTATTTTTATTTTTTTATTTTATGACTCATTGCTTCCAATTTATTTGCCCAAGCGTTATATTTGCCTGCAGCGATTCATTCCACTCCTAGGTAATTATACAATTCTAATGGAATCCTTCCAGAATTTAGCTCTAACCTATATTAATTACACAATACAAATATTATAATGTGAAGCTGGCCGTGTCAGTCTGGAAGGAAAATTTATTTGTTTGCTTGGTGGTTAGTTTGGCCCACGACCCTGATCGGCGGTTAGAAACTGAACAGATTTATCTCTTTGTTTGTTTATTGGGAACACGGCTGCATTTCCTGATTGCGTATATGATTTGTTTGCTACATTGATGTGACGTTTCTGGAAACATCCCCGTGCTTATAGCATTGCCTTCATAAAGTTAATTGTAACATTCGTCGGAATGTATTAACATTCTTCTCCACCCGGCTTTATGGCTTCACCCGAAGAGAGAATGGTTAGGTTGTACACCCACATCCCCGGCTTTCTTTTGGTTCGGTCTCTCAGTGTCTTCAGACGTCCTTTTATCCTTTTGATCCTTCTTTAATCTTCAAAGGAGATATTTAATCTGATTTACCTACCAACCATACCCTTGGCAGTGTGGCAAATAAAAAAAAAAGAAATTTTAAGGATGTCAGAGACAAATACTTAACCTGTACTATTGTACATGTTTTTTGCCAGCAAGTAGTAACTGGATTTTTTACTGAAGCAGGTTGAAATTTGAAGAAAAACCATTTTCTGTTGATAAGAATGCTCGATTTCAATGGTACCAAGAAATAATTACCTTTAAAGTTCTAAAAGTTTGATATATCACTTCAGTAACACTTTACTTGAAGCTGTCATCTGTAATACCTTCATAATACATTATAATGGTTTGTATAAGAATTAGTACATCATTACAGCATCTTCTATTGACAGTCATAAGGCATTATAGTGTTTATAACAATACTTAATAAGCTCCAATTGTTATGGTGAGACATGTCAAACGGAGGAGACGGTCCACATAGCAGTTCCAAGACAACACTAATTTAACAGCAGTAGACATGAGAAAGACATTGAAAACAATACAAAACACAAAGGAATAAAATAAAACTATAAATTAAAATGGTGACTCATGCCTAGCTCCTCGCTCAACCCAAATAGCTGCAAATAGTAAAATAGTAAATAGTAGCCTGCAATAGTAGCTGCAAATAGTAGCCCAATGAGCAGGGAAACAGACTAGGGGATGAAGGGCTACAGGACAGAGAGGGGGGAAGCAGGATGACCTGTGACAACTGCTGGCCAACAGGGGACAAGACACACAGGACACGGACAGACGGGTAGAAGAGAATATCACACAGAAGAGACAACTACATCAAGGGGGGAAGGGGGGGGGGCAGATAGAAAATTTCCTGGATGCTGCAGAATTCTGTACTGATGCAAAACTGTGTCTTCCTGTCAATCATAAGAGAGCTGGACCCCCATTCCAGTGTTAATGGAGGAGAAACACCACTTGTGGTGGTGGTGTACAGCTCAAGGGTTCGGGATCAGTGTCTGGAAGGCTGTGGTTTCCAGTCCTGTGTCATATGTCATTTGGATTCTTGAGCAAGGCCGTTAACCCCAACTGCTTCAGAGACGTTGGCTAACCCCGCCGTCTAACCCCAAGCTTTCCTCACTTTGGACAAAAGTGTCTGCTAAATAAATAAATGTACTCAATTGCCTTACTTTCATAGCACATGTCCAACAGACTGGAATACTTATCAGCTTAGTAACACATGTCAGCAGAATACCTAAAACTGACTACTGCAACATATTAAACTCCTGATGTTTACAGAACTATATTGTATCCATACAGTAGAACAAAAATGATAGTATTTCTGTTATCTTGTTTACCTTCAGTCCCCCTGAGGGCAGTGGTAGTTCTTGGCTTTAAAGCCTTTTGGTCTCCCCTCGCTCGTATCCCTTGAGCAGTTTCTCCCCTCGGAAATTTGACAACAATTACACCGTGACCATATAACAGTTTGTAGGACCTGAATAGGAAACAACCGAAATCAGTGCTCAGGGCAAAAAGTAAGGGTGTGGGGAGATTGACGCACAAGAAACAAAACCACGTTAAGAGATGCAAAAGCCTGTCATTAACATAGTTTTTTAACGTGACAAATATAAGTCATTTACGTATTTGTTTAATTACCATTTCTATGTGTTGATTAAACACCAGATGATTTATACGAACTGAGACTACTGATTAAAGTGACTTGTTTTAATTATCACTTTTTAAAATATATATATTGATTTTAATGCATTGTCTTTTAATAATAATAATATTGCCTTTAGCAAAAAAGAACAGCATAACAATTAAATAAATCACTGACGTGAACACAGAACCGTGACCTCTGGATGCACTTCTTTTAGCAGCAAGTTTCATGTTCAGCTAGGAAGTGATATATCATCAGAATTTACCATCTGAATTATTGCACGTAGTGTGAAAACACCATTATTATTTTGCTACTAGTTCGCCATGCCTAAACCTCCAAGTACAGCTTGGTTGACCACTGACTGAGCTTAAAACCCCAATAAAACACCAAGCTTTTGGGCCAACTGGATTCCTGGAGCTTGTATGTGCCTGCACTGCAGCAGCAATAGCCCAGCACAGGACTTTTGTCTGTACCGAATTTGTGTTAACCTTGCAAGATGCCTAGAGCAAGACCATAATTTGGTGTGTGGGTAGGAGGATGTGTGTACGCCTTAAGAAACCATTGGATAAAAGTATTGTCTAACAAGTTGTTATAGGAGTAAAGTAGGATAAGTTGAAAAATAAGTTGATAATGAAAGAAGATGGAAGGAAAAGCAGTGATTGTGCAGCTACTCATTGACTGACTATATCAATCTGGTCTCAGCTCAGGCATGAACTGGAAATCTTACTGACACACTGGGGCCCACAGTACACGTTTAATCTGCAGGATTACTGAGTCTAGTGGTATGTGACTTTGAACTGTGATTCCATGTGAACTATGACTCAGTAATATACAGAGGAAGAATACAGTGGGGCCCCTAGGGGTATACTGGCTGTATAGCGATGAAATAAGCTCTTGGATATTTTCAGCATTGACTGTAAATCTCTCTTACCAAATTGGCTCTACTAGAATTAGAGCTCTCTAGCTGAACGCGCATGAACCCAAAAGAAAACTGAGCTTTAGTTTTGTTGTACTAAACTGTCACTCTGGCAACAGTCAAAGATATTTATAAACATCTTTTATGGAAAAAAAAATATATATAACTGACATCAGGAAGAGCAGGAAATCCTCCACTTCTGCAGAAGTGAAAAAGCCATAAACATCCTCTTTCTTTTTGCCCCATCCCTCTAAAAATTAATCAGTAGCAAATAAGCTGTAAAAAAAAAAAAACAGGTAACATACCATAAAATATCTTCTGTATGCTGAGGATTTTAGGTATCTTACTTGGTGTCTTGCTGCTGTCAGTAGCAAACAGAAAAGATTTGCAGAATGTTTGTGTGCATGTTGTCACATCTAATAATAGGAAAAAGCAACAATTCCATATAGTTGGAATCACTCAGACACAGGAACACACATGGTTCCTCTTAAGAAATGGGGCACCTACGATAATATGAAGTTATATCCTGGGGTATGGGATTCCTTTGAACTGTTCTGAACCATTTATTTCTTGGCTTATATGCTAGCCAAAGAATCTCTATTGTTGTAACTTGCAGGCCGGGAGCACCAGGCTGTTTTGCCTATTGGGGCGAACAGCAGTAATTACTGAATAGGCTCTTCCGCTATATAATGAACAATTTGTTTTCATCTTTTGTAGCACTATGGCTCTTTAGAAAGACCACCCACATATTGCAAATACTACCCCTTTTTTTGCTGTCCACGTTACCTAAGCCTGTCATGCACTCAACTTGTCTTCAAGATACTGAAAAGCAGTGGGCAGATGATTTGATAAAATGGATCTCATCCCTCCGTCTCTCTGCACTATTTATGTTAGGGACCTGTTAAGGTCTGTTCTCATATGTATGTATAACTTCTAATTATTTACAGTGTTACTTTTGTCACCCAGCTATAAAATGTTGACAGCGCTACACACTGCAGATCTTGCTAATATTTATAATCTATTTATAAAGTTCTTGCTAATTAGTTAGCATTGGCTCAGTATCAATTTTCTTGATTTCTTATATTTTTGTATTCTTCTTCGCACAGTTTAACAATGAAACATGCAGTACAGTCAAGTGGGAAAATGCATAATTAGTATAATTAAGCAGGGATAGATTTGAACAAATTAGCCATATAAAGGTTAAAATGTATGGTACACATTTGTGCTTTTACAACAGAAAATTGCCACACGTTTTGCTGTATGCATCAAATGTGTAATTGTGTACCAGTTGTGTGCAGCCCTATTAATAAGTTTAAATCTAAGTGCTATTGAGTTTCTGTTACAGATTCCATAGAGGAAGTGGAATCCAGTAAGCTGGGGAATGTATGTAGTAACTGTAGGTGAAGCAACAGAGGAGGGAGAATTCTTTGTAATACTGAATGTTTGGGATTCCCCCATTCAGGATCTCCATGGCTGCTCGGCCACTTCTGTGTTTCCCCTAAGATTGCTGATTAAAAGCAGATGTGCTGCATTGAGTAAATGGTGCTTTAAACTGAAGCTCTGGGAAAGGACACCTGCTTCAGTGTCTTCAATTGGTTTAAATGCCTGATTTGTTTATAGTTGCCCTGATGAGGGTTGAGAGACTCACCAGGAAGAGAGCAGTCAGTTATTACTTTAATTTTATGGTATATGCTGTGATTAATTTTTAATTATGTTGTTTTATTTTACTTCTACGTTTTATTCCATTATGTTATATCCATATGATTGAAATTCCATACATTGTAATTCTGCATAGTGTAATTTTCCATATATGTTACTTCTGTGAATGAAGGGGAGTCTGTACTGCTTCCAGAACAAAAAATAAATGTTTCACTTAAACAAAACGGACAAGAGGCACATAATTGTGTATAGGTGCTCAGTGGGTAGCACACTCATTTCCTCACACCTCCGTGGTTGCGGGCTGGAATTCCACTTCTCTCCTGTGTGTGAGGAGGTTGTACGTCCTCCCTGCGTCATATTGGTTTCTCCCGGGTAGTCTGGTTGTCTCCCACAGTCCAAAAGCATGCAGTTATGTAAGCTGATGGTTCTAAAATACCCATAGTGTGTTTGTATGTGTGGACATGCATGCTCTAAGATGGACTGACATCCTGTTTAGAAGGTACCCTGGCCCTGTGCTGTTTGGGATATGCAAGCCTTCAGACCTATAAGTGCAGGAAGATGGTTGGATGGATGGATGGAGGGATGGATGGATAAAATGAACATCTCTTACAGGATTTCATTTTAATACGAGAAACATCCACTAACAGATTCAATAAATAAAAAGTACAAATGAGTATGAGTGGGTTATACTACAATAACTGAAATATACTACATATACTATACTGAAAAATAATACATATTGTATACTACAATAACTAAAAGTATAAGTGAAGTGTAGTGATGTTTTTAAGTCCATGGTTATTGATTTGCTGTGACTTGCAACTCATGAGGTATCTATGATATATATTTTTTTTCTTCACCTCTCTCACCTGTTTTCAATGCTTGCCTTGAAGGCACTCCAGGTGTTCTATTCCCAGAAAGGGTCTGCAACCTGCATTCCTGGCCATGGTCTCATTAAGAGCCTGCAGAGAGAAACACCCACTAGGGCTTGTCCCACTAAGTGTATAATAAGAGGGACAAGAGGCAATTTTGGCCTGGAGACCCCCGGTGCAGCTCACTAAGCACATACTGTATAAGGCCTGCAAGCTGACCTCTGCACTCTCTGTGTAGAGAATCATTTGTCGACATAATCTCTACTAATCACCAACATGCCATGGATTCTGTGCTAATATCACCTAGATTCTCCTATAGTTTGGTTTATAACAACTAATTGCTAAAACGCTACATGATGCTGCCATTAAAATGATTGAAATATTACGTTTACATAAATGACACTTTGTTATTTCATTGTTATGCTGTAGCATCTCTTATAATGTACTATTTGCCTCACTCATACCTCACTTTGGACAAGTGTCTGTTAATTAAATAAATGTAACTGTATTCATAAGTATTACAGTCCTACTATGAACCAGTCAGTGATGTTCTATAAAGCACTGGTTATATACACTTTTTATTTCCCTTGCAGATATAGCTTGTACTTACTGTGCCTGTTTACACGGACAAAGACAGTGATGGGAAGCAGTAGGCTGGATGTTTCTTTGCTCTTTGCCGGCAGCAGATCATGGCTCTGCTGAGAAGAAGCAGCTGGACCATTTGGGAAATCATAAGGCTATTATGGTCAATTTCTGAATCTCCAAACCTCCGTTGCACCCTACAAGCCTTAATGAGCCCTAATGCATCCCCTCAATTTTTATGCACTTGCAGTATAATCCAAGAGATCTCAAAGAAATTCCTGGTACCATATAGCAGAGTAAGTTTCGTAAACCAGCAATTGTAATTTATTCGTCGACCTATATTTGCAGCATGGAAGGATAAGTATATTTCTGAATTTCAATGCTTACAAGAGCCTACAAGATTGAAGCATTGCAGGATAAATGTACGGGATTGCTGTGGTTGGCTTTCTGAATGACAGCTCATTCTGTGGGCTTTAATAATAGCTGTGTTTACGTGGCCTCCTTGGTGGCCCTTCCAGCTGGAGATGTGGTTATAAAGCCACATTTTTTTCTAAACTCAGAGGGTGGCGTGTTGTTAGCTCGCTGGCCTGATCTTTATCATACTTTAAAACCTTGATAATTTATTATCCTTTTCCTATTTCTACTGCATGTATATCACCCCAAGAAACCTTCTCTCACAGATTCTCCAGCCATGTTTGTTTATACAGCACTTCTTGCCAGTGGCGTATCTGTAGGTGTCCGTGCTACAGTTTCACAGGTTTGTGAAAACATTAGGTGCAAAAAAAAAAAGGAATCCTCACTAATCTACTTTATGTTAATAATGAACATGTATACCTCTGGTATTACTGTGAGTTTATTTCTACAAAATGTAAATAATGCATTGGACCTTTATGCAGGTACCCCCATATTCATTGTGTAGCCAGTCTCTTATATAATGAGTAAAGTAGGATCCAGTTTTAACATGAATTATGTTATTCTCTTTATTTTCAAGCTATTATTCTGCTAAAAGCAAGAAATGCTTCATTTTTTAGAATGAAAGCTTTAATAGGCCCCACGGCCCCGGATGGATGGGAGGATGGATGGATGGATGGATGGATGGATACTTTTTATGCATTGTTTAAAGCACAGCTGCAGAATGATATAGTGTCAGTTCATCCATCACTTAATTTTTTTTTTTTACTTTAACAGTGTACATGGTAGGGATCGAAAGCAATATGGATACTGTAAAGCAGTAATGAGACAATGGTCTGGAAGAAATAGTAATTTTTTGATGTACTAAGTTTACAGGACTATTTCACTGCTTTTAATGTTTACCAGCTGGATTTGCTCATAGCACTGGCGAGTAATGCCTTTGCTTGTGGTTTTGGTAGTCACTAGAATCTCATGGAAAAAGTAACAATGTTACTGGATGACAGGGTTTCTGGGTCAAAAATGTGGATGGTTTTGATTTCATAGAAATTAAATAAAAAATTTTTTAGAGAAAATAATGCTTGCCTTTTTCGTATTAACGTTATTAGGAACCTCACACGACTGCTGAGTAGTATTCCATGTACCAGCATCTCAAATGTCACCCTCTTGGATGGAACATTTGATTTTCCTAAATAACGTGAAAGAAGCAATTAAAAGTTTCCTGACACAAAACAAATCCATTCTTAATCCCTTGATAATATACATTTTGAACCAGGGCACTACTTGTATTTCTATACAATATATGTCTCCAATACAATATATATTTTTTTGCAAACTGCAGCCTGGCTCCTCCCTGCTTCTCATTGATGAAGGGCTTCGTCTTTGCTTTATGGGACTTCAGTCCTGCTTCTAGCAGCCTGATATGAACTGTCCTAGCAGTGCACTTCACACCTGCACTTAATGTTTCCCATTCTTTTTGAAGGTCACTTGAGGTCATCCTCTGATTTATGAGACACTGCCGGAGAAGTTGACGGTCATCCCTGGCATTAGAAGGTCGCTTCTGCCCTCTACCTGGCTGATTTTAGTCATTGCCAGTATCTCCTGCTTCACCTTGTTCTTGTGTACTGCCGTCTTAAAAACTTTGAGCCTGGAAGCAGCCTGCAGCGCATTGTAGCCTCCTGTCAGCTAAACCAGGATTTAAAATGCAGATTTAAAAAAACCAGAGTGGTCTCTTAATTTTTTCCAGAGCTGTATGTGTGGTGAACATATGATGTTAAGGTCACAAGGTTGACTATCAAGTCAGTTGAATGTGGATGATTCTTCTCACAATTGTAAGGATTCTAAAGTTATACACTGATATCCTCTGGACGTATTCCTTCAAACAAGCTAATCATTTAGTTTATAAGAGCCTCATCTAATAAATCATAATAAAACCATCGCCCAGAGGCATGCCTGTTCCTAGCCAATGTGGAGCCCTAGGCAAGGATTACCTAGTGCAGGGGTCTCCAACTCCGGTCCTGGAGAGCTACTATCAAGTAGGTTTTCTATTCTACCTGGCTTCTGATGAGCCACACCTGTTCCTGGTATTTACCTAAGAAATGGTGTGGCTCATCAGGAGCCAGGTAGGATAGAAAACCTTCTGGACAGTAGCTCTCCAGGAACGGAGTTGGAGACCCCTGACCTAGTGGGTAATTCAGGTCCAGAGATTAAAAGTCCAGAGATTAAAAGTCCAACCAGTTGAGTACTCTGTGACTGTGACTCTTTATGCTCAACTGGTTGGTTGAAACAAAATCTTTGTCTGGACTTTTACTCTCTGGACCCGAATTAACCACCTCTGAGGATAACTGTGACCCCTTATGACTGATATTGTTATTTGTAACAATACAGTCAATGGCAATAATGATATATCTCATAAAACATCTTTGAAGTCATTATGTGTCATTATTTCTTTGATCACATTAACTTTATGTTAATGATGGTACCCCAATGTGAGAACAGTGTGAAGCTTATTTCCATTCTGAATATACAGACCATCTTTTTCCATCTACATCTACAGACCATCTACAGATCATCTTTTTCATGTAATATAACAGCATGGTTGTATATGCCGAATCGGCTGGCTACGTTGGCGCCATCA
The DNA here is from genome assembly GCA_026777985.1 of Mormyrops attenuatus. Lineage (NCBI taxonomy): Eukaryota > Metazoa > Chordata > Actinopteri > Osteoglossiformes > Mormyridae > Mormyrops > Mormyrops attenuatus. The sequence goes on from JAODKC010000028.1 coordinate 10,683,242, forward strand.
GAAGATGGCACCCTACGTGGCTGCCTATGTCGCCTATAGAATTAATCGGCCCTGGCAATGGTTTTTCAATGATCTGGTGACAGGGAGAAACAGCGAACAATTGTGAGAAACATTGCAACACATAGGTGGTAAAGGGAGCCTTCCAGTGGTGAAGCAGTAATCAGATTTCAAACCACAGCATTGAATTATCAGCCGCAGTGAACTGCAGACAGTCTCAGATCTGATTACGTGATTGGCCGTTCATTGTCTATTTGTCAGAATCCTTAGCATTTTTGCATTTAGTTTATGCTAATTGAGAACTGAAAATTGCAAACGTGTGCTTGGATCTATAGAAGGAAACAAAAAGAATTGTGACATTCGGATATTTCTTAAGGGATGACTGATCTTCATTGTAGCCATAAAATTGTACCCCACAACAGGCTTACTAGTAGACAGGCCTTTGTCATGTTTTTTTGTTTTGTTTTCTCATATGCATCGACTCAATAGATCTTCAGTCACCATTGCTGGGGGGCTCTCTTTAGCAGATGACCACCCTCCTTCGGTGCCTGCAACCCCTGGAGAGTGCCCCTGGCTGGTACTCCACTGGGAAGAAAGTGCTCTCATTCCCTCCTAAAAAAGCTTCACTTCTGGTTTCAGTTTATGACTAATATGCTTCCCTCCCCCCAAAGTGTATATACAGCCCTGAGCTTCTCGCTCCCCTAAAAATGTTTCTTTTGTTAGACGAGCATCTTTACCTGAAAAGCAATAGTGAGTTTATTTAAGAATTAAGCGGCTTCTCAGCTTCAGACTAAACAGGCCCTGCGGCTACTCAGTCAACCATAAACGAGTCTCATTACAGAAATTAAAATGGGAGTTTTGGTGAACCCGTGCCAGCCAAGAGGCTAGAGAAGCTGTGCATTTCCACTTCTTTGTAGCACTCGCCAGTGACCAGTACACATTCTCACAGTACTCAGAGCACTATTGGGATTAGGTTAACATTAGGTTATGTTAAATCAGATCCAGGAACAGCAGTGCTGTTATGATTCAGTGCATTTTTGAATAACAACCAACTGTATATAAAGTATTTTTGTTTTATCTTTGGATTACACACTTTCTTTTATTAGCCAGTCACTTTCTGGTACTTTTGATCAAGTTACAAGATTCTGGTAATCATTGTCAGTTCACCCCTGAGTTATATTGTCTATCCATCCATCCATCCATCCATCTTCCATCTGCTTACTTTGGTCATGGTCACGTGTTTTGCTCATATATGGAGCGAATGAATGAATGGATGAATGAATGATGGATTGATGGATCATCAATGCTTCCTCATAGTTCACAGAGTCCTCAACCAGTTATCAGTGATTGCTCCTCAAATGCAGATCTGTGCTGAAAATTAAGAACAATTCAAATGCATATTCTTAGGTCCATTGGTGCTCACATGCCCTGTTTTTTGACTTGGGATTAAATACAGTAAATAACAGTTGAAAAGGCCAGCTGGTAAATCCTGAGATAATGGCTGCCTTTAAGGTTCAGATCACAGGTTACATGGCTCAGCAGAACTCTTCAGTTTTAAGAGAGTCTTGTTTAAACTCAGCACATTACTAATCTCTCAGATTTCATTAACTGTCATAAAATTTAAACCGAATTGGAATGCACAGTCTGCCTACAAGCTATGATTTCTGCATTTCCCTTTTCATTGCAAATTAAATAAGATTGTAGCATGATCATCAGATCCCAGTGTACTCACTTTCCCTGTAGAAATAATTGTTGTCGGCTGTTGGAAACGCATTAAGGAGAAAAGCCAATGGAAAATATCCAAGGCATTACATAAATTATGTGCTAAATCCCTGTAAAACAGTATTTCAAATAATATTCTTGTTAGATAAGTGAGATGCCCTTCGGTTAAGTTTAACCTTCATTGTGACATTTTGGGTAAAGCCCAAAAAAGTCGTGTATTTCAGTCTCTATACCCTTGGCATAATGTCAATAAACGGTGGAGTATATTTTTAAAGCATTCTATTGATATCATTTTAAATATTTTTTAAATATTTTATCTGTCAATTAATATTTTTATTACTTCACTATTGTGACCAATTTACACAACTAGTGTACACAACAATATACAGAGCTATATTTATGCACATTCATATGGGGTCAGAACAATTGTAATGGTGTTTGTGATGCCTGGGAATAGACCAGTCCTGATAGTTCCCAAGTAGTTTTCCAAAGGTTTTTAAATCTGTATTTAATTTTATAAGCAGCTGTTCTGGGATAATGTGTCACATATATCAAACTTTTGTAAATATTTTTATGTTATGCTATGGTATATCCTAAAAATATTTGCACAAATAAACGATGCCGAAAGCCCAAAATTGTGAAATAAACATTGTGGTGGAACGTGCTTTAGGTCACTGTGGGAAAAGGAACTATTTTTTTTCTAATATGTATGATGCATATTAAATGCATGTTATATGATCTGAACCTTTCTTATGGAACCACATATCAATGAATATAGGCAATTTCCTAATAACATGGGCAAGTATAGGTGGCCCAGGATAGTAGACTAATAATCATAACTCTGATAAGCAGCATGGGCTGTGGAATGGGTATCTGTGAAGCTGGCCAGTTATGTTGCTTGTGCAGCTTTGGGAATATCAGTAATTATTATACAGACCATACAGTAATACTGAGGTGCCTTCTTTGCGGATATTTCTGCTTTGTATTTTTCTGAACAAATTTTAAACAACATACTGTAGGCAGCAATTGGGCTTGACTGCGGGAGGAAATTTAGCTGAACCTTCCAGGCTGAAGCAGCACAATTACCCCGCCCCCCTGTTCCTCCCTCAGCCAATAAAATTACATTTCAGCATTATAATTACTTTAGATGGCCAAGGGGAAATAGGCCACTCTTTCCTTTCACGGCTTTTTAATTTACATTAATTCATTTTTTTTGTTCAGTTTAATTTAAAATATAATATCCTGGAATATATTCTCATTTCCATTATATATTCCCATTGGTGTCATTAAATTATCTTTAACAGACTCATAAACTGTGATCCACTGAAGTCACAGACATGCTCAGTTAGCTTGGCAGGGATCACACCCTGAAGTTTCCGTGCACACAGAGCTTCCGGGCCTCAGTGTGTTTCAAAACTAATTCGCGGTGTTTGTTCCAGGTTGGCGATTAAAGCATTCAAAAGGCCTTTTCAGCAGGGAAGTACTTTAAGCGCACTTAATTTCTTTTAAACCAGAAACTGTCCAGGGTGGTTTGCATCGTTGTTCAAAAACTTTGGAAAAAAAATTGTGAATTTAGCAGGAGAAAAGTTCTTGAAAAAACACTGCCAAACGCATATTGAGAAGGCCTTGCTGTAACTTCACTATCCTCATTCAAGCAGTAGTAGCAGAAAAAAATACACAAAACCAAAATATAATCAGTCCCCCAGCTATTTCGCAACAGTATCAAGATTGAAACTCCGTTGCTCATTTTGAAGAAAACCTTATCTGGCTTTATCAGCTAGTTTGGGCACTTGGCCAAGACACCACAAATATCTAGAGGGGCCAAGTCTTCAGGCACCTTTAGGCTCTGATGAATTCCAGATGAGAATTAATGCCTTGTGAACAAAGCTTATCTTTCATGACATTGATCCTGGTGCTCTGCAACTGGTGGGAACTGGCAATGAAAAGTTGTGTGTAGGTAGTGTCACAACGGGGCACCATCAGATCAGACAGCTATGTGGGAAAGAACTGGAGACAAGACCCTCCTTCCAACCAAACTCAGCCCCAGTGCAGGAACATTTTTACCTCACTCTGACACAAGTAACTTACAGACATTCTCTCAGACTATAACCTAGAAACATAGGCCTTTAGGAGACGCATGAGATGTACCATCTAATATAAATATATATAAGATACATGCCTTCTTTCTGCGGCGTTTCAGCTATCTCACTTTTCTGCCTTCAGACTCATCACAATGTTTTGAGCACCGCAGTTGCACATTTCACTTAATCTCATGTTAGTTCTCAGATGAATTACGGCTACAGTAACCAATTCAATATGTGTGCTGGGTGTTTTGTTTTGTCATGTGAGCGGCCTTGCAATAGCAATGACGTCATAGTGGCTACAGAACTATGAAAAGATTCCAGCATTTTCATGCAGAATAGAAGCTTATGTCACCCACAGTATTCAATGAATTATGAATCATGTGTTTTCTTTTTTATTTAGATTCAGGATACAAAACTCATTAGAAGTAACAATAATAGAAATGAATGCATACATGTTTCAGTTTTACACTTTTATATTACAATAGAAAAATGTAAAATGAAAAATTTGAAACAATCAATGACAATGTTAAATGAAAAAGATCTCAAAATGCATATCAATGCAAATACATAACACATTAATAAGTAACATTTGTAATAAATTCATTCCATCCTGACAAATGGGGAAAAATGTGGCCGAGATAAAATCAAATGACATGACATGGAGTTAACGTAAATATAACGGAAAATATAAAGTATAATGGCCAAACCGAAGTTACCACATTTTATTTAAAGGTTTGTCAGTTTAAGTTATGAGCCCTCTTTCATTTTTGTTTACATTATTTTTTTGTTTTCATTTGGACTATTATTTTTATATTCAAATATAAATGCTGTTAACATTTGACAAAGCCAAAGAAAAATATTATTAACTTAATCAGAATATTACTTGACAGCTGGTAGGAAGGGTAACTAGGTTATCTTTTTTAAAAGCTCTATAGGAATCACTTTTTGCATTTTAAAGCTGTTTTGTAAGAATTTAACTGAAACATTTCAAGTTCTTAGTACAATATTTCATTTTCTAAAGTTTTTAATTGGAGGCCTGGAAATATATTTGAGGATGTGTGAAAGATGATGGGGAATCATGCAACTGGTATATTACTAAAAATACCTTACTCAATATCTTAAATGAAAAAAATCGCTAAAACAGCATACATAAAATTTCCTCAACTATGACCCCTGTTCGCAAAGCCAGATCTAAGGTACCAGCTGCAGCACCCGTCCGTTGAATGTAGGAGGAAAGCCCCCCGCCCCCCCCATGTAAGGAACAGTCCAAGGCAGATGTTTATTCCATTAAACCCATGAGCTGTGAGTGATGACTAATATAATATCAGATTTCACAGAGCATTCGCAATACAGTTTAAATCTTGAAAACAAACTGAAATGCTGAACAAAAACATTATAATTGTAGAACAATGCGAAGATTTTCAGAAAAATCCACAGAAGTTGACAATGCTATCTACATTCTCTAATATGCCATGCCGGTGCCCATTAATAAACACCCTTAAATGTTTAATCAAAATGCTCATTTTTATATTATTTTATATATATTTTTATAATTTAATCTTGTAAGAGAGATCATTATTCTTACAATTCTACTGAAAGTCTTTCACAACAAAATAAATCAAGATAGAATCTTAACTGAGCAATCACATCACATTATCTACTCCTGAAAATATGTCATGGAGAAAAACAGGATTGATTTTATGTGCTAAACTGGTTGCAGTGCTCTGGTCTGTGTACAAAAAAAAGTCAAATGTGGTTACCTTGACTTGGTTTCGTGTATGCTAAAATGTTTAAATGTTTCGTTTTGGTAGAACTTTCTATTTTTCACTATTAGAATTGGAGAAAAACACAAAGAACACGCTGATGTGCTACTCCCCACCGATAACATGTCAGGGAAGCGTCCCATTTTTGGTGTCGTTAAAGTGCAGTTATTTATTTCCTAATGTTCTATTTCAGAATTTTTTATTCGTGAACTGAATGATTTTTAAAATTAGTTTGCACTATGTATACTTGTTTACACTATGTGTTTTGTTTCACATTACGTGTTTGTTTGTCTGTACTTTATGTACCTTGCTACTGTATGCATAAGATTTTTCCCCTGGGATCAATAAAGTTTATCTTATTTCAAGTTTACTCCTGTCTAAACCTGTGACTTTGCCCTGCAGAGCTCAAATTAATAAGGAAATAAAGAAAACAAAGTATCCACCCGCTTTTAACGTCACATAAATTTGAAAGTACATAAAGCAGTTACCAAATGAATAGATGATATCTAAGACCTGCGAATGGTGTTTCATTTTCCTGTAAATGAAAACCGGCTGGAATGCAGTCAACATCAAGACTCATTTTAGTTCCCATTTACCCAATCAAAACTGTGATATTGCAGTAACTGTAAAATCCCATTTTTACATGTTTCCCTCTTTATTCCCCATTATAAATTTGATGTGAAAAGTCGCCTTACAGCCTAGTTCGGTTGTTTATTGGAATAATAGCACAGATTTTGTTGAAGGCCACCATTTTCAGACACACACATTCAAAATGAGGTTGAAGGACAACCCAGGTACCCAGAGAATATTCAGACTAATGTAATACTTCTGTTGTACAAAATGTTTCAGCTGAGCAAAAAAGGTTTTTAAGAACAAGCAGACTGACATTTTGTTTAAAGCTAAATTACAGAGTACTAACATTAAATGATCCCTGCGTGCCGTCATTTCTCCAAGCTAAAATTGAAACAGGATTTTGTGAATGATGTCATAGTCTGTTGCATTGATCAGAGCCTGTGTTATTCTAAAATAAGAATAAAAACAACTCAGCATATTTAACTTGTCTGAAGGTGAATGTTTCAAAGGCTGTGTTGTTCCATCCATCCAGTCGTACATCCATCAACCGCTTATCTTGGTCAGGGTCATTGTAGGCCTGGGGCCCATCTCAGGCAGCATGGACCCCAAGGAGGAAGGATCTGAAGGAAGCCAGACTAGCTAGGAGAAACCCATGCAATATTGGGAGAACATTCAAACTCCACACACACACACACATACACACACACACACACATGCACACTCGCACATACATACATTTGTATTCATATCTTTGTGGGGACCGTCCATTCATTTCTATGGGCAAAACTCTAAACCTAACAATAACAATCTTAACCCCTACTCAGCCCTAACAAGTAACCAGACAACAAGACTTCTGGCTTTTTAGTTTTTTGATTGCAGTCAACAATTTTATAAAATTGAGTTTCTCCTTGTGGGGACTGAAAAGGTGACCCCCCACAACGTCAAAATAATAGGTTTTTATTACATTGTGGGGACATTTGGTCCCCACAGTATAATATATACATGACCCAACATCACACACACACACACACACACACACACACATAAAAGGCGCCTGAACCCTGGAGGTGGGAGGCAATGTTCACCATGTTATCAAGCTCAGGACGATAACAGATCTTGCCGTGGACCTCTGTCCATCCTGCAGATGGGGAAACAGGTGTGTTTATGGTTAACTGGGGCGAAGTGAAGAGAGGTGATCGATTGAAACATCTGGCGATCGCACAATATTCCCCTGCCACGACTATCATGATATCCTTCTCTGGGAGAGAATGCATGCACACGCACACATCCAAAAATAAAAAAAAGGTTCAAACAAAGAATCTACCCTCCCTCCCGACTGTGTTAAATATGGATCAGAGAACTGAATGTGTAACTGGTTGCGTCAATAAATACCAGAGATTCATCCCAAATAAGTATTTTATACCTTTGCTATCGCAGACAGCAGGAACGTGAAAAGTGAGCCACACGGTAATAGACTAAATCTTTCACCTGGAGCAGCCTGTTCTGATGAACTGTGCCAACATGCCTCAGACAAACACGCAGCTCTGTGTGATCTAGGGGAAACTGGAGGTGCTGACATACCACGGGTGAAAAGAGGGTGGGCGGGTGGAGACCGGGATGGTGCCAACACCAAACTCAGCACATTCCCCCCTGTCAGCAGTGCCTCACCTGCTCCCGTACATGGGGGCGACTGAATGCGGAAAGTAAATGCCGTGTCGCCTTACCCCCGGCCCTTGAGGAGCAGCGCTTAAATTTACGATTGCGCTGGCGTCCCACCCGCCAGATGAATAATGGGGGTCATTGAAACAGAGAGAGTCGCAGCACGTCAAAACTATAAGTCCACACTAGACATTTCTTTGCAAGTGTTCTGCCATGGTATGTAGGTGGAATGTTAAAGTGACATTTGCCACAAAGCTTTGCTTTTGAAAAAAAGACTGTAGAGGTGACAGCCCCCCCCGTCCAAACAGGTGTTTTCCTGTTATTTATGGAATTTTGGGCAGATTTTAACTTAGATTTTATTCTTGGCACAGAGAGAGAATTATGGAATGGCGGTTGCACAAAAACTATAAACACAAATCTCTGTTTGATTACAGCTATCTAGAGGAAAACACTACACCCGTGAAGACAAAAGAATTCACAATAACCAAAATCTGATTTCAACTTCAAGTGCTTCCTAAGATCTATGCCTAGACTGCAGAAACTACTTTTAAAATACTGAAAATGTAATTGTGTAACCATGGCTAATGAGTGAAGTAATGTTACACTAGATCTGTCTACAGATCTGTTATACTGTATGCTTTTAAACCTCCAGTTGAGGTATGTGTTGTTCTTCCTGTTGCTGCCACTGCAGATGTGCATACGATGTAATTTGAGGCATCCAGACAAGTCACAGACAGCCCAGTTTGGTACAAGAGTCGTCTCAGCAAAATTAGAGTGAAGATCAGGAAAATAAATACATCTTTATCACCGGATAACCAGATGGTCTCTGCACAAATATACACAGAATTTAAAATGTAGCTATGTAAATATTATATCAGCATTTTCCTTCCACAGTTTAAAGATTTAGTTTAAAGGTTTTGGTGTATTGGTGTTTCTAGATGTGACTCTGTGCTGATGTGTCCTGTGTTGGGCTGAGAATCCGCAGCATACAGTACCCCATGCTTAAAAAGAATGTGGTCCAAGCTCATGGCTACCCTGCATTAGACAATCAGGTATGGAAAATGGATGCCTGGATGAACTATTACAGCACAAATGATGACAAAGTTATAGAACAATAGTGATCGTGTGAATTTACATATAATTACATTTTATTCAGAATGAGAAAAAAATAGAATAGAACAATAAAATGTTGTTAAACTCCAATGTAGAAAACTGTTAGGGAATGCAACACAGATTCCCATAAAATTGCAATAGCATGTTAGCGTATGATGGTTCATATTTGCAAAATAAAAAATATAGAAGCAGCAAAAAGTGCAACAGTACACTAAACCAATATAAGGCCATCAGAAACAGCACACAGTGGTCAAAAGTTCAAAGTAGGCTCTGAGATTCCTCTTCTACCTGAAACCCTGCTCCTTCTTCAAACCAACAGTCAGGTTTACTAGAAATAGTTCAGAAATACTTCACCCTCTCTAGTACCACACTTCCACTTAGAAGTTTCCCAATCCGGTCCTCGGGGACAGGCAGCCAGTCCATGTTTTTGTTCCCACCCAGCCCCCGGCAAAAATGTGGACTGTCTGACAGGGAGCTGGGAGGGAACAGAAACATGGACCGACTGTGGATCCCCAAGGACCAGGTTGGGAAACACTGCAACAAATGATTATAAATATACATGTATTTACTAGCAAGTGCGTTATAAGATGGGTATGAAGTGTTAATTTTGAAATTATGGCATGGCTATGTTTGGGTTTATGAGAATAGATCAGTCTGCTGCTTCCGAGACTGCAGAACTAAATATCTCTAAGCTGAGGGACAGAAAAGTGGTAGGAGAATGTTATGTGCCAGCACTTTCATAGCTGGTGACAAAGCCCTCCATGACATCACAACCTTCCCCCTGAGGATTGCTGAAGGCCAGCAATTAGGAAGGGTGGTCTGCCAAAACTACTTTGTGGTTATTTACACATCCTTATGCTGATTGTATCGTCCATTTATTCATTATTTATTGCTCCCTCAGTCTTATACTGCACTGCCTTTGTCTTGCATGGTCTTGTCTTTTATTGCACTGTCGTCAGTCCTGTATTGCACTGTTTTTTTCTTTTTTTTTCCCGGAACACAGTAAAAATTAAACCTTCCTTGTCATGGATATGAAACTTATAGGGCTGCAAAACCAAGAACCGCCAGGTCGCGCAGATATTTAGATCTTTCATGGTCTGCCACCATATGGACACAGTGATCAGTGTTCTGGCATGACCTTTGACGGAGAGCCATTGGATCTTTTAGATGGAATGTGTTCTGCAATGCCTGGGTCCAAAGCGGCTTCTGCTGGAACAGGTCTGGGAACCACAACAAGATGTCTTGCAGATCTATGTATGACACTATTATAAGAGATTGATTTATCATACTATTATATTCAAACAAAAGACAGCTATAGTATGTGCATGTAATATATATTAGATACACATATATATTGCGGATGGATACAATCATATAAAAAGCTTTAATGGAAGGGGAAGGATGGAAACCAGTGCTTAAAAATGATTTAAACATCATACAGAGCCTTTGTAACAGTGTACTCTGGAAAACTTCAGAAACTGTAAAGGTTTTATGGTATTTGCTGAAAAGCCACTCTCTTCTGGCTCTTTAAGAAAGATTTTTTTAAACACAGCTGTTGTCAGTTGTTTTATAATGTAAATCAATATGTGCTCAAAAAATACCCTATTTCTGTTAGTCATAGGCTCATACACTATGCATGACTTCTGTGAAATTGTTCAGATTGTCGTTCACTGCTAAGTTACTTGCCAGCAGCTCATTTCCATTGTCCTAGGGGCCATTTTTTCCATAATTGTTAAAGTAACAATATATCTATAGTAGATTTCACCCATTGGTCTCAGATAATCCAATTACCGTAATGGTGATTTTGAGCTTATTTCAAGTAAAATAGAACATGAGCAGAATCCTGCACAGAAAGTCATTTATTTTCATATCCGTTTGTCTGAGTTTGAGTGCCAACTCAATAAATCAGTAAGTAAATGAGTAAGCAAGTAAATGAGTAAGCTAGTAACTAAATATAAAATGAAATAAATAGCATGGGGGTGGCATGATGGATTAGTGGGTATATCTCTTGCCTCACACCACTGGGGATTAGGGTTGAATCCCATCATCATAAATTCTGTATGTGGAGTTTGCATGTTCTATCTAAAAACATGCAGTTATGTGAGTTGGTGGCTTTAAATTGTCCACAATGTGTATGCAATGTCATACACTGGAATCTTATCCAGGCCGCAACCTTCCTTTGTGCCCTGTGCTGCCTAGGATAACCTGCAGTCCTGGACCCATAACCAGGATAAGTAGATGAAATATGGATAGACAAACAGTGTCAGCAGAACATCAGTGCTTAAAATCCAGTAACATCCACTAAGGCATTAGAATAATCATGAATCAGTAAAGAGTACAGAAGAGGCTGACTGGGACTCATACTGTACTATGGTAAGTACAACGAAATGTGAGGGTGTGTGGCTGACTCCATGGTTACGAAAATTACTGTGATTTGCTGCACAAATTAAAGGGCACTTTATAAAAGGGCTTAAAGGAAACGAGTTACTGAAAATCAAAAGCGCTTGTGTCAAGTGAGGATTTTATTGTCGTGAACCAGAGGTTGGACATGAAACCATGTAAATACACTGAGTGCAGGTGTGGGTGATTACGCATTGAAATCATATGGAAGTGGGCGTGGTCATAACCAGTGAGAACACGATCCAACTCCAGCTCCACAGCACAAGTGAGATGTGAGTTGGTATCGTTTATTTTTAGGGATGTTACAGAAGTGCATATTTGTCACTTTTTAAAGCATGCTTTCTTTTTATAATGTGTAACAAAGTGTAACATCTATAGTCAGTATATCATTCATTTCTCTTCTTTATTAAAGGAATTCTCCCTAGAAAAGGCTAAAAAGTCCATTGGTGAGAAAGGCTCATCATCCCAAATAAATTCTCTATAGCAACTAAATTGAATTAACTCTAACATCTGATGTAAAAAAGGAGGGTATGAATTCCCAGTTAAACAGGATCAAAGCTAAATCATCATAATAGAAACGGCAGGTCAGTATTTGTGTGGTCTCTGAGGTTCCCCAGTTGGCACAGCAATTGATTTTTAAAAGTTTATATTCAAAGAATGAACCAAACATATCATTAGCAAGGAGTAGGATAAAGATCACTGGTTCATTTTTAAGAAGACACAAGCTGTGCATCCACATATGCTATTTCTGTATGCATAATATAACAATGGTAACAACAGATGTTCGTATCTGATGCTCAGTTGAAGACAGAAGTTCCTACGCCTTTGATAATAACCACAGAGAATATGTTGCTTTGACAAATCCTCATACATATAATCATATTAGTCCCTGAGATTTTTACTGCCATTCCTTGTAATATTTTTACTGCCATTCCTTGTAACATTATTTTTCAATGGGGAACGAGAAAATCAAACTCATAGTTGTTTCTGTGATATCACAATTAAAATAGCCTCCTGACAATAGTGCGAGAGCCGTTGCCTTTATAATTAAGTTTGCTTGAAGAATATGTTTAAAACTGCATCCAGATAAAATATTAAGCATAGTCAATAAATGACATTTTTACCATTTAAAATAAACCTTATATGATTGCAATACCTTTAAATCAACCTTGTGATCAGGGAATGATGACCAGTTAGTTTCCTTTTTGAAAAAAAAGAAAGAAAAAAAAAACAGTGGCAATAATATGGAATTGAATGAAAGTGTCAGCTTTTCATTGATGATATATTAATCATTAAGTTTTAAAATCCATTATTTAATAAGCAGATGGTATGTTCATCAACGCCTGTGTAAACTAGGACCATAGCGCAGGCCAGCATCTGAGAAACCACAGTAGACTATAAGTAATTTCTCTCCTTTCACATGATCCCACTTGTGTTTGGGGGCCAGAAGTGGGGATGAGGAGGAGACACGGGGAAGGAACGCTGTTCGTTTGGAAAACTTTGTCCTCCATCTTGTTTGTTTGGAAAACTTTGTCCTCCATCTTGGTCGTTTGGAAAACTTTGTCCTCCATCTTGTTTGTTTGGAAAACTTTGTCCTCCATCTTGTTCGTTTGAAAAACTTCTAAAAGCCAGCAATGGAATAGCTTTTAACCACTTTCATTATTATTCTTCCTGCAATATTTTCTGGATTTGTACCACTTCTTTCATGTTTCATATTCCCGCTTTTTGGCTTTCACGAAGCCATGAAGATCCTGGTTGCAAAGCGATCAATAAGTAAAGACACAGACTTATTGTACTACAAGACCATTGGCAGTAAATCGTTTTGCATGTTGCTCCTTTTGCGATATGTATTATGCAATGTGATGGATTCACCTACTTTTTTCGTAAAAAGTCAAAACTTTTGTTATGTATTCTCATGGCATTCTCAGTGACTTCAGATTTTGTTTCCCTTGCCATAATTATTCTGAATATTGTCAATTTATTTAGCTAGTTATTTATTTATCTAGAGAAAGTTGTTTTACCTCAATAATAACTGAATGTAAGAAAAAGACTTTGACCTCATATTGTGGATTCCTGGAAATAGGTTTTTGTATTGTCCAGTGATTTCATTGTTAGATTGTCAGAAATTATTTCCTGATTCTTTGTCAGTTGAGGTAGGCTGCCATACGTAATGTATATATTTTTTAGTATTTTCAGCCCATCGTCTGGTTTTCATTCACTCATGTTTTCTCACATCCTGCGTTGCTGAATGACGTGTCAGGAACAAAGTACACCATACAGATGGTCAAATATGCATGCCTCAACCATATCTGCTGGATCAATCTGCAAAACATTTACTAGACGTCATATTACTTGTTGCACCAGAATCAGAGTTTTCCAGAACCAGTCTACTGTCTTTTGCCTTCCAGTCTGTTTTCCCTGTCTTCTTGCTTGTATCTCAGTGAACAGTAGTTTTACACACAGTTCAGATATCTAGCTATATTAACCTTGGGTAAAAGCATTAGCTAGCTAGCTAATAAATAAACAAATAAACAAGAACAACAAAATAACAACAAAATAACAACAACAATAATAATATGTTTGTGTACTGTGAAATTTTTTGTTGTGTAATGGATTTCATATGGCACTCCCTGTGTGAATCATGACATTATTCATGGTGTCACGCGTAAAACATAAGTATTATGTGATGTTCATGTGCATGGAGCAAAATAAAAATTAACCATATAATTTCTGAAAAGTAGAATCTTGTTGTGAAGATTCAAGCTTTGTTTGGATTCAAGCTTCGTTAAGACAAAATGAGATAATTCCTTTATTAAATCTTATTTGAAAGTTTGTTGTACTATGTAAGGTCATTGAAATTATTTGCTTCAGCTATCACAGCAGAACTATATTGTTTATTAATTCCATGATAGTTTTATGTTTATCTGGTTTTTCAAATTTATTGATACCTGTGTAAAACTATATACAGCTTTGTTGAATCAATGATAGGATCATAAAATCATTATTTACTGCATCCTGTTTCTTTTGTCTATTATGACTGATATTAAACAATCAATTTGCTTGGAATCAGTTCAGGAAGAGAATTTTCTGCTGTGGTCTCATTTTACATTTATATTGTAGAAATTGACCTACTGGCCTGGATTGTACAAAACAAGTATTCAAGCTATTCATAACCCTGAGTTTATGTATTGATATACCATTTATGAATGATGTCTTTTGAAAGAAGTCCAAATGAAGACGACATAATTTCACTTTGTGATTTACTACATTATCTGCCCGGAATAAATTAAGCTACTGAAGGTGCTGACGGTGTGTTGTGCGGGATTGTCTGGGGAGCCTTTGATTTCTGAAGCTGTCTGTATGGACTCAGTTAATGAAGAAAAAGACATTCCAAGTGAATAGTCTGAAAATTATTCCCAAAGCTATAGTTGTGCAGTGGTTCTAAATGCACTGTTTTGGTGATCTTAAGTAAGATAACTAGGCCTGAACAAAAGATCATAGTACAGACGCTTCTCTTCTTACGAATGAGTTACGTTTCGAATGGCTGTTCGTAACTTGAAATGTTCGTAAGTTGTTATTCAACATCATTTTAAGGGTATACGCAAGTACAAAGAACTAGGATGCTGGGAGTACGCACGCTACGCTACTGCACAGCGGGAGTAGCGGCCAGAAGTCGTAGTAGGCGGAATTGGTGCACAGAAAAAAAAATTGATTGTGCAGACAGGAAACGGGAGCCCAAGGAACACAATTTGGACTTACAGTGCTTTTCGTTCATATGTCTGAAAGTTCGTAAGTTGAAAGTTCGTATGCAGAGGAGCATCTGTACTCCGGTACACATAGTTTTCGAATATTTCAGCTATTACAAACATCAACATGGCCATGAATCTGACATTAGGTAAGACAGTGATTACTATAGCAACATAAGTGTATTCTCATATTCTTTTAGTAGAATGTTTTTTTATTCAAAAAACATTACAAAAACTTTACAAAATGTTTTGAAAAATGTGCGTTAGCTACAGATGCTGTCTGCCTTAAAGACCTTGACCTTTAACCTGTTTGAATGCGTTGGGATTTTCTCTTTGTGCAGTTAATGAAGTTTCCATGTAAAAAAAAGCAAGTTTTCAGAACAGCATTAATGAACTTTACTGCCCAGTGACTGATCAAAATACATATTTGTAATAGTATCATAGCAACAAAGTCACTTATGCTACAGGCATTTTGGGTAGAATACCAATATAAAATTACAATTGAAGTGTTGCTTTCCTGTTTTCAACAGTGTCATTAATCTTCAATTAAGGGTGGATCTTAAATAGTTTGTTAGCCATTTGCACCAAAAACACCAATAATTTCTGGGATAGGCTCCAGACTCCTGTGACCCTGCCTAAGAGAAATGGGTATAGGAACTGGATGGATGGATGGATGGATGGATTTTTATGTGTTCACATCCACCCTATCAATGGTGGGTGGATTTTACCTTAACTCACTGCAGAAATAAAACTGGGATAAAAACTTTTCTGGTTGAAGGCAAGACATCTAGAGTCACTGCTTATTAAGTTAACTTTATAATCGTGGTAATACTAAACGTTTGTGCCACGATGTGGATTACAAGTCTTGTAGTTTTATGTGTCTAAGGAAAAATCTGTTTTCAGAGTAATTCTTGTCATTTCTGCTTCAGATTCATTCTACAGAACAATAAGGCTGATTCATGCTGCTCTGTGAGAAAACTATGTAGCGTAAGAGCAGAGAAACACACATGACACAAACTGCTCCCTAGGAATGTGCGGACAGATCGCTGACGTGTTGGTTTTCAAAGAGGATGGCAGGACTTGAAGCAGAATACAGCCTCAAGTATAGTAGCCAAAAGGCTGTACGGCTGGACAACATCTGGAACTGGTTACTTGAATTATTCAGCATTAAATAGGTCACGTAACTAACCATCGTATTTTTGACTAAAAATCACTCACGTAAAATCAGATGGAGTTCTATATTCCCCAAATATCAGCTGCAAAGTATTTATATCAGTCATCTGAAAGTGTAGGAAGTCCATACATCTGATTAATGTTTCAGCCCCGTCCTCTAGTTTGATTCCTGTGTATTACAAAAAACTCTGAAGCAAAACATTTAATTGATTAGATGCCATTCAGTTGCATGACTTGAGTCGAATTAACACACAAAACAAAACATTTAATTGATTAGATGCCATTCAGTTGCATGACTTGAGTCGAATTAACACACAGCTTTTGTAAACCACTACAAAGAATAAATTGTGGATTGTTTTAGCTCCTAATTTACAGCAAAATATAACAAACACATCTATCCAAAAAAAACAAATAGCAAAATTTTGTTAAGCCAAAATTGCTGGAAAAGTGGTTCAAAGCCGAAATGCATGAGAAAATAGAGATGGGAGGCGCTAGTGTTAACATACTGGATGGAATTACTGCGCTACATATAACCAAATATGGTGCATTGGTGGGGTTAGTTTTATTCTGGAAATAGATGTGTGTAATGTTGGTGGGCCATGCTGGGAGATTGAGCCAGGCCTCACATAACAGTGATGTCATTGTACGCAAAAATGACCAAGATGGCTGCTGGAGCTATATCCAGTTATTAGGAACTGTGGTCTCCGTATCTTGCAAAGCTGTTGTATGTGGGGCAGTGCATATGCTTCAAAGTTATCTGAGTTCCTCAGCTACAAACAATAGCCTCCAGTGCGTCATGTTGGACTTAGAGCACATTGCCTATTCACTGAGGAATGCAGTCACTCGGCCTTTGGTTTGATTACGCTGTTTTTTGTTCTTCTCGGCTTTAATGAGGAATCTCATCGTTTTCAAGTGCACACGTTGTCAGCTGACACGAAGAGACAGCTAAGTGTTAACCAAGCATTATGCCACATGGAAGAAAACTGGGTAAAAGGGCATAAACGTTGATAAAAGCCCTTCTGACAGCTGACAAGGCAGGCTACACACGATGGAAATCCATTCATCCATAAGAGGAAATAGGCTGCAGTACCATCCCGTCTAGGGACTCATCGTGTACTTACTTGGTAATCCCAGTATGTGAGGCTCTCTATGTTACGGATGGCATTTCCTGCTCTTCAAAAGGGTTGTTATTGTCATGCACGAGTCTCACCTATAAAATGTTTTAAGTAGCCTACTGAAATAGTGCTTCGGTCACAGGTTCAAGTCCCAGGAAGGTAAAGGTGATCCACAAGACGCTAAATCTAGATTCAGTAGTGTGCTTCTTGTTTCAAACTACGTAAAGCTAAACTGATTAACCAAAATCGCTAAATTGAGGTGGCAGATTATATGTGAAGAATTGTAAATACAAACCCATGTCAATTCAATGTTAATAGCAAAGTGTCAATAGCAGCCCAGAAGAAAATCTATTTATGAGTTGTCAGTTTATGTCTTCTTTATGGGCGGCAAACAAACAATAAATAAATGCGACTTCTTTCACATTATCAGAACCGACCCTGAAATTTGGAACAAATTTAAGTCCATAATTGAAAACACAATCACATTCTGAGAATAATTTGTTCCAGAACAATCCAAATGTAAAAAAAAAAATGTCTCAGTAGTCCAGATGACGTACAATCAAACCGTCTTCCAAGTCGATAAATTCATTGCTAAAATTAAAAACAAAGTAAATATAACTTATGTGGATAAAAATAAATTTCAACATCATACTGTTACATTAGAATTTAACCTGAGATTTGAGCATGTAAAACCTAAACGACATTATGAGCCCTTTCGCCATTACTTTATTTTGATACTGTCTTTCCTTGTAAAATTTTGAGTCGGAATGTACAATGTAGATGTAACGATTGCATATTCATTTGCTATAACTCCAAAAGTGCTGAGTGTACACTTGATTGTGTGTTTTCCCTGTGACTGCTATTCTGTCCAGTGTGTCACCTGCCTTGTACCTTTTGCTTCCTGCAAAGACACTCCAGTCTCACCAAGACCCTGCAAAGGATGAGTACCTATAGTATTTATTATATGTTCTGCCATGCTGCCTCATACTGTCCCAGAAAATTCACTGACACCCATTAAAGGTCTCCACAGCAAACATGTCTATCAACAACAAATCATTTTCTGACAACAGCATGAACAGTCCTGGGGTACTATGGAAACAAACGATTCATAAACAAAACAAGAGCCAACCAGCTAAAAATCATGATTTTATGTAGAATATATGTCTCTGTTTCAAATGAGAAGGAGAATGAATACAGTAGTCTGGAGTTTGGCGTACATAATAAAAATGATGTACATAATAAAAATGATGTACATAATAAAAATGGCTTATATTGCACCTCTTTATTATTCCTTTCCTACATTTATGTCCTAAATGTTCTTGTCAAGGTAAGTAGAGCTAAACCATTGTTAATTCTGTTCAGAATTTCATGCAGTACCCTAAATTCAACATTTTGACCCTAAATTCAACATTTTCATTCATTGACTAGAAGACATGCTCTGCACGTTAGAAATACTTCTCCATCTAATAAAATATTTTAACAAAATGTGTGCAATTAGTGCAATTAAAATTAAGGCAGACAAAATTAAAGCACTGACTTTCAAAATCGAAACAAATAAAATAAAATAAAATAAAATAAAATAAAAATCCTACAACTCTGACCCTAAACCAAACCACTAATAACATTTACGGTATAATTTGTGTTTAGCAAGTGGTTGAGTTTGGATTTTATATGGCCCTTAGTCAACACAAATCCATTTCTCAGCATTATGATGCAACAGGAACAGCTGTTTCTTCTCCTTTTTCTCCCACAAGTCCTTGTAAAATGACAGCCACTTTGTCAAACATCTATGCACAAATGTGTTGCTGCAGGGAGTAAAGTGAGACTATAATCAGAGAACCCAGAAGCTACATGGTCTTATTTCCATGCAAAGATTGGTCCAAGTGGACAGCTTCATACCTCCAACATGCCACGGCCTGATGAGTTCAAGGCTGGAGACCCTGATATGACTGAAGCGCCATAGTTCATTAAATTCCTATCACATTCCCCAGGCGCCAAGCCAGTTTCAGTACTGTTTTGGCTAAAGCAGGTTTAGGTAGGGAACTTGAAATATTCTCCAGACTTTTTTCTAATTATATGGCCATATAAAAAAGATTTCAGAAGTATAAAAATGCTAATTCTGAGTAACTTCCTGTCCTCCTACTTGTCATTTGTCTAGATTCACAGCTCTTGAATATAAAGATTATATAGTCT
This sequence comes from Mormyrops attenuatus, assembly GCA_026777985.1. NCBI lineage: Eukaryota > Metazoa > Chordata > Actinopteri > Osteoglossiformes > Mormyridae > Mormyrops > Mormyrops attenuatus. The sequence goes on from JAODKC010000028.1 coordinate 10,702,780, forward strand.
CACCAATTTAGGAGATGTAGGTGTGGTAAAACTGCTACTATGTATGTAAAAGGAAGTCTGTTCTTATGCAAACTCGGTGACAAAATTGCCGTGTTTTTTTTGTTTTTTTACCTTAAACACATTTTCCACAAGGTCCAAACTGTTACCAGTTATTCAGACATAAAAATATAGATGCAGTGGTTGAATGCAGCTTAGCTCAGTGCACTTTTGCACTTCCAAGTTGCTGTGACCGTGAAGTGAAGGTCTATCCCTTCCTCCATATGTGTCATTTCCAGCTATTCTTCTTCCCGCAACATCTTTGGCTCACATCATTCAACTATTCAGACCATATCCTTACTACAACCACACGGCATACTCAAACCCTTTCAATCCATAAAAGGACTACAACTGAACATGTGATATATTTGATGTGGACCTGATATGAAATAAACTGTATATATCTGAGGTCCCTGGTTATATTTATGATTTATTCATATTTTTGATCATTCTGTGGGGCAGCATGGTGGTGCGATGTTCAGCACTGTTGCCTCACACCTCTGAGAACAGGAATCAAGTCTCCCCCATGGTTCCACGTGTGGGGAGTTTGCATGTTTTCCCTGTGTCGTTGTGGGGTTTCCCCCCCGAAGTCCAAAAACATGCTGAGGTTAATCCGAAACTGCCTGTAGGTGTGTGTGTGTGAGTGAATGGTGTGTGGACGTGCCCTGCAATGGCTTGGAACCCCATCCTGGGTTATTCCCTCTCTTGTGTTCATAGGCTCCAGATCCCCGGTGATTCTGAATAGGACAAGCAGGTACAGAAAATGAATGGATGGACTCATGGGAGCTTTTAGAATTTTTATATTTTAACATGTTCATTGTCTCAGGTTTTATTGTTTCATTAAATGAAAATTTTATTACACGGCACTTCACCAGTAGAGGTCCTGCATCTTGTTTTTATCGGAATATTACGCTCTTCCTTATTCAAACTGGAGTGATGTAACAATTAATTTGAACTTAATTAAGATTTATTGCGCCCAGATCCATCTATGGCATGTGAGCAAAGTGAAATACCTAGGCAGATACACACAGAAAATGGGTAGATGTACGTATTTACTGCTCAATGCAGCTACATGACAAAAAACATTCACAATGTTCATTCCAAAGGTAACAATGCAGCATTGTTCCTGCACCAGTGATTGTGGGATACGGACAGTTTTACGGCCTATTCATTTTCCAGATGGAAAATATTGCCTACTTAAAATTTAACATGGGACTTAAATGCAACAGGCGTATGGAATATTTTCATCAGGAGGGAGCTAAGATGATTTTAAGATGGGGTGGGGGGGGCCATGGACTTCCTAGGGCAGGGTCAGGTGATAAGCCCATTTACTCATCAGTAATATAAACTAACATATAATACAACATAAACTACCAGGAACATAAAAATATAAAAGCCCTCTGATTTCTTCTTGCCTTGGACCACACTCCTAGACCTAGCTGTCCTTTCCAAGACCTAATGCCCAATTTGTTACTCAGTGTATTTCCTTTTGACTGTGCCGCAGTCAAAATTCCTGTCTTTTGTTTCTCTCCCTCATCACCAACCGTTAAACCCACATCCCAAATAAAGTCACCCCCCACCTACCCCCATACCAGTGATTTTTAATAACATATAAACCTTTTTCAGCAGTCTTTAAACATTACTGCCTGTTTCCTTTTTTGTGTCATGTTTATATCAGTAATTTACATGCTAGTGTTTTTGCACAGCTGAGTCAATAAAGTCCACAGTTTGTTCACAATAAGCTATTGTATTGCCATAATAAGCCAGTGTATTGATCAAAGTATAAAATCAAGCCAAAATTATATCAGAACAAATAAGAAAGAAATAAGATCATACTTATCCCTCATATGGGAATCAACAATTTTATTATTGTGCAGGAGACTCACAAAAATATAAAATTCCTTTCCACCATCAGACCCTCAGGGGAATTTCTGGAACGAATTGAAAAATTTATACCCCACATTAAAGCCAGAACAACTTAGGATACCATCTACCAATTACCTCTCAGTAAATGTTACAATATTACAAGAAATACACAATATTGGAGTACAGTTTCAGTGACACACAAGGTATCTAAGTATCCGTAGCCGTTTTTTATGGAAATATATTAAATCTAAAGGACTTTTTTTTCATAAGAAAATCGAGATTGGGGAAATTCCATCCAGGAAAAAAAGACTGACACAGGAAAAACATTTGGCCTTCTAAAACACAAACGATTCACATCCACATATTTTGTCTCCATAACTTTTCCTGGCAAATATTCCTTCCCTAAAATGGGTACAATTTTGTCATTATATACCTTCACATAATTATGAATCCCACAGAAAAGAATAATTTACCTAAACCACATAAACATGGAATCCATAATAAAACCAGTGTACCTAAAGTACACACTGGATACTCACAGCAGTTGAAGCCACTGAGCCATTGAGCCAGTAGTATATATTGATGATGGATCTGGGAATACTCTTTGTTTCTGTTTTCTGTCCATTGCACAGGAAAAAAATACTTCTCAGGCTAACGCAGCAGTGTGGCTACCATGAGCAACGCTACATTTTATTTCTGTCCTTAGCCCTAGACCAAACATTTCCTTAAAGAACTCCAGAAACTCCATATCGGTAGAACATTTAATGTATTAAGAAGAAGCTTAACTGAATAGAGCATAGAAGAATGCGATTTATGCAGCCAAACCTGACTTCTCACTGGCAGTGCTGCAGAAACCACTTCTGGGACGCTTAATTTTGTCCGCCATGCGATACTGACAAGTGTTTTTAAATTCCCTGTGGTTACTCAACAGTAAAAATGAAATACTGTAAAAAGATTATTTACTCCCCTATACAGAGTCTGTTCACATGGACTAAAAGAATGTAGTGTGGCACAGTTCTTTTCTGAATTAATATTATGCTGGTCGACTATAGTCACTTTCATTAAACAATAAAGGCTTCTGATACCTTATAAAGCGGCAGTAGGTAGCATATGTCTTTCCTTGTAAAATTTTGAGTCTGAATGTACAATGTAGATGTAACGATTGCATATTCATTTGCTATAACTCCAAAAGTTATAGCATATGAATTATCACCTGAGGTTTCTGAGTTTCAGCAGGGGCTCTGCTCATGAGTGAGACATTGAACATGCACTAGTAAAAACAACCAAGGCACTTAATTTGAGCTATACTGCTGGAAGTATCCAGCTGTCATAAATCTGCAAACCCGGCAAGTTTCAGAGCTTCCACTAAGCAACACAATATTATGTTTGATTGTTGAACATGCATAATATCCATCCATCCATCCATCCATCCATCCATCCATTTTCCATCCCTGCTTGTCCTATGACGGGTGGGGCGGTCCCGTCACATGGCAGCATACCCAACATTTGAATTTTGGTCCAATTTTGACAAACTTTGGAAGCGAATCTTTTTTATCCACTTTGTTGAGAACTTGTGCATTGACGAACAAGTAGTGTTTTTAAAAACACACGATGCTACATGGTTTTTAAACATTAATTCTCTTGGGTTCCAAAGTTCCTAGCTCCGACCGTATTATGTTATTCTTGCAAATTCAGCGATCTCTTTAGCCGTCTACGGTGCATCTCAGCAGTGACTGGATGTTTGAAGTTACAAATGAACTTGTATCCTGAAACATGACCGTTTAGTAGGGAGCCTGCCAGAGTTTCGTTCCCTTTCCTTTAACAGATCACAGCCCCTCCCCTTGAGCGAGCCTGAGCTCAGTGATTTGGATGGGTGTGTGCTTTATCCGCGTGACCCTGACCCCCTGAATAAACAAGCAACTTGCTTGCAGTGAGGCCCAGGTCGCTGACAGGCTGTGCACTATTTTCAGAGTTACGGGGAGGGGGCACTTTGTAAATTCCCCCCTACTAAAACACACCTACAGTTAAAGCCCAGATTTCTCGAAAGAAATTATTAGCCTCCAGAAAGTGTGCATTTAAATGACGTCATTTCTAAAGTGCTTCTCGAGTGTTTAACAGGTTTGTGACACATTATGACATTATAAAAAATGGTAGTGAAGACTTTAAACGTGATTTGCTTTACATCAGTGCCTCACCAAAGGACCAGATCATGGTTCTGTGTATCACGTCAGATTCCTTTTTGGTTTCTTTTTCTCTGAGCCCCCTCTGACTCCACAAAAGGCCCTTGCCAGAACCGCAGCCACTTTATACCACTTTTAAATGAATGGAAAAGCAGTTCCGGCTCCAGTGAAGAAAACTTTCCTCCAGATGTCAGTCCTTGTATCACCTCCTTTCCAAACCTTTATATCTCACGTCACAAAGCAAAACCAATCTAAGGTCAAAATGTGTTGACGTTCTCTTTATGCACCAGCCAGAAGCCTCACATTTTGTATTAGTGTGGCTCATCAGACAGCAGAGCACAGAGATTCTCTTCGGCCTCAAGATGCCTGCTCTATGAAAAAGCAGAGAGCTCCAATATTTCTAGCTGCAAATAATACCAGTCAAGCACTTTCACTTGGCCTGTACTGGCCATTGGCCAGAACAGTGGAAGGGCAAATCCTATTTGAAATACTTCCATTGGGTATACAATTACAAAGAATACAGAGAGACGACTGTGACGGGGAGACCTTTCATGCCCTGGTAGGGTGAGCAAGGAAGAGAGACAAGGAGAGAGGGCGGTGAACTTCAGAGGACTTCCTGAAGCTGCTTTGGAGGTCCTTAGTCCATGGGGCGACCTGTCCACCCATCAAGTGTTCAGAGGGGGCCAATGTGCTTTCTATTAGTTAGCTCAAGAGGGAAGTTGAACAAAGGGACAGAGCCTCCATTCATCATGCCTCCCGACAATTGTAATGAGCCTGACGTTCTGCATGGCAGACGCGTACGGAGCAAAGGTGCTACATTTTACAATGTTGCACACTCGCAACAATCGTTCTCATTGAAAAGCATATAACTCAACTGCCTGACCTGACAAAGACAGCTGATTCTGTATGCAGATTAAATTTAGTTTTCATCTGTTGCACATAAAATTTATTAGTGGCAGTAAAGAACTTTATTATCATAAAAAATGATAGACTTAGTCTTAAATGACAGAATAAAAAATATATTTAATACTTCCTCAAATATGTTACATTTGGTTTGACTGGTAGTTTGATACTTGATCTGTGGTGAAGGTTTAGCATTATTGACGCTTACGGACTCAACGTTAGTGAATTTGAAAACCAGAGGCTGTGGGAATATTCCTTTACAAATGATATCCTAAGTGTATACCTGAGGAGAAGTAAATGGATTATGTTTTGAAATCAGATCTCAGAGGTTTGGAGTTTGATTGAAAGGTCTTCCCATGCTGGCAGAAGCCTGTACAGCAGCTGCACTTAAAAATTAGACAATCAATGTATGTTTTAATCACAAAATCACTAATGTCCCATATAGCTTTCCAGGTCAGCAAACAAAAGGGACTATGACACAATATGACTATGTCACTATGACATTCACATTCATTATATTAACAGAGGCGGACATTTCAGGTCCAGCAAGTAGCAAGCCAGACCAAGATTTTGTTTCAACCAGCCAGTTGAGTACTCTGTGACTGTGAGCCTTTATACTGAACTGGTTGGTTGAAACAAAATCCTGGTTTGGATTTTTACTTTCTGGACCTGAAACGTCCACCTCGGCATGTATAGAGAAACATGTCATGTCAGAGAGATGTATATATCGCTATATTATTCCCTTGCGTTTTAATTGAATTTGGTAATAGAAAGTGATATTTCTACCGCAAGCTTTAAAGTCATCTTTCATCTTTTCATTCTTGAAGGCCGTGGAAAAAAACGTTTAATAAATACTCAGTTGCCCAAAGTACCTGAAAGACATGTTTGCAATGATGATCCCTTTATAACATATGATAGCTAGTAAAACAAAACAACATCCTGGAAAAGATAAGAACTGGTTTAAAAAATGTGAGCTTCAAAATCTACTTTGCAATACAATGCTGTACAACAAAAATATATAACAGGTGATATAATTACCATCCAGAGTTGCACCATTCATATTTAGACCTCTGCTTTACTGGCAAGCTACTTGTCATATAAAAGTTGTCTTTCAGATCAATAAATGTTATCTTGGAATGTGCCAGATTATCCTAATGGCACTGCTTTGTCCCATATCATTATGCTAGACAAAGGGGAGAAAGAGTTTTGGTTTTTAAACCATTTTTCACTTGGTATGTTGACACTCATTTAATGATTTACTTTTTAAAGCAGTTCCCCAGGAGTGACATTATGCATGTTTGACCCGAGGGTCAAAAGGTGTTTGAAATAGCTGCCAGATTCATGGGAGTGGTTTGGGGGGCTGTCACCAAATCCCAGAACTTCACTGATTAATTAAAGTCATTTTCTGGATACAGAACAGCAACTTTGCAAATGTCAATAACCTATTTATTGCCACTTCCAGTCAGTAGCTGATGTTTTAGCTACAGAACTCTTTTCTGACTAAACTTAATTAATTCTCTACTTAGAAACACCACTGACTCTGCTAAATTTTCATTCAGACATTCTACAAACATTATTTCTGTTTCTTTCAATCTTCCTTTACTCAGTTTTGGGTTGCGAAATTGATGATATTAAAACAAAACAAAAGAATGGATGGATTCCAGCCATAAACTAAAGAATAACAATAAAGATATAGAAGAAGTTGCAACACTCACCTTTGACTTTGTTTGGGAATAAGTGTCACAAGCAAAGGGAAAGAGAAGTGGTGCGTGAAAGGCATATCCTGTACGTCACCAACTAATGAAGGGCCATTCATAACCTCAGTAAACTTTGACAGTGTCTGGAAAGCTGTCATCTGTTCCGCGGAATGGAAATCCTCAATGAACCCTGCTCACAAAGGAAAGCTGCTTCCTATTTGCTTTAAACATCTCAGCGGACCTGAATAATATCATAATATGGTTCACATAAAGTAGTGGATGCAGTGAAAATAGTAAGAAAACACTTTAAAAAAAACTGCTTAGACTACAAATTTTAAATAAGTTTGCATTTTTCAAAAGATGTCATTTGAAATTAGTATTAATGTGGATGTGACATAAGGGAAAGTGAGATCATGTGATTTATTTGTATTCAGTGGGATATTCTTGGAAATGAATATGGGAACCTTCCTTCAAAAACACGGCACCCTGCACTGAATTATTCCTGACAAGAAGGAAGCAGTCTGCAAGGTCACTTATTAATTTGTGGATATCCTCCTGGCCCACCTTCTGATCCACCCTCCGCTGTCATTCTTTCATTCTTAAATAAAGAAATGTCTGGGCTAATGCCCACTCATGGAAAGCTAAGGAAGAAACGTGCTGACACAGACAGCTGTCCTCACCACTGCGCCCCCGAGGACCGGACAGTCACGCTGCAGAGGAAGCCTCCTGTCTCAAGAGTTATTGTTCCAGGACCACTCACGACTCCACCCCTGCAAGTCACGGCCCCTAACAGACTATGCTGACTGGGGACAGTACAGGCCGTTTGTTGTTCTGTGCTGATGTTCTACATGCTCTGCCTTCTGAAGCAATGCACATCAAATGATTTTATCCTGTTCAATTACAGTAAGAAGGTTCTTGACAAAATGGGTTCTCTTAGTGCTTCAAGAATGTTAAGGGGCATCTACCTGTCAGGGGATCCAGACAATTAGCAGTCGTGCCGGAAGTGACAGTAAATTCATAGTCTAAGTGCTGTGTTTTGGCTTCTAGCGTTTAATGAAACCTGTTGCAGTCATCCAGCACCTATCCTGGGAAGCACAGAAAGTATAACAGAACCCTTAGGCCTACACATGCATCTTAACACTTTATGTTTCTTTGCTAGTGAATGCGCAGGAATTTCCCCTAGGACCAGTAAAGTGTATCTATCTAAAAACCAGCCTATCATGCAGTACATTCACTCGCAAAGTCATACAGTAAGCGTGATTCATAACTGCCAAACCTCCCAAAGACCTCAGAGGAAGCTCACACAAACCCCGAATGGACAGTCAACACTGGAAATACCTGCACAGTCAACGCTCAATTTATGAAGCAACAAGGCTTGCTGCAGACCCCATACTGCTCCTCTTAAAATTAACAATAATTATTATAATAACACATGCTACAAATGATGATAGCCAATTATTCAGCATCCACAATAAAATATTTCCTTGTTTGATTTTCATCTATTTATTTATTTACTTACACATTCCTCACATTTAATCTTGCCAGATTGTCAGGCTCAGCGCTCCTCTGGTCCTGCACATCGTGTCTCTTCCCTGTTTGGCCAGCAGGTGTCGGTGGCCATCCCATCTTGTCACCCCTTGTCAAACCCTTGTGTGTTTTCTTAGGCTTCCCCGACTGCTGCATAGCTCATTGGGCTGAATGTGCGGCTCAGAGAATGAGTCGTGCTGTTCATGGGCCAGCCTCATCTGTTTATTTGTATTTCTTGGATTTTTGCTTCTCGGTGTTTATTTTCTATATTAGTTTTCTTGTCCAAGGGTTTCCCTGCTTGTGTTCTGTTCTGTTCCTTTCTGGTTCTGTTTAATTATCCTTTGCGTTCTATTCCTAGTGTTTAATTCCCAGTTAATGTTTCGTAGTTTCTGGTATTTGTAAAGCTCCCCAGTTTCTGTGCTTATTAGCTGTTATTAGTTCCACTGGATGCCCGTTTCCTTGTCCCAGTGTTTGTTGATTGTGCTGTTGCTTGTTGTTAATTGATGGTCTTCCACCTGTTCCTAATTTGCCCCAGTATTCAAGTGCCTGTCCTACTCTGTTCTCGAGTGAGTCACTGTATTTGGTACCTGTGCTGTGTCAATTACTGTGACCAAGTTACTGTGCCGCTGCCTCGTTTGGTTTTTCTAGTTCTGCTCCCTGTGTTGCTCTTTTCCCTTTGCTACCTTTTGAGATTTTTATAGTTAGTTCTTGTTTCTCCCATTTGCTTTTGACCACACATGGTACTTTTGTTTGTTTCCCCAATAAACCTCCCTGTTGTCTTGGAGCTGCAAAATGTATCGTTGCCTACTGCCTATACCATGCCCTAATGCCTTGACACCACATATTTTTGCAGGATGTATACTCTGACAAGAAATGATGGTAAAGTTTGTTTCTGCTTTTGTTGACAAGGTAATCAGACATTCAACCATGAACATATAGTTCATTTAACCCAAATACATGGATAATTTGGTTACACTGGTTTGAATAATTATAAAAATGAGACGTGATTTAGCCTTACCCAATATAAATATGACTAATAATGATTCTTACTATCAGAGGAAAGTGGTCAGCACATAGGTTCAAGAGCTACGTTACGCCATGGTCAAATGAGTTTCCTGAAGACTCCTGCGGGGGAAGTTGTTGATGCCTATCAGTCTGCAGAGGCCATATTTCTAAAGCTCTAGGGCTCCTCTAAATTACAGGCATATTACAGCCGTCTTTCCCAAATGTAGAACTTCGGCACAATAATAAATCTTCTTAGGAGAGTGTAATAGTCCCAAAACTCAAAGAACCAAATACCAACATGCAGAGATCTACATGCCACTGAAACCACAGAGAGAGTAGGATGCCATCACCGTATCCTTTTGTTTCAATGTTTTTTTTCAGCCCTTCAAGTCAAGGTAAAGTTTCCATTGATTTTCAAACCTGAAAACACAGGTCTTATCTTCTGTGGACAAATCTAACTTTTCACACTAGCTAGTCAAACACACAAGCAGGATTAAACGGTATTAGGATGACAGAACTCCAGGAAAACAACACTCTTATGTTGTAAAATTTCAACAAAAGGCCCTTCTGGATAAATCAATAGCAGTAAACCAGTGAAATTTTATTAGTTGGGGATATCCCAAGATTAACTTCGTTGTTCAGTCACTGGCTGGAAAAAAATATCTTTCAAAATCTTCAGAATCAGAACATAATATATAGTGTATGATGACTCTATTAGTACAAAGGAGCTGCCTGCTTAGTGATTATAGTTAACATGATTTACAGCCATAAAACAATGTAAGCAGTACATTGTATATAGTTCTCATATGATGGCAAAGAGTCCCTACACATTCCAAGGTGAAAATGTTCTTTTTCTTATTGTATTTATTATTATTCTGTGTTCAAATGAAAAAAAAATGCACACACCATTTTGACCTATAACACAAACTCCCTCTGAAACAATTGTGTGGAAATGTTCTTGGATTGACTGTTGTTTGAAGTTGTGCTGTGACTACATGGCGGTGTTTCCATCTGTTTGGATAATGTTGAGTGTTTCCTGTCTCAAACTGTGCCAAGCCCATGGGGTTATAAGTTACGGTGATGGAGGGAGAGAGAAAGTGAGGAATCCTCCATTAAATGGCTGATTGTTGGGGACCCAAATTCTTCCTTCACATTCTGTAGATTAACCTACTTTAATTTAAGATTACTACTGTAATTTCAGAGTCTATACTTCACACCTTAAAGCAGGGGTCTCCAAATCCGGTCCTGGAGAGCTACTGCCCAGTAGGTTTTCTATCCTACCTGGCTTCTGATGAGCCACACCCGTTCCTGGTATTTACTTGAGTACAGGTGTGACTCATCAGAA
>JAODKC010000028.1:10713438-10735093 GCA_026777985.1 Mormyrops attenuatus
ATCAGAAGCCAGGTAGGATAGAAAACCTACTGGACAGTAGCTCTCCAGGACCGGAGTTGGAGACCCCTGCCTTAAAGACACTCACAATACAGAACCTCCACTATGTTAGTATGTTAAGCTGCCTGCACTGTCAAAGAATATTTGACCACCTTTAAGAGCAGACTTTGAGATCGAGAGGTAAAGAACAAACCTTTGAAATGCATGGTAGAATTTTATTTTGGTACTGTATGATATTCCATTTGATTTATGTGACTATTTCTTCTTCTGTTTCAACCAAGTGCATAAATAAAAAAAATTACCTGGAATTACATAATAGTGTTATACTATGCCAGAAGGCAGTAAAATATTTCTTCATCCTCCCGTTTAATTGGTGATGTTTTCCAGTGCTTTATGGGCCTGGTTCAGTTTTGGTCCATTTTTTTTGGATTATCCTTTTTTTTGGAATTTGAAATGAAATACTGATCATTTTAATAATGAACACTGAAATGTTACAAGTTCCCTGCAAATAATTGAGTGGAATATTTGTTTTTTCTTTCTTTCTTCTTAAGTATACATTTCATATTTATATGTGTATGCTGTATTTATTGGATGACTTTATTATTTAATTCCCTCATGGCTAGTTAATAACTTAAATGAGATCACTACGAATTTTGAGGCAGTTATGATATACTGCCGAATACAGATTAAATGTTAAAAGTACTGTTATAAAATATATGTGGTACGTCTCAAATAAAATAACATCTGGGATAGTGTTCACTTGGTTTGTGTTTGTGTTCTGTGCTGTACTTGTGTGCATGAAGGCACAGTAAATTTTGATCACTAGTTTTTTGATGTTTATTTTGGCAAACTGGTGAAAAAATGTAGGAAGGAAAAAACAAAATTAAATAGTCAAGTTGACATTAATCAAATACACACTATATAACCCTCTGCTTCCCTAATTGAATTCATAGTTACATGTAAATAAAATAAAATTTGAAAAATATTAAATATTTCCATATAACGACTTTAAACGGTTTTTCATAGACGTTTCTATATGGATACAAATGCGGTTTATGTTTCAATTTATATTTTAGGCTATATGTAAAGTCCAGTATTTAACTCCTGGAAACTGGTAACACCTGAAGAAATAATTAGACTAGTTTCCAGTTTCACCACCAGGATATTCTCCAAACATCAGGGCCAAGCAAGCTTGATGGCATTTGTGTAACTATGACACTCTTGACATCAACGAGCCTGTAAGGTTGTTTAGTTTGGCTCTAAACAGACGTTCTCTCCAGACTTGAGTACATTTCCCTGTTTAGAAATGAAAGAAACTAAATCTGCAATTGCTCTTGTGCCATCTGTGTTCAAGATAAGATACAAGAATTGCTTTTTTCCAACAGTGACTTACAATTAACCAATGAGCAATCATTTATACACTAGGTGAAATGAACACACTATTATTTTAAGACATACATTTTAACATTTTACAGTATTTTTTGCAAGTAGAGTGGGGGAAAATAAAAAAAAACATCGATTCGTTCATTTTCCATACCTGCTTGTCCTATTCAGGGGATCCAGAGCCTATCACGGACGCTACAGTGCAAGGAATATACAAGGACGGGAACACCGATTTATATTGTAATTATTTTTAGTTCTTCCTTCACATACGTGGTTTCCTTAAAAACGCAGTGTTTCAAGTTTCAGCATGAAATGAGGCAAGTAAATAAACCTGTTGAGATTTGCAGGAAGATAAAAGCTGAAATTGAAGCTGATATATATACATACATGTGGTTAACTATGAAAGAGGAATACAAGCTAAACTGCACATGTTTGGTGCCTGCAGTTTTCTGGGAACCAAGTAGGTTTACAGTGGAGAAGCGGATGGCAAGCTATAAGACCATGCTCACCTATGGTCATGAGCTGCAAGTAACGACTGGTAAAACAAGGTCATGGGGACAAGAGACCTAAAAGAGGTTCCTCTGCCGGGTTGCCAGGTTCAGCACGAAATAGAGCCACTGCTCTTCTGGATCCAGAGGAGCCAGCTGAGTTAGTCAGGGCATCTCAGAAGGATACCACCTGGCCATCTCCCAAGGGAGCGGTATCAGAAAACGCATTCTCCGGAACAGGTCATGAAACTGGCCTCCGGTTGCTATGACATTAGGGATACTCCTGAATATTTAACAAAGCCACTCTGTGTTGAACAGCCAGAGAATGAGATTGATAAAAAGCAATTGTGGTGTATTCAGGTTCCAGTATGAAGTGGAGAAACACCCAAAAGTAGGAAATACACTCTTTAGAACCTAAGATATCAAAATCTTTGAATTGTGACAGGACACTACTGAAAATCCTCTGCTCAGAGCGGCACCGTTTATAACTGCTGCATACAAGCATGTGTAAATTTGCGAGGTCGGCCGGAGGCAGCAATGGTCTTGGTAAACACATCTGTTGAGAATGCAGCATGTGCTCCTTGGCCAGGAAAGCACATTTACCGTTAGCCAAATACATAAATCAAAGCTGTATCCCTTTGCTGTCTCATTACGGGAAATGAGACACACAGCATCACAATTAGCTTGGTATCTTCACTAAAACTTCACTAAATCAAAGTTTGCATTTGGAAACTTCAATCGTGCTGGATTTCGATATTTCATTGCGAGCAAAGGTTATGCAAGAACTATGGTCCTTTTGGCAAAGCAGATGGTTGATAAAGGAATTTCATGTTCGTTATCAGGATTTGTACTGGGCTAGCTGGAACAGCTTCTTTTTCTGTATGGCTGTTCTGAAGCTGTAGCCATGATTTGACCTGAATTTATAATAAAGCAAGGAAAATAATCTAAGACTGTCTAAAAGCTTATTAGCAGCTAAACTATTTAAAGCAGTGTTTCCCAGTCCGGTCCTCAGGGACTCACAGTTGGTCCACATTTTTGCTCCCTCCCAGCTCCCTACCATGGACTGTTTGTGGGTCCCCAAGGTCCAGATAGGGCATCACTGATTTAAACAGTATAAAAAATAAGCAAAGGCAATAGGCACAAGTATACATTGATCTTACTGACTGAATACAGGTAATTGTCCCTAAATTAAGAGGCAAAACAAAATATATTTCCTCTTCCATCACTAACTTTAAAATCTCAGATCTTCATTAAACTTAAGGCGCATGTACACAAGTACACGTCACCATTTCTGTTGTGAACCACTGTTATCTGCTGGAAAAAAATATAAACTTAAAAAACAAAGGGCTGGATGTAGTATCTGGAGTGGGTGACAGAAGTGTTGCTGACGATTGCGACATATAGAGGGTAACGTTACGGTGGCTGATGGTCCAGATTAGAAAGGAGAGCCAGACACCCAGCGTGAATGTAGTGCGTTATGCAAACCATTTTGTTGTCGCTCACTTGACTATTTATTTTATAGCACCATATGTAGCACACTGCAAAAACCATGAATTCCTGTATTTCTGTACTCCACTTCCAAGCTCATCATTGACATAAATTCTAAGATTGTCATTGGTGTATATTTGTAATAGGCCTACTGCTTTTATTTCTCCACTACCGAGGCCAAAATAGCATAGATGTACAGTAGAGGTGCATGCATATTGGAGCCAGTAAAGCAATGAGGTGGTAGAATAACCAAAGCTAACTGCTATTTGTTTGTTCTGTAATGAGTAGCAGGCCTATATGGGTGGTGCCAGCTCAACACTGATCAGAACCAAATGTCAGGCACTATTAACTGTGCTAATAAAACATCAATGCTTGTTGGTCTCTCTCAGGGTCCATTTTTACATTAAGGTCAAACCATAACACAGCAGAAACACACTTACAACAAAGACACCAGGGACAGGAAAACGAGCAGGTAAATGAAAAGGGATGGGCGAGGCGAACTTGCTGGGCTGGCATTCTCTCATTACTGCGCCCCACGCAGGGCTTCAGAAGAACAGCAGGGGGTCTCCGGGAGTGATTACCCAATGGTCTCGGCTCGCACCCACATACCAGCGTGTTATGATCCAGAGGGACCATGAAACGCACCCGACAACAGCACCACACACACGCAAACACACAGATGGCCGACTTCTGTTCCCGGTGCTGCTGGCATCAGCTCTTGATGGTGCTAATGAGAAAAAGAGGCTGCTGTTTTGCGTGGCTAGGTATAAGCAACAAGAAGTGTAAACGAAACAGCCATTCTTACAGTGCACACTGCATCCCAGGGACCATCAAAAGGAGACTGCGAGCCATCATTCCATACAGTGTCAGTCAAAAGTCTGGACACACCTGCTTTTAATGCATTTGCCTCTATTTTAGATGTGTTACCTTATAGTAAAAGGCTTTCTTTTAGATTCTTCTAAATAGCCCCCTTTTGTTTCATTGAGCATTGCAGACTCTTGGCATTCGTTCAACCAACTTGCAGATGTAGCCACCTGGAATGCTTCTCCAACAGTCCTGAAGGAATTTCCACAAGTTCTGGGCACAGGTTGGCTACCTTGCTCTTACTCTTTGATCCAACTCATCCCAAAGCAGCTCTATAGGTTTGGGTTGGGGGATTGTGCGGGCCGGGTCATCTGTCACAGCACTCCATCTCTTTACTTGTTCACAAGATATACTTACTAAATAACCCTGAGGTGTGCTTGGGGTCATTATCTTGGTGAAAAACAAATGATATTTAGTAGCTGTATCCAGACTTGTGACTGGTACTGTATGCTCCAATATGTATCAGCAGGACAAAATTAGAAAACTGGCCCATGATGTCAGAATTTTTTATTATGGAAAAGGCACTCCTTAAGGGCTGCTCTTTGACACTGGTTCTGTTCTTAACTTTTACGGACAGAATTTCTAGGAGGAGCACAGGGGCAGAGGGGGTCCGGTTCGGGGGCCTCAGGATTGCGTCTTTGCTTTTTTCGGATGATGCGGTCCTGTTGGTGTCGGCAGGCTGAGACCTGCAGCATGCACTGGGGCGGTATGCTGCTGATTGTGAGGTGGCCGGTATGTGGATCAGCACCTCCAAGTCTGAGGCCATGGTTCTCGACTGGAAAAGGGTGGATCGCCCCCTCCTATTGGGGGATGAGTTGCTGCTTCAAGTGGAGGAGTATATCGGGGTCTTGTTTACAAGTGAGGGACGAAGGGGGCGGGAGATCGACAGACAGACCGGTGCAGCGTCAGCAGTAATGCGGACACCTTACTGTTCTGTTGTGGTGAAGAGGGAGCTGAGCTGGAAGGCGAAGCCTTCAATTTACTGGTTGTTCCTACCCTCACCTTTGGACCCTGTGACTTGACCTCAGAAAAGTGGCAGAAATGGATGGATGGATGGATGGATGGATGGATGGATATCAAATAAAGTCACACAAAATTCAATTAATGGTTTTTGAGATATGGCTCTTACGGTACTCCCTGACCTGATGAGTGGGGAGACCTTTCATTTCATTGGCAGATTTCTGACATACAAATCTCCAGAAAATCTTGCTTGTTCAAGGTTTATTTTGGTATCTAGTTTAGTGGGGCTTTTTGTAGACCTCTAGACGAAAACTGAGGGTGACGTTGACTAATATTTTTGGTCTAGCCTTTGAAAAATCATTGCATGTCAATGGAAACTTTCAGTGTGTCTTTTGAAAGAAATAAGGACATAGCTTGGTCCATAGGTTGGCAAAATGAGTGAGAAATATCCTTTACTTTCTTGAGAAGAAATATTTAAATGTGACATTTCTGGACACAGATATGATAAGTTGAATCTGAAGCATTTCGAACCAGTTTTTACACTTTCCTGCAGTCAGTGCACTTACCCATGGGCCCCTAGTTCCAGCCACAATAAGCATTGCACCAACATGTTAAATCAGGTTAGGGATTAAAAATAGACTTAAAATAAAAAGATGAATTGAATTAAGGTTACTATTACTTTAAAGAATCCTGAGCATGTAGCAATGTTAGATGCAAATATTACGAAACAATGTAAAATAGTTTCAGTGATACCTTAATAGCTGTCCCCATTTTTTTGCACACCGCCCTACGGATATTCCATAATGGCTATTCTGTTACAAGGGGGTTTTTAAAGCGGTGTTCCTGAGAGGGAGGTGAGTGTATGTCACTCAGCTCAGAGAGGTGTGGCTCTGTCCACAGCCATATTTCTGTCACGATACAGAACACAACTTTGTTATTAGGGAAGCAGCTGCAGAGGACTCTGCTTTTATAAGGAATTGTGAGAACAAAGCTGGGAATTGATAACTGTTGTCTACAACACAGATTATCCTCAAATCCATCAGTGCTCAGACAGCACATGCTAACACAGCTGATGGACTGTAAAATAAAACATCCCATATTTTTTTATCAGAAATATCCTGTGCAAAATATACAACATCTAGTAATAACCATGTCCCTGTTATTCCTATTATTCTTATGTCAAAAAAACTCAGGATGGCCAACAAACAGCAAGCACAATGTATTTACAAAACAGGAATTATAATTACAAACCATTTGAACTATTACAACAAGACGAACCTTACTCATATTAATAAATGTTGCAAATTTAAAGATTTTTGATGGGTACTTTGAAATACTGGAAAATCATGCATAAAAGTTACCTGCATTTTAGCACTTAGAAGACACACACCGGTATTTAAACTGTGTATTATTTTTCATTAATGAGTCAATAAAGAATATGAAATCCTTTATTATAATAGGGACAATGCACTCTTATAAAAGGGTGGATTCTGTTGAAATTGCTTTATGACGATTTAGGTATTATACAGGCTTTACCTTGCCAAGGCTTAGTTATGTTACAGGCAAAAAACAAATCACTGTATAAAATCTTTCAGTAAATCCTTCTGTGCCTGCTATAGCATTAAACCACATAAACAAAAAGAGGTTGTGTAAACCTAGTCAGTGATGGAAACAGCAGACAGTGACCTGACCTTTCCAAAATGAAGTCAAATGTACTGTGTAAACTGTTCCAAGACTCTGTTATTTATTTTTTTTTAAACTAGAAGTTTTTTATCTCTGGCAGCGCTCCCTTACACCATTTCGCTTCATGCTCAAGCTGTGGCCAATGAGAAGAAGCAGGACTGATTCATCTGGACATGAGCCATGAAGGAATGATGATTATCTGCACTGAAGGTAAGTACACTTACAAATGTCTGCCTGTATGTGTATATTCACGTGTTTATATTATTTATGATCTGCAACATGTCGTGGCATATGACAGACCACCTGAGAAAAGTTAATAAAACGCTTCTTTTTTGTTTTTTAAACCACTATGCTGATGCTAAGAGATGACAGGAGGTTTTTAAATGCATTGTTTACGCCAATGTCTTTCATACTTTGCAGTGGTTGAATGGTCATATGTGCTAGGATCTGCACCTGACAACTGTTAATGACCTTTACACAACTGCAAATCGCAGGGCCACCGTGACACTTTGAAATATGATTAGACATATCCCAGCTGTGTGTTGACCCCTAGCATCATACTGATTTTACTGCTATACTATTGAGCAATAGGGATTGCATTTGTGTGTAACATGGATGGTTTCCCATTTTGCATTGTCCCGTGTGCTGTTTATTGTTGTATGTGGAAGAGTGTGTGAATGTTTGGAGCAAAAACAGTATGAATTTCCAAACACAATAAGTGCAAATACATAAAGCTTGTATCTTGTGTGTCTAAAATGAAAGCAAGCTGTATTTTGTTGTCAAAATCAGAGCATAGCAAACACAGAAATGTGCATAAATGTTGCAAACATTTTTTTGTTATAAAAATGTAAAAACTTCTATCTCTGCCAATCCCTCCAGCTCTCAACGTCACCCCACGTATTATCCATATAAACCTAAGACAGAGAAACACTGGTAACAACTAAAAATTAAGGTGTGTGTGTGTATGTATACATACATATATCTGTGTGTGCCCTCCACAATAACTGGCACCCCTTGTAAAGATTTGTAAAAAAGGTTAGAAAAAAAGTAGCTTCATGTCACAGTGAAAAAATGAGAAAAATCCAACATTTCATTGAAATGAATTTCATCAAAGAAAAACAAATCCTTCAAGAAATAATTATTGTCAACAAAACACATGTGCCACAACTATTGACATCCCAGCACTTAATACTTTGTACAACCTCCCTTTGCCAGTATTACAGCACTGAGTCTTCTCCATGCTTGTAGCCTCTACAACACTCTTGTCAGTATTTAGTGGAACGCTGACCTCTGAATTTAAATGCTAGTCTAACAGAACCATGTATAAATTAATGGTGATCATTATTTTTTTCCTTATATTTTTGTAAGATGAGATTAGAACAGAAATTGCAGTATAATAACTGACAGATCACACATGGTGCATGAAAAAACCTGGCTGGACATGCCATATCAAAGGAGCAGTACATTGTCCTGGATGGACAAAAATAAGTACATTGTCCTGGATGGACATGCCTTATTAAAGGAGCAGTACATTGTCCTGGATGAACTGCCATATCAAAGGAGCAGTACATTGTCCTTTATAAAAATAAAATGGCCACCTAAATTGCATTGAAATTTACAGTCTTCAAGGCACAAACCATATTCCCCCAAGTGAGTATTTGAGTTTTACACTGAACATCTGCTCCATGTCTTTGCAGAGGTGCTTACCCTTAAATTAAATAACACCCATTCGTCTGTTTACATTCCTCCACAGTCATCACTTTCAGTGATCCCTGAGGCTAGACCACTTACCGGAAGAAAATCCCTGGCGAGGCAACGAAAACCGTGCCATATAATTGGTAAATGGTGACCTGTTATTTCCAATAGTGCAGGTTGCATTTAGGAATAATAATAATAATAATAATAATAATAATAATAATAATAAGAAGAAGAAGGATGCCCCTTCTCTCAGTGCTCGGTGAACTAGTACCTCTAAATTGCATACGTAGTGTGTAACTTACTTTATGTGTATTTCCTGACGGCTCATCGCCGCCATGCACTGGCTGAGTGGGAAAATCAGGTCTGGGCCATTATTGTCTGTGGAGGGCCAAATCCGGGTGGAGCGGGGGGCATTTTCATGACTGTTTTCAAGTAAGCTACAATAAAACAAGCAAAACATGTTAGATTTTTTTACTTCATTTTTAAAAGAAAAACATTCTCAGTGGTTTTTTCTTCATTTTCGCGATTATTCAAAGGACCTGAACATTTTTAATGTCTACGGAAAACGGACAGCCTGCCCTCTAGTGTCTATTTTTATTATTACATCCCTTAGTTTTGGCGACCTCGAAAAAGAGTATAAGAATATCACTTTGCATCTAATCTAATCATTATCATTATCCAATATAATTTAATCATAACTTTTACAAGGATTTTGAAATAATTATGTAATCGTCCTGTCGCTGTCTCCCTCCCCATCCATCTTACAACCGCCTATCCAGGTCAGGGTCTCGTGGCGTCTCGGCCTATAAGTTAGAAATTATATAATGTGTCATTTAACATTCTTTCCTGAAAATATCTGTAAAGCCACCGTAAATTATAGGTTATAGGTTTCTGTCAAACTGCGGTACAGTTCTGAGGTGGTACAAATATCAACTGTCGTACATTAAGACTACTTTACGACAGTATATCCTCTTTACGGCATCGATTGCTTTCCGTAGACAGAGATGGCGGCAGCGTCAAGCAGTTCAGATGGAGATGGATCTTTTTTAAGAGAAAATGAAGACTTTGGCGGAGAAGGACATTCGGGCATACCTCTGGAGTGTGCATCGGCAAAATGTCTGGACCAGAAACCCGTGTGTCTCATTGTGCTCGGCATGGCCGGGTCTGGGAAAACCACTTTTGTTCAGGTAGTTAGCTGGCGAGCTAATGTCATCTGCGGTTACCGTACATCAGGCTCATGTGCGTGTCTGCGTGCCTGTCATGATGAGCAATTTTGAAGAGATGTTTGTAGTGCCAGTTTCTTACATCTGCCCAAAAACGTTTTGTGTAGGAGCAACGTCTGAGTCGTGTTTTCCCTTTGGATAGCTAACTCAACTCTATATTAACTTTATAAATATTAGATAAGCTTAGCTGATCTGTTACCTGGTTTTCTGGAAAATCATTTTTAACAATGTTTATGTAGTTAGAATTTTTTTTAATTGAATAGAAAAAATTACTTATTTAGTAGCGTGTAGGGGTTGCTGTAAAGTTACCAAAATAAGTATATTATTTTTTTACCTAAAAAATGATGGTCCTTTTACTTCCAGCGACTTACAGCCTACCTCCACACCAAAAAGTCTCCTCCTTATGTGATAAATCTTGACCCCGCAGTTCACGAGGTTCCTTTTCCAGCTAATATCGGTAAGCAATTTCACACTAACTGGTTTAACAATATAATGATATAGAGGTGTGTTTTTCTGTTGCTTCTAACCTTTGTGATTATGTCTACTTACCAATTGCCTTTCAATTAAGTCAGTGTTTCCCAACCCGGTCCTCAGGGACCCCCAGACAGTCCTCACTTTTACTCCCAGCTGGGAAGCAGCAAAAATATGGGCTGTCTGGCAGGGAGCTGGGAGGGAGCAAAAATATGGACCATCTGGCAGGAAGCTGGGAGGGACCAAAATTTCATATTCATTATCTCTCTCTTTTGTTGACCTTAAAATAGTCATTATTAATTCTTTAACATTTGGTGTTACCTTTGGTTTTTTTTCTATTAATTGCTTTGCAACCCATTTTTACCCCTACCTTTACAAAACTTGTCCACAGTTTTTTTTTACCAGCAGTTCCACTGGCTGCAGGTGTAAATCCTGTCTTAAACAGTAAACACGTCTAGCTGGTTCTCCTCTGTAGCTATTTGTGGAGTAACTTAGTGTAAAATTAGAAATGACCCATGACCAGGTTAGCGCATGTTTCATCTCCAGCTCCTTCCATGCACAGTGCATTCAGTAGCTTCGTTAATTTCTCGCTTTTGATTTGCAGATATTCGTGACACTGTCAACTACAAAGAAGTCATGAAGCAGTATCCTTTTTGTTATTAATTCTATTCTTTTGCGAGGCCTTTTCTTGTTTTGGAAAGCTGGAATGCTCAGTCCTGCAAAATGGATTTTGGAATTGCATATTATAACGTGCATGCTCCTTTAGTACTGCAGTGCTATTAGCCTGCTGTGTAGTACAACAGACTGTTTGCAACAATTGCTTCACCAGTTTTAAATATAAAAAAATGATTAGCATATTGTACAGACAATGAAACTGGCATTAGCTGATCTGAATTACTGAGCCTGTAGGTGGAAAGTTTTTCATCCATAGCTGATAAAATAAAAAATTTCCCTCAACGTACATGCAGATATGGCTTGGGCCCTAATGGTGGAATAGTCACGTCTTTGAATCTGTTTGCAACCAGATTTGACCAGGTAACAATAATAAAATGAAACGACTTTTCACCCTTTTGATGTGAATAACAGAAGCTCTGCTATTATGTGAGTTTCCAGAACGTAAACAGGGGAGTGATGTCTTTGTAATGTAAATCTCTCATTGATCTCACTGGTCTATGGTGGAATGCACTTGATGTGTAAAGTGTAAATACCAGTGGAAAGGCTTAAAAGGAAGTGCCTAAGAAAAATAATAGTGAAATTTCTGGAATGTGAAAGTTGTGATTCTAAGAAAAGCTTAACATTTTAAAGCATTTTCAGTGTAATGGTTTGTTTAGACTTCGACTCGTCTGGGGATTGATCTTGTTATAGCAGAAATGCCTGTATGCTGCATTGATCACTTGCCACTAGATGTCACCTTTTCTATTGATAGCATCATTTTGTATTAATTTGCGTATAATAATGCTTTCTCAACATCTTAACCCAGGTTATGAAGTTCATTGAGAAAAAACAAAATAATCACAAGTAAGTTTGACACAATTTATTAGTACATTTGACTGTTTCTTCTTACAGAATTTACCCTGAATTCAGCACTCTTGAGACTGAATGCACTTACTGGTGTGAGGTATTGAAGTATTCAGCGGTCAGCTCCAGGGACACTACTGAACCCTACTCTCTGATGCTCACCTGTATGTCTCTTTGGAAAAAGTTTCTGCAAAATAAATAATGTTGGTATTATAATGTCAAATCTCTCCACCTATAGGTATGTTCTGATCGACACACCAGGGCAGATAGAAGTGTTCACGTGGTCGGCTTCTGGAACCATCATCACAGAAGCTCTGGTATGTATGCGAAAACACACGTGTAACCTAAATGGTTAACCTCAGCCATGGGCAGCCACTGCTTTCTGACACATTCGTAATCATTAACTGTGTTCTCATTCATCTGTGCTGCGGAAGGCGAGCGCAGTGCAGTTTACTCTGCTCTGCACAACTTTACTCTGCATTTGCAGTGCAGTTTACTCTGCTCTGCACAACTTTACTCTCCATTTGCAGTGCAGTTTACTCTGCTCTCCATTTGCAGTGCAGTTTACTCTGCTCTCCATTTGCAGTGCAGTTTACTCTGCTCTCCATTTGCAGTGCTGTAGCCTTGTAAGAGTGCTTCAAACTGCACGTATCGTTAATGTGAGTCAGCACATTCCTGAGTGCTGTAAGGCCAGAAAGCTGGTGCTGCGGAGAAGAGCTGATGGTAACTCATCCCACAGGCGTCCTCCTTCCCCTGTGTTGTCGTGTATGTGATGGACACGTCCCGGAGCGTCAACCCTGTGACGTTCATGTCCAACATGCTGTATGCCTGCAGGTCGGTGATCCCGTCTGCTCTCATTCCCCACAACACAAACAAGAGGAACGTGAATGCACAACAACAAACTCAGCCATTATGATCAACTACTCTCAGGATCATTGCCTCTGTATTACACTAATCAATTTTTATATTTATAAGTGGTGAATTGTCCTGAACAGCCTGCTGTACTACAATAACACGTTAACAGTTATTGTGGTCCCCCAGTTACGAATGAGATCGAGGTCTCAATGTCTGTCTTTAAGTCGAATTTGTAGGTAAGTCAGAACAGGTACATGCAGTTCTTATTTAGTGTCAGATAATCAAACGTCTGTCTTAATATATACTATGTATTCACTGTACTGTACCTTGAGCCGGCGATCAGCTGAAGTCACGCAATGTTTTCATGAGTGTCACAAAGTAGTGTGTGCATTCGTTATTAAGAACCATTGTATTTAACTTTAATTTTTTAAATAATAGCCTTTATGGCAGTCCATTTGTAAATACGAGTCACCCATAAGTCAGACTTTCTTAACCCTGGAACTGCTTGTAATGCAGTGCTAAAAAGGGCATGGAAATATATGTTGTGCTCTAGTGTATTACACAGGACTGAGCAGTGATTCCAGGTTTCCAAAGCAAAAAAAATCCAAAAGTGGGAATATCAAAAAAGGATACTGCTTCTTTGTAGCTGAAAGTGTCACAGATATCCTGAGATAAATAGTGAGATTTTAACCAGCCACTATATGCATCACTGCACTGTTATCGGTAAACGAGAAATGGAACATCTTTTGATCATCTGTATTTGCAATTGAATGAACTGATGCAGTTCTACAGCTTGTGTTATAAAGCTGTGAAATGGAAATTCGCTAGTATTTGTACTGATTTCTCAGTTCAGCTATACCTATTTAAACGATTACTAAAAGACTACATGCCATGTTTGAAAAATTCTTTATTCAGTTCATTTTCAATCATTAACATTAGAGTAGTCCATTATATGAAAAGATCTTCCTCCATGAGCTGCAGTTTTTTGAAAATATTCTCGTCTTTTTATTCTAATTTTAGTCAGGTTGTTGTATGTTGCTTATGAACAATTTCTTGTCAGAGTCAGTTCTCTGTATTGAAGATGCGATAGTGTTAAATATATACGAGAATAATGCACATTTTAAGAAGTTATTCATCAGAATTGTTTCAAACAGCAAGTCTTGCCTTAACTGCAGTTCACAGGTCTGTAGCTGCTATTTGCACGACAGTGTTTCTCATCTTGTTACATTGTTCCCACAGCATTCTGTACAAGACCAAGCTTCCCTTCATTGTCGTTATGAACAAGGTATGGATATAAAGTCTATGCTGCTTTCTGTAACCGTAGCAACAAACACTTTACAGTAATAAAATGTCAAAATGTTTGTGCACATGTCTATGTATATATAATGCCAATTTTTAAGGGTTTGTGTTGCTGCTTCTACTTCAATGCTTTGAATATGTAAGAAATGGAAATCGAAGCTTTCTCTGGTGCTCTAGACTAATCGTGCGACCAAGGATTCCATTTAAATAATTTGTACAGATGATATGATTCATGTGGCGAGAACTGGGCTAATTTCAGCCTTGATATTTTGAAGTGATATAGGAAGTACAGTTTTCATTAGATGTGTCCATTCATGTATATGGATGTACGAAAAAGAAGGCACCAAGAAAACTAGACTTTCTTTGTTGCTGTGTATGATTTCAAAAACGGCTACTATCAGTCTTCCTGTAGAGCTCCTAGACAATGCGCCTAACATCGATTTGTCCTTCTGGTATTTCAGACAGACATAATAGATCACAGCTTTGCAGTGGAGTGGATGCAAGATTTTGAAGCGTTTCAGGATTCCCTAAACCAGGAGACATCTTACGTCAGCAATCTGACCCGCTCTATGAGTTTGGTCCTGGATGAGTTCTACAGCAATCTGCGGGTACTAGGAAAAGAACTACTCAACTACTCAAAACTACTCAAAAAAATTATTTCCATATCATCTTAAGTTTTTATCCAAGGACTGAACACCCTTCCACCTCCTTGCACTGCTACATAATCCCAAACTCATTGCACAAGGATACTTTAAAAAAATCAATGTCCTTAATCGGAACAACACTTGCACTGCTCTGTCTGCACTTTTATATAGTTTACATCAACTTCTAGCACTGTCACATCATGTCTTAGTGTAGTATGCAGCGTATCGTCTAGTCGCTGTAAATGTAGTATACTGTGTAGTCAATATGTACATGTTAGTATGTCCTGGTATATTGTTTAGTATGTAAATGTAACAGCATGGTACGCAGAGAAATGTTTTTCATCCTAGATGTATACATGTATATTAATGGGCTGACAATAAACATCTCTTGAATAAAGAAAATGGTAATGTCCCTGGCTTTGTTAGTGGGGGCTATTCATATGTAAGTGCAGGATATTAGAACGGCAATTGAAAATGCATGTTTTATCAGACCCTGTGCACAATGTGCTGCCAGTTTCTCTTGTACATCTTTTTTTTTTTATTTTATTAAAAAAAACACTTTGGTTTGTGTTCCATATACAGGTGGTTGGAGTATCTGCAGTTACGGGCAGCGGCCTGGATGAGATGTTTGCGCAGGTGTCAGAGGCTGCAAAAGAGTACGAAACGTGAGTCATGTAAAATTGCTTTTCCATTTTCTTTGTGGATTTTTCTCTGGGCTTTTCGCTGTTTGGAGGTGGCAAAATTTCCGTAATAGTTTTTTTTTTTTTCCTTTTTGAAAACCTTTGAAGAACGATAAGTTTTTCCTGCCAGGGCACAACTGTGTTTGCTATCTGCTCTGTAAACACTTTGCGAGCCGGGCTCCACCTTCCTGCTCGTCTGAGACGGCGCTTCCGTCCGTCCCCCACCCTTGTCACCCACCAGGGGGGGGGGATTAAGAGTTATTTTTAAATAAGTGCTCTTTCCTTTGAAGCATCATCAGCCGTCGGCATGTAAAGCATGTGGAGGGTTTATGTTTGGGGGGAGCTTATCCGAACACACAAAATCCACATCTATAATCCTGAAACCTGGCCCACTTTGAGCAGGGATGAGTCGTCGGCCCAGCAAGTGGCTTGGTGTACCGCGGGGCTCTGACTCAGCGGCTCTTCCCAGTAATCTGCGTTATAAAACCCTGACAAAAGAGCTCTGCTCTCACCCAACTTCCCCTACTATCTGAACTTTCTGCTTGAACTACTTTTTCACTAGCTGATAAAGACGTCTGAAATGTGTTTTTACTGAGATGATAGGCCATCTTTCTTCCGTTTCTAAAATATGTACAAGTATGGCATGTGGCCGAATGTACCAGATGGCATGGATTTGATATGGTCCAAATAAGTGTTTTCTCAACCCAGTCCAGTCCTGTGCTCTCTTCCAGCTCACAGCACACCTGTACCAGGTATACAGTGTCCTTTGATTGCTTGATTGTTTCAGGTGTGCTGGGAGGCAGCAGAAACGTTGACTGACTGGGTTGAGAAACAATGTAACAAATAATAGAGAAGAACTGCGTCGCCAGTGACTTGAAATAAAGTAATGTGTCTGTGACAGTTCGTCGTATGTCAGTGGAGTGGCTGCTGTGTAAGATTAAACATTAAAGTCCGTGTAACACGATACGGTGTATCTCCTTTCAGGGAATATCGGCCAGAATATGAAAGACTTCACAGAGAGTTGGTAAGTATCACATGCTCTGTATGTCATTCCCTGAATAAAAACACAGAGGGATTTTTATTTGTATCAATAAGAGTGATGCATCATATACAACACAACCGATTTGACTTGGTCATCATAGTTTAACTGAGACAAGTATGCGTTTGCTTACTATAGCTACAGGTTGTGACACATTGCAGTGCCATTTCCTCATTTTAATATTTGATTTAAGTGTCTGTCTTTTGGTTTTGCCTGTCAACATAGCAGTGGCAGCAAAATAACTTATACTAAAGTTATATAGTTTAAATGAAATATAAGTAAGCCAATATATAAATTACGAAACTTTTTTCTTTCTTTTTGTGCTTGTCTGCTCACATCGCTTCCATTATTATCGCCGGCAGATTTGTATCGCATTTTTAGATTTGTGTTCCAGCACAGTTCTCATCGTCAGCTGTCCTGTGTCGTCGTGCTTTCTAGTGCTTTGGCTGCTTGGTGCTCATCCTGAAGCCAGAATCCTGGTTGTCAGGATTCCAGTGCACGATTGCCATGCGGAGGAGGGAGGTCCAGGTTAAAATCGGCTGGGTTGTGTAGCCCGGTGTGTCCCACTCCAGTCCCCGGGGACCTGTAGATGGTCCACGTTCTTGTTCCCAACCTACCGGGAGCTGGGAGGGAGCAAAAGGGATGGGAACCGCTAATGTAGGCTGATCGTTGCTCACCTCCAAACCTCTCAGGGGCCTTTTTGCACGGTACCTGGTAACATGTGCTCTTCAGAGGAGGTGATTGGCTTGGCAGGTGGTTAATCAGAGGACATCACACCCCGCTTATTAGGCATCAGCGCAAGCGTGGGTGGACAGTCAGGCCTGGTACAGAATTTAAAACGGTACATTTGCTTGGGAATAGGGAGGGGTCTGATGATTCCTTCTGTTAAGTGATTCAGCTCATCGCCAAGTCATTGCAGGTATCTTTTAGTGACTAAATATGTTACTATATACAGATGTGAGAAAAGGTTTGTGTAACCTTTGGAATTATCTGAATTGCTGCATCAATGGCTCTGAAATTGCATTCTTATCTTCATCTATATTTGTAGATGGTATTATGTAACCTGCACATGTTACATTGCCTTATCTTTATGGAGCATGTAACTTAAACAATCATTGATGGAAAAAGTATGTGAACTCTCCTTTATTGGCAATAAATGCAGTGAATTGCTTCCTGTACCTACTCATTGGACCTTTGTAGCGGTCAGGTGTTATTTTGCACCATTCAGATCCGTATGCCGCCTTTTATATTTTTTGCTCCGACTTGCTTGAATGGCCTACTTCTGATGTCTCTCCCACATTTCAGTGGAACTGAGGTCTCACTTGGCCATTCTGAAGTATGGAAAGCATCCCATTTGACAGAGGTGGGAGATGTCATGTCCAGAGACTACAAATCCAGACCAAGATCTTGTTTCAACCAACCAGCTGAGTACTCTGTGACTGTGACTCTTTATACTCAGCTGGTTGGTTGAAACAAAATCTTGGTCTGGATTTGTATTCTATGGACCTGAAACCTCCACCTCTGCCATTTGAGCTGTTTTCTTGTTGATTTTCTCCAGTGTTTTTGGATCACTGTCATGTTGCGTGACCCAGCATCTTTTGAGTTTATCACTAACATTCTGCTGTGGAATTTTCTGATACTGTTTGGAATTCATTAGTCGCTCAATGTGTGCAAGCCACACAAACACCAATACAGGATCTGTATGAGATCTTAGTGCAACAATGTCATGCTTTCATGTTTTTAAAGTATTGTAGCTTTACCAGAAAGTCCAACTTGTGGCTCATCTATATATAGAACATCAGTCCATTATTGCTGTGGAACGTCCAGTTGGTATTTAGGAAACTTGAGCCATGCCGCAGTTGCTCTGTGGTAACCTTTTTCGTATGGTGGACTCAGTGTTGTGTGTATTTGTTAAATAGTGATTGGTATAACTTGGATTAAATCACATTTTTGGAGCCATTCATGAGGAAATACAGATAATTCCGTAGGGTTTTCCCGTGTGTGATGTGTCTAGCTCAATCCATATGAGAAACAGGGAAGACGAATAGCAGACGAGTGGAACCGTATGTGTCACTGACTGTGTGTCTCTTTTGGTGTGTGATTGCCTCAGATCGAAGCGCAGAACAAAAAACAGCAAGAACAGCTAGAACGACTAAGAAAGGATATGGGAGCTGTTCCCATGGAAACCTGCACTCAAACAGGTTAGTGTGACCCTCTCCTTGTGCAGTATTGAAGCTCGGGTAGTAAATAATGTCGCATAAACAAATACTGTAAGGAAGGCTGCAAAGGTTAAAATGAAAGGCTTTAAACAGTTGAATTGTCACAAAAGTCAGCTTATTGTGGAAGATCATACCTGCTGGGGTCCGCCTTTTGGGTGCCGTCATCTATAAGGTGACAGCCACAGTGAGTTTCTGAGCTGGTTTTGTGAAAATAATGCCCCTCTTCCCCCTGGGTTTCTGTTCATTTGTCCTTTATTTTTGTGGTAGCAGCTGATTTCTTTGTGCACATTTTCTAGAAGCTTCAGAGCAGAGTGGGCCCAGCGACCTCATCTTCACCCGGGGCAATGTGGATGACAAGGATGAGGAGATTGACAGTGACACTGATGATATTGACCATACAGGTATGTTTGGTTTTACATGGCCTAAGTCCCACCATTAAGGCATTACTGGAATGATAGATGCTATCTTTTTATCCCCCCCCCCCCACTGAGACCTCATTTCAGAGGCTTGTCACGTAAATGAGGTCGTTGGTCATGTGTTGACCCAGGACACACTGGCCTCTTATTCAGGGATGACATACCCCACGCTGTGTTTTAATGGAACACCTTCAGGCTTGAGGTTCAATGCCCATTTCCGTCTCCCTCCTGTCCCTCAGCCACTGATGACAGCAAAGAGGCCACAGCCTTCAGGAATTTCCTGCAGGAGCGGAGAGATGTGGTCGATATTCGCAACAAGAAGCTATGACATGAGCCAGCTGGACACTGGAGTGTACTTTTCTCGACTTTAATGTTTTGCCCCCATTCTAACTGGTGTGAGGTTTGCCTGGTCACTGCAGCCAGCATTCGTGGTCAGTGTTTTCCAGCCTGGTCCTGAGGGACCCCCAGACAGCCCACATTTTTGCTCCCTCCCAGCTCCCAACCAATCAAGAACACAGAATACCTGGAGCAGGTGCACTAGGAGCTGGGAGGAAGTGAAAATGTGGACTGTCTGGGGGTCCCCAAGGACTGGAAAGTTAAACACTGCTGTAGGTAAAAACGAGTCGGATTAACTGGTCGTCTGACTGCTGCTTCCCGCATTTATTTTTGTATGTTTGTACAAAGCTCTTTCAGCAAGGGACATTACAGACATCTTTTCAGTGAATGGCAAAGGCAGTTTTTGCGCATGAATGATTATTTTTGACTTCAGTAAAATCTATAATGTAAATTTTGAATTTGAAAGTTGACCGTTTTCTGTAAATGTACATTAAATCAACATAGTTTTTCCTGAAGTATATCCTTCTCCAAATCCCCTAATAAATTGTTTTGATATGCTTTTTACAATTATTGTTTCATAATTACCAGCATATAGAATTTTAAACTCTTTTGAAATAGAATGTTTTGGAGAAGTTATACGTTCAATGGATTGTGATGACAAGTGATAGCTTTACTGGGTGAATGTACTATGAGCGCTCTGCTGTGCCTGGAAAAATCAGGTTCTAGCCAGTTTGAGCTGAATAAAGGCGTGAGGATGTCTAGCAGAGCCTGTGCTCGTGAATGCCTCCATGTGGGCTGCTGTGAAATGCCAAATGTGAATGAAACAAAGAGGCACGGAAATGCGGAGCGGCCTTCAGATGCCGGGTCCTACGCTTTTCCTCCCACCATCTGCCGCTCGGGCACGCTTCGCAGTGTCTCTGCATGGAGACCCTGTCCCTCTGGCTTTTCTGCATGCTGATAACACTTACGTGGCAGGTGCCCTGTTCTGTGTTTCCCTGTGAAACTGTTTCCATTCACTTTAGAAGTGTTTCTCAGACCCAGTCCTTGCGGACCCCCCCGGACTGTCTGTGTTCTTAGCTCCCATCACACTTGTACCAGGTATTTGATGTTCTTGATTGTTTAGTTCCGGTGTGGTGGGAGTGAGCAAAAAGGTGAAGAGTCTGGTGGCCCCCCAAGGACTGGGTTCGGAAACACTGACTTAGAATGCGATGCAGTTTATATACTTCAACTGCATGCATTTTTGGCTAGGGCATATACCTTTGTATTTGCTCTGGGGAAGGTAATGGATGTCGTCCACAATGCGAAAGACCCAGTGTGATTTTGCTGCTGCTATGATGTTGTTGGACAGGGATTAGTGAATCCATATTGCATTTATCCATCCATCTGTCTTCCAACTTCTAACCCAGTATACAGTCCAAGCAGCTGGTTCTAAGGTATGCGATGCATCATGGACAGGTTGCAAATTCATGGCAGGTCATGGGCATAGTCAGTTTGGGGAATTGTAGAGACAGTCTAACTACCCCGCAGGAGGAAATCTGGACAACACAGGGCGGACACACAAATTGCAGACATGGAGCAGGCATGGAACAAACATGGACTGAAGGCCGCCGCCCTGCAGGTGTGAGGTGACAGTGCTGCCTGAGGTAGCCAGCAGGCTCACTGTAAACCTGTACTACATACACCAATGTTTCTCAACTCAGTCCTAAGGGACCCCCACGCTGTCCTCCTGAACCAAACAGTCAAACATTCGAGGTCATCAAATTCCTGGTACAGATGTGCTAGAGGGAGCTCAGAGGGAGCAAAAATGTGGGCTGTCTTGGGGGGAGGACCCCTGGGATGGATGGTTATATATAGATAGGTTTTCTGGGCTGCAAGTATTGAAGTGGTTAACGCTACGAAATCACACCCTACAGGCTGCCGATTGGTCTCTCTTGGGTAACCCGAATTGCTCAGGTGTAAAACTCGCAGCATCTAAACATTTTGCAGTTTGTGGTAGGCAGTAGTAGCTATTTGCCATGCTTTTTCAGCACTGAGAAGCGCACAGCTTCAGTCCATACATTTCAAAGGGCTTGCCAAAGGCAGTGAGATGGTAACAGCTCCCCGCTGAGCCCCCCGGTCGCGAAGAGCGGCGTCGTGACCGCCTCCTCGCACGTGGTGATGGGCGCTGTCACAGAGCTCTTGTTCCTCGCTGAAAGCGGGTGGGCGGCAGCGGCGGCTGCCTCCCAGCGGAGGTGACTTCATGCAAGGCAGACGAGCGGCGCTCCCATTGCCGCGATTGCTGGGGGTGGGGGGGGGGGGGCCGTGGCAGGTGCCCGTTGGGGCGCCGAGCGGGAATCACCGCCGCGGGGGGATTTATCGAAGCTCCGGGCCACGCGTGCTGGGGGCCGGGTATTT
>JAODKC010000028.1:10735103-10762107 GCA_026777985.1 Mormyrops attenuatus
CCCCCCCCGCCCCCCCCCCCCCCCCCCCCCCCCCCCCCCCCCCCCCCCCCAGCAGTGGCAGATGCCAGTTCGGCCGCAGAGCGTGAATCACCTCCGCGGTGGTATTTAGCGAAGCTCCGGTCCACGCTTGCTGTGGGCCTGTTATTTAAGCTGTGCTGTGTGGGGGAAAATGGCTGGTTAGTGGCTGTTTGGCAAACTATACTCCCCCCCCCCCACCGTGATTGACAGTTTTATTTGTCTTCTGTTAAAGGAACACCATTAACCAAGATTCCAAAGCTATGTCATGAAGGAAATGTGACAGGTTTGTCACCCCTTTGAAATAGGTCAGCATGTTTATCTGTTGTGGCTGAAATAGGCTTTAGGGTGACGACATTTTCAGACATGGTGGAAGGTATCAGGTTAACCATGATCTGGGAATGGACCACATCAACCACTTCATCATCATCAAAAAATTACCCAAGTAGTGAATAGTACGTTTCCATTCCAGATTAATCTTTTTTTTTCCAAAATCTTGCTTCTTAATCTTAATTTACTTTTTTGGGTCCGGAATTAAGTGTTGCAACGATACAGAACTCCAAAGGTATGTCATGAAGGAAATGTGACACATTTATTACCCATCGGGTTCGTCACCCCTTTGAAATAGGTCAGCATGGTTATCTGTTGTGGCTGAAGTAGGCTTTGGGCTGACGACATTTTCAGACATGGTGGAAGGTATCAGGTTAACCATGATTTAGGAATGGACCACATCAACCACTTCATCATCATCAAAAAATTACCCAAGTAGTGAATAGTACGTTTCCCTTCCAGATTAATCTTTTTTTTTCCAAAATTGTGCTTCTTAATCTTAATTTGCTTTTTTGGGTCTGGAATTAAGTGTTGCAATGATACACAACTCATAGGGCCTACTTGTCAGAGATAAAACGTAGAATATTCTATGTCCTACATTGTTTACTGTATTGTTATTTTGATGATCTGTATGATCTGTGAACATAGGTAAGAGTTCATAAAAGAGCCGCTACTATTAAAAAGACCACAGGTTCCATTCCAAGGAGAAAAAGATGCTCAATGAATTATTCATGATGCAGTTTTGTTAGGGTAAGTGATCAATATTTGGTAATGACATCACCGTAGAGCACATGGCCCTTTTGCAGCTCCACCCTGTTGCTTGGATACCTGAATTTGTCCAGCCCCAGCTGGTAGACATAATAGATTTTCCCCGCTGGTCTAATATGTATGACCATTGAGGCAGAGCTGTGAATTATGATAAAATTTTCTGCATTGCTCATTTTTATTTGCATTTTTATCAAGCAATAAAATACTGTCGCATAAGATAGCAATTATAGCCTTTAAATAAAATATAGGTGTTGTATTTTTTTTTGGTAAATAATGCATAACTCTTAAATTGCCACATTTAAGAATAATAACTATGCTGCATGCAATGGCCCTAATGTGCAAAGGATGACTGACGAATGCGATTTCAGGAGCCTGTTTACATGTGTCCGTTTGTTCCAGGTTTCAGAGCATTGTCGGCGCACAAGGGTTAATGCATCTGCACGGTATTGAAAATGCGAATAAAGGCTTCACTGGATTGGCTGGAAATTACATCACTGAGAGATTGTTCCTGATGATGAGATGTTCCTTTCCAGCACATTGTTTTTCATCCACCCTCCCTGCCTCCCTCCCCCTCCAACCCAAGGTTGAGGTCAGAGGCTCATACAGGTTTATTTTGCACCGGCTCTGTTCATGCCTTTGAACAGAGCTACATGCAGCTGATTCTGCAGGCAGCATCCCAAAGAGATGATGCAGGGCAGCTGTGACTCCTCCCCTTTTTCCTCCGCTTCTCTCTGCCTCCCTTCTCTCCTCTCTTTTTTTCCCCCTTGAACATAATGTCCCTCTGTCCCTCTGCCAGATTCCCTCCAACGGCCCCACCCCCACATCTTCCTCCTCTACTCCACATTCTCCCCTCCGGTGAGGGCGGGGGCAGGGCTGCGTGCCCACGGCTGCCTTGCAGCTGGATGACATCATCTCGGCGGTGCAAGCCAAGCAGCAAAACAAGACGACGTGTGTCTCCCTAAATCTGGCCACTCCCCCCACTCCACCCACCAATAGTGAACTAAATCTTGAAACACTGCATGCATTGCATTGCACTGCCAACTTCTCTTGCATTTCGCATGCTGCTCTTACGGGATTCATCGTTTTAATTGCAAGTCTTGGAGCCACTTTATCCTGCTTATTATTAGGCCTGATTGCTGCATTTGCGTTTCTGCATTTGTTTTTGTTTTTATAATTGCGACAATAGAGTAATTTATCTCATCATCCTCCCTCAATACATTAGCAAGGTCCTGTAAATGATTTTAAAGTGGTTTATTGCGGATATAAGGTTTGTTGTAAATGTTGCATGATGCCACGTTCATACTAGACATGCGCTGACAGAGACCCTGGAGAATAAGCCTGAAATGTTCTGTCCTCACATAACCCGTGTTTATTCATTTTCCCCTGGGATGCATGCATGCAACATCATGCAAAACAGCTTCAGATACTGTCTACAAGAGCTAATTCACGTGCTTTACTGCTTTTATTTTTTGTCAGTTTACTTGTCATTGTGGCAGACTCTTTAACCCAAAACAACTTGTTATAAAATATGCTAAAACATTATTTATGACATATACAAAACATTTACACCTCAAGCAGTGTCCAATCAATGCAGCAAAGCTCTGATTAATGTTTTGTGACATGACTGTTGCAAGCATTTACAATTAAGACCATTCTTATATAAAAACATAACATAAACATCATTACATAACATAAACTGTAGTGTCTGTGTTGTATTGCTGTCAATTGAAATATTAAAGAACTGTAATCAAAATCTGGGTAGTGGTTTATTCATTTTGGATTAACCAATATTAAAAATTAAAATTTATTATGACATTCAAGGTGGAATATCACCTGTTATTTTTTTAATTATTATTTTTGTTATTGTAGTGTATGAAATCTCCTCCAGTGTTTGGGTATACAGTCATAAACCTATCAATGCCTGTACTGACTGCAACCGAAGTAATAAAGGAAACTTTTGTGCTCAGTTATGTTCTTTTGAATATGGTAGACATTTTTCTTCTGTAAAACAGTATTGTCTTATCTACAATAGTAATGCTGCTTTACATAACCTTTCATAAAGTAAAAATATTTAGTTGTTTTATTAGGCAAAAAATGAACAAATATGTACCTATTGTTTTCTGCTAAGTGATAAGTGGGAATTCATGTTTAAACTGAGTTTTATTTTGCATAGGAGAATTAACTGTTGCAGAAGAATGATGTCCACAGAAGAATGATGAGTGATGTGCAATGATGTGAATGATGTGAATGAAGAATGATGTGCAAAGACACATGTTTACTGTAGGAATTTTACTGCAGGATTTTATTGCGTTTTTTGTGTTTCATTTTCAAAAACATTTCATTTTCCAAAAATCAAAATAGATCAGATGGTATTGCTTAATATGCAGTGAAACAATGTTAAAATTATTTTCACTTTACACTTTAATCACAGTAGTAATTAAGGAAAACAGAACTCAACTACAGATAAATTGACTGCATCTTGTTTTTTGTTTTATATACAAAACTGACCTGAGATCATCAGAAGTGGTTTTCCTGAACTGGGTATAGATGGTGCAAAGGAGAGAATAAATAAAAGACAGAATTTGGGTAAGAACCAGAGAGAAAGATGGGCAGCTTGAAAGAGCCATTGACAGACTGCTCAAACATTACAAGCAAGCTTTCAGATTAGCTAAACAAGTGCTCTGGCACCGGCACCACTGGTGCTTTTACACTGATGCATTGGGGAACCCAGAGAGCCTTTGTGTACTTATTTTTAGAAGTGCCTAAATTTACAAACAAGCCAGCACATGTTACTTGCTATGAAGCCATCCAAAGATATGGGAATCATATTATTCAGGACAAAAGGTTTCAGATTTCCCTTTGCTGTGGCTAAAATAAAATATAGCTTTGCATATTCCTGCAGATAAAAATGTATAATTCATACTCTACACTATATGCCTTTACACCAGAATGGGCTTGTCTTACTTATCATGTATAATTTTATAACAATAACTGCATAAAAATTTCCCGTTTAAATTCTTTAGTACACACAGCAGGGAAAGCTTCTCTTTGTTATTCTTGATTGATGCCTGCTGCTTGCAACAAAGAGTTAACAGGTAATCCCACTCTCCCCCGCCCGTGTGCAGTGCTCTGAAAGATGCTAGCCCATCAGCAGCCAGCATCCCTCTCGTCCAATGGCGTGGCCAGGAGGTGATGTCATGCTGTAAGGCTGGTGGTGCTGCTGCTGCGAGCTCTGTATCAGAACAACAGCAGCTTGACACGAGAGAAGCTGAAGAATATAACCTGTCTTTAGAGAGGTAAGTCAGCTTTCATAATTGCAGTAGCCTAATTATTTTAATGACAGTTAATATGCAATTACTGTTTAATCATTCTTTTGAGTATATCCTTAATGGAACAGGCATCCTGCACTGCATCCCTACCATTGCAACTGCAGTTTCAAAAGGACTTGGTTTTAGCACATTTGCTGATGTCATAAATTCTAAATCTCATGCAGTTTCTCAGTTGTTGTTTCGGCTTTGCACGGTGTTTTTTTCCTGGGTTTGAGGAAATTGTTGCACAAAAAAGCTGTGGAATGAAATAAGGCATGCATTATCTTTTTTTAGGAAAAAATACTAAATGGCAATCAATGCATAGTATTGCATGCAAAAAAAGCTCATATTACTCTGAGAGCTTTGGACATAGATTACTGGGGAGTGTTTCATAAATGAGGAATATAAAAGACAATGCAAAAGCATGCATGCTTCAAACAGCCCCATAAACAGCTACAGACTGGGGTTTCCCCTTCTCCTTTAGACTGACAGGACGTCATTAAATGTTCACTTGTGCAGGAAGCTCGTATTGATCAGAGTTTTATTTGAAAGAGGGAGCTTGCAGAGTGTGGGCTGCCAGTTCTTAGAAATGGGGATGATGGTGTGTTTTGTTGATGCAGAGAAGCTTGCCATCCCTATCCTCACACAAGAGACAAACTTTTTAATAACTCCCATTTCAATTGGGTGGCTGATACTGTGACTTACACAATAATATGCATTTTTGATATATATTTAATATATTTTAGCTTGAGAATTTGCTTCTCTGTACATCAGTAGTTAGTCTGCCTGGATATCTTCAAAATGCCATTCTAACTGTTGTAACAAACAGTTCATAATTTTAAGGGATAAAAAACAATAATAAATAACTGAGGATTTTTATGAAAATGGGGCCTGGATTTAATAAACTGAATGAAGAGGGAAAAATATGTATTGCTCATCAGAGATGACTGAGTGTCTAATTATGAACGCACTGACTCATCAACCAGGCCCAGCTCTGAGTGCGACAGAACCACCTGTCACTCTGAATGCTTGCAGGCCACAGTACAAATAATAAGTGAATGTTGCTAATGTGTGCAGTCAGATCCATAAATAGCAATGATCAGACTAAAAAATGACTTTAGGCTCAGATGTTACGGTGCACTGTAGTTCAAGTACTAGGACTTCACATTTTTTGGTTTATCATCATTGTGGTTGTTCTGATTTGTGGACAGGCTGTGAAGTAACAGTACTACTGAATTACTCACAAGTGCATTTCGTTTACATTTTATCTGCCCTGTGATTAAGTGGGATTTGAAGGTGTTTGACTTGACATGAAGAGGATTGCATGCATATTATAGGAACATTTATTCTTAGACTACCTTCTAAAAGAAATATTTGCAAGTAATAAAATATTGTGTGCATTGCTGGTCAGACTGGCAGATATATTAAATCTACAGATATGAATGCAGACTCATGGTAGCATGCTAAGCCATTACACAGTTGCTGTGTGTCACTCTTTAGAATAGATTTTAAAAAATGTAACACATTTTAGCAGAGGAGGACCTCTAGTAGATGACGATTTTATCTTGGGGAAAAAAAAATCAGAATCTAAATTTCTCCCACAGCAACATTTCTTCAAAAATTGTGCCGTTTCCATTTTGGCATGTTGCCAATTTTTGTTTCTCTCTTTTCTGATTTTCTGTTCTGTCAGTTCTGACTCAACTTCCCCTGCAAAAAAAAAAAAGAAAAACGATTGTGTGGGTGGTATGGGAACCTTTACTGAGGGAGTTTCATCTCTTTCACTTGCTTCATTTAGAAATGCAGTGGGATTTTTTAACGATAATTTCTACTAAGTAGCTAAGTAATGAAAATAAATGGAGTGCTTTCAGAATGGTAGCTAATTATGTTTTTCAGAATTTACTGATCAGTGTCCTACTTCATACCAGTTTAGTTAAGACCAGATATTTTTAATTTATGCAGTAGTGGGTGGTTATCTTCCTCCTACCTGAAATTGGCCTGTTATTAAAGTGATACTTTGGTAGTTATTGAACATTATAAGTTAATTAGGTAATTTTCTGCATATCATCCTCAATTGACCTTTATGTTGGCAGAAATCATAGAAATCAAACAGATGTTTAAGAATTGGATTGAACCAGGAAGTAGGCCCTGATTGTTAGGAGACCAAACTCAAACATGGTGTGGAAAACCTTTAAGGAGTTTTCAGTAACATGAAGGATACATATGAGGCTTGTTGGTGAATATTTTTGGCACATTTGTGTTATTATAAGATGAGGCTAAAGTGCAGTTTTGTTGATAGGAATGTCTTGGCATTATTTTTAACCCAACTTTCATACCCTTTCGTACCAGGACCCACGAGAACCGCTACACATTTCACACTCTGAGATGTTTAACAACTGTGGCAAAATGACACTTTCAGGTATGTTAGAGAGCATGTACTTTGTCTTCATTTCTGTTTTCCGTGTTTGTGAACATACCTGCAAATAAAGACCTCGAAGCAAAATAATTTTTAACTGGGACATATTTGTTGATGTGAAAAGAATGACTAGGAATTGTCTGCTTCTGAGGGGCTTCTAGAGATTAGTCATTCAAACGAACGTGGTTTTTGAATTACATAGTGAAACACTGAATAACATCTGATAGGAAATCACATCAGAAGCCTCCATTACTGGTCAATCAGTATTGTGTCAGAGATAATCGGAAAGATTACCCCTGTGTGTACAGATAATTCTACCCCACTATGATCTAGATTAGTATCTATAAGGCAGCCATGGTATGATTTGAGTATTTATGACAGGCTTAGTGGTTTTACCGTTTCCTCCATCAGCATACAAAGAGAAGATAAAAGAGCTCCCCCTAGTGTCTCTCTTCTGTTCCTGTCTGCTCCGTGATGCTCAAGGGAAGCCTCAGAAAACAAAAGGTAAAAAGGAGAAACCCCTCGTCTTCTATGCTCGGCTTTTACCTCAGGAGTAATTGAGTAAGTTTATTCAAATTCCAAGCAAAATGCTCACACCTATACAGTAAAATACCGATAGCTGATGCCTAGTCCCTCGACATGGCTTCCCCTTTGCTGTGGGCAACACTCTTTAGCATCATGCTAGCACCACGCTGATATATTTTAAGCTTATGTAATGTTTCTATTTGGTCTTTCTGTCTACTGGTCCAGCCTCTGCAGATGTTGTGGACCTCAACTTATGTGTCATCAAGGACATGGAAGTAATCGAGCTGAATAAGCGGGTGTCCGGACAGGCCTTTGAGGTCATTCTCAAGCCTCCCTCATTTGACGGCGTGCCCGAGCGCGGAGATCCATCCCTGGGACAAATCCAGAGAAAGCTGGCCATCACAGAAGAAAGAAGGAAGGTGAGAAGCCTGAGGTGGAGAAACTTAAGGGCAGACATAGGTGTTTTAGTGATGTCCTGCTAATTATCAGTAAACCACATTTTATTTAGTTAACAATTTCATTTTGTTTGCGATTTTGTTTGTTTTCATTTTGTTGGCACCTCATGTGGGGTTTCTCCCTTCGGGGTAGGCTCTGGGCCCCCCGTGACCCTCAATAGGACTAGTGGTCATGGAAAATGGATCGATGGATTTCATTTCATACATCTTTAGGCTACAATAATCAAATTTCCATTTGCTCCATATTGTTCCCCAAACGAGCTTGATGGGCCGAATGGCCTCCTCTCGTTTGTAAATTTCTTATGTTCTTATGATTTTCTTTTCCATTGTAACTGATGGCTTTTCTAGAGGTTGCAAAGTCATATTATTGTGTTGACGTCACTTATTGTTCATTTCTGAATAGTGTTTACTGAATTCCTATTTATGTCTGATGTTTGAAGTTTATTTATAAAAAATGCATTATGACAAATCACTTTGATTGATTGGTCAATTGTTGACTCGACTCAAGGAAGGTCTTTGATACTTTGAAGTCATTTGAACATTTGCTGTCCAGATATCTTAGCCACATCCATTACATGCGATAATTATATATTAGCTGAGCATATGCTGGTGACCGCATCCAAATGATCTCACGCAGAATCTCATCTGCCCCCTAGTGTGAGAAAGCTGAACTGCTAGAACCCACAGTGGAGGAGAGGGAACAGAAAACCACGCAGAAGTATGGTGATGAGAGCCGAGAAAGTGAATGCAGGATCAAAGAAGAGTTGAATAACACAGAAGCCATCCTTTCTGCTGAAAGCCAGCAGGAAAAGGTATTGCAATTGTTGTTTTTTGCGCTGTGCGTAGGGCCCCACGATCCATGGGGGGCCCCATTTTCCGCAAGGGGACGCATTGTCTGCAAATGCACAAAGGATGCGCATCGCTGCTGTGAGGCGCGCGTAGAGCACCAAGTCAGCCCAAGGCAGGAGAGAAAAAAAGAGATGAGTAATCTGACACCGCAAGGTTGTAAACCTAAATGTGATACAGTCATTTTACATTTACCGCATTTAGCAGATGCTCTTTTCCAGTGCTTAGTAGTCTATGACTGTTCTTCAATTTATAAGTTAGACGTAAAATCAACAGCTGTCAAGATCAATTTACCGCTAAGAACGTTGTATAAAAGTTGTTAGGAAAGAGTGCACAGGAAAAGGAAAAGATTGTTTTTTTTTACTCATTTTTTTTGTAATGGGGGGGGGCTCAAAATAAAATTCCGCTTAGGGCCCCAATTTGGCCAGGGGCGGCACTGCGAAAAGCACATGAAGATCGTGACCCTACTCAGACAAAACCTACAAGGATATAGCAATAACAGTAGGTGTCTGGCAACCATTAATCTTGTGATGAAAAAACACTACTCAAAAGACGTCATATGGTATGAATGTGAGTATCATGTGATTCGCAATACCAATTAGACAAAAATGTGTTTTTTCATTTCCTTCACAATTTGTTTCAATTAAGCATGTATAAAATAGCATATAACCAAGAGGATCAAGCACAAGGGATATTTTTTTTTTCATTTTAATGACCACTGACATGGTCAGTGCATAAGTTATGCAGTGGTTTAGCAGAAGGCAGGGTGACCTCATATCAATATTCTGAGCTCAATTCCTGCTCAGCCTTTGTGTTTATCCTGTTTGTTCGTGTTCATGTTTCCTCTGGAAACTCCGGTTTCCTTCCCCAGCTCAAAGGCACAAGGTCAGCTGAAAATTCTCCAAATTGCGCCTGATATGCGTGGGATTTCTTTGAATGCTCATTTTGCTTACCAAACACTGCTTAGGTGAATCGGTGTCTCTAAATTGCCCATAGGGTGTGATTGTGTTATAGATTGACATCCTGTGCAGTGTTTCCCCTGCCTCATACCATTTTCTTCCTCGAATGGACTCACTGTCGCCCTTCACTGGATAAGTGGTTATGGAAAATGGATAGACAATTAAATATAACCAGAAGCTCAGAAAAAAAGCTTTTCTCTGAACTAGTCACAGTATATGGTAATTTTCTCCACTGTGGACTGCAATCAAGGACATTAAATATTATTAAGGAGAATATCACAAAAGGCACACATCCCACCAGACAAATGGTTTGAGATGTGACCCTACAGTACTGTGTATGGGGCCCCCACTGCTTTTTTCCTGCCGCACTAAGAGGCTGCGCCAGAACTTGGCGCTAGAACTTGCTCATATAAATCAAGGTTCATGCCATTTTGATGCACCTTTTACCTGGAACCAACTACAGAAATTAGATAAGTCATTTTTATGACTGACGTACACAAAATTAATTGATTTTTACAGTAACAAAACAAATGTCAGCTGACTTTGGGCCAAGGTCTCTGAAGCATCCTTTAAGTCAGAATGACAGTGATATGAGTATTGCAGAATAATACAAATACGTCTGCACCCACAGTGATCCTAAACCTCCTCAGAAATCGAAAATCTACGCACTGTACACAAAAGAGCGATTTGTAAGTTTGTTTGAAACATTCACAGTTTATTTATGGAAACTGATGGAATTAAATATATGAAGCCTATTTAAAACGATTAAATGCATTGTTACATCTCAGCAAGAATGCATGGCAGAGAGGTCTCTGTTGCAATTTTGCCACTAAAATGGCTTTTGTTAGGA
This sequence comes from Mormyrops attenuatus, assembly GCA_026777985.1. Classification (NCBI taxonomy): domain Eukaryota; kingdom Metazoa; phylum Chordata; class Actinopteri; order Osteoglossiformes; family Mormyridae; genus Mormyrops; species Mormyrops attenuatus. Next base: position 10,745,573 of record JAODKC010000028.1, read on the forward strand.
TTAGACAAACATTTTATGAAGCTATTAGAAAGAAAAATGTGTATGTCCTCCCCCTGTCTGATATGAAAACTAAACTTTTGAAATAACTGAAATGATTCTGGATCTAAAATACCCACTGGTATTGTTATTATAATTGACTGTGAGGTGTTTTATTGCCTATTTATTCCAACAAAAGATTTTAGCAAAAAAATAAAGATTTAGGCAAAAAAAAGTCCTGCTGCGTAAGGATGGGTGGAATACAGATTGTCAGTGTTATACAGACACCTTTTAAAAAAGTTAATTTGTTCATAACACACTTTTAGCAATACCTGGATCCGGGGGGAGGGGGGGCTATAGGCTGCATTCCGTGACAATACTGTTAGAAACATATGAGAAGAGTACTTTTATTTTCTCAACACTTTTCTTTTGAAACAGACATGAGCTACCAGTGCAACCAGATACCATGTGCTACTGAGATCCATTCTGAATGGTATTTTAATAAAACATAGTGTATAATAACTGTATTTTGTCAAGTCTGGGAAACCTATTACCTGTAGAGTAGAATACCCTTGATGAATTAATGTGAATGGGATTCTCAAGCTTTTAAGTATTTGCAACATAAAACAATCAAATGCTCATGGGGTCAGATTTAACTCATATTACACAACATTTTAAATTAACCCAGAAATGGATTCAGTGAACATAAGGTCACCTTGTTCAGAAAAGCCTAGGTTACAGTTTCTCTTTCATTGTGTGGTCAAATAAATGAAACTAAATAAAACCTTTGTCTAAAGAACTCAAAAACCCACAACACCATGCTCCCTACTAATATAACTGGGTTATGAAGAATTTAGAAAAAAATCTCATAAAACCATAAAAAGAATTATTAAAACCATCCATCCTCCCAGCCACCAACCCACTCATCTTTCCATCTGCACATGTACACATACCTCAAAGCATCACTGGGGAATCACATACATTAACTATTGTTGAAAATTGTTACAATGACAATAAAGGCATTCTAGCTGCTCATCTGGCTCAGTGTCGTAGGGACATAAAATCCAGTGTTTTTAAAATTCATAAACATGTACTTAATTGTTTCCCGAAACTTACTTGACAGGGAATATTTGTGTGGAGTTTTTGAGTGTGCCACGCCCTCTCATTTACCTTGTGTGAAACCCTGATTGTTACCAGCTGTTTCATGTTATGGCCGGCTTGTCTTGTGTATATATATCAGTCCACGTTCGAGTACGTTTCCCTAGGTCTGTCATTGAAGTTTGCACCGTGTTGTTCTTTGTTGCTCGTTCTACCAATAAATCCCGTGTTTTGGATTCCCGTTTCTCAACCCCGATTCCCCGCTTCCTACTCTTACGACCGATCTTCACACACAGGGTGCCCGGCAATCTGCCGAAAAAAAATTTACTTTAGAATTTTCAGTGTGGTACCCCGTCAAGTTGTTACCCTTGTCCTGTAAGTAAAAACTGCAAAGTTTCAGAATTTTAGGTCAACACTTACTGGTTGCTCAACACAAGTAAAATTTCTACTATATTGCGATTCTTCGTTTTTCCTGTGCTATGGTAAGCAACTACATCTGTCCTGTTACTTATTTAATAAATTACAAGATCTTTATAAGTATTCTTTGGATGCCATGTTGTGTTTAAAGAACAAAAATGCAAACAAATACTTGAGTTCAATCTTTTATTATAATAAAATTACTTACAAGCAGTGTAAATTGTGGTATGTAACTGTCGATTGTGATGTGCGGCCAAAATTTAAGCATTCTGAACTGTATTTTGTTTGTAATCTTGCATGCAGCAGTGCAGCAGCTGCTGCAATGCATGCTATATAGTTTACATTGATTAAAGGAGATGTTTAATGCAAGGTGAGTTCCATACCTACAAAAGACATTGCATTTTAACCTTGATTTAGGTCGTGCTGGCTGGGCACATGGACACAGTGCAACACTACAGCGGACATCCATTTAGCTATTCCTTATATTGCATTTAACCGGTGCCTCATTATTGCTTAATAACTATCATGTGCTGTTGTGTTTGCATTTCAGCATTTAGTTAACTGCAGCGTCCGCCGTCCACTATCCAGCGTACTTATCAAGTCTGAAGCCATTATGGCACGTGCAGCTGATTCAAGCGAAGTGGAGCTTGTATTGCGATAGAGACCAGGCTTGGCAAGAACCTGTTGAACCAAGCATGTCGACGCCACATTTATGAAATTGTTCTTGAAGATGTGTTCAAACACTGTTTTGGCCCATCATCTGGACCTGAAATCGGCTTATTCCAGCGTTGTCAACAATACTGGCCGCGAATTGATAGAAGCCAGTTTCAGACAGCAATGGATGACCCATTCTGTATCCTGGTGTGAGATTTATGGCACCTGGGGCAATGCACAGAGCCCGGTGGATGGCCAAGTTGTTGTATTCTGTGAAAATCAGAGTGACAGTGATATTAGTATTGCAGAATAATACAAATACGTCTGCACCCACAGTGATCCAAACATATTCATATTCAAAGTAATTACTGCAGACGTTGCTCAATACATTGATCCTTTTAATATGATTCCTTGTTGCCCATCTCTCCACACATCTGTTTGAGCATGATAAGCACTCACACTGAAAGCTGGGATGCCATGAAGCAATATGTTCTGTGAAACAGAACAATCTGTACAATTTCACTAAAAAGCCTTTACACAGATAACAGCATCTGATCAATCCGAAAGGAAAGGTTATTAAATTGACTAGGCAAGGTGAATGGTCTCTTTTTGTCTTTGGATCGAACATAATTTCCATGGTTTTATTTGTTTTAAGTATGACGATTGAACGATTGGTCTGTGTTGAGAAGTAAAATTCCATCAACTGGCTTTTTCTCAAAAAACTAAATACTGAGAATTTTACTTCAGCATGGAGTGCTGTGAAGGATGAATGAGATGGGAGATTTCATAAAGCACCTGTGATATTGGCCTTGGGCTTTGAGAAGGTTTATTTACCTCCGTGTAACTGAGCTCTGTTTAAAATTATAAACACAGCTGTATGATCATCCAAGTATTAAGAGGCTGGATGTATCAAAAACTGGAATCTGTTGTGACAAAAAATACAGTTATGTACTTGTTGACTTCCATTGTGGATCAATCATTGTTGGAAGTTTGTCAGACATTGCTGACCATCAAATTTCTGAAACAGGTCAGCAAGCATACTGTCAATCTCTTCCTAAAGGACAATAAAATGAATATGTCATATCGGTGTGGGTATTTTGTTAATTTGTATGTTTGAGAACAGCAATACGCCATCTGGAAACCTTGAAGCACCAAAACATGCTGATACTACACTTTCTATATTCAAAACGGGAGGCTGATGGACAGTGGTGACATTTGAGGAAATCTGATACCATAATATATTGTAGCACCAGGTGGACCAAGGCATTGCAAACGTAGCGAAAGATGAAGAGACTTGCTTGCCAGAACAGAACATGCTCTTTATTCTAGTCCTGAACAGGACTGTAATAAGCATCCAACGAGCACCGAGCCCAAATACACAAAGTGGAAACACAAGGTGGTCAAACACTGAACTGTAAGGTGCACCCATAGTGGGAGAGTTATACAGTACATGCATGCCACGATCGGGAAGGCAACTATAACCATAACAACACCAACAATACAAGGGCTATTTACAATTAGAGACAGGGGCTATTTATATTGCCCATGAGCATGCTGGGATATGCTGACTCCCGCCAGCACACACTATTAACACTCTAAAGTGTGTAAAATATGAATCCTGGTAAAAATTACTCTGCTATGGATGTGGGGGATGGTGCAGGTGGAAATGACCGTGAGGATCCACTGCCAGCTGCGAGACACAAAGGGATTTATTAAAGAAACTAAACACACTTGGGTAAACTACAAAACAAAGGACCGCGAGGGGTCAGAACTATACATGAAAAAAGAAACAACTAAAAGGACGATAAACTAACATACAAAGAACCTGGGCGACATCAGGAACGGAATTTGGAGAAACAGCATAGTAATTCATGCAGGGTAATATCCCACACAGTGACTGACTGAAGAACTGAACAGGGACAGGCACTTAAATACAAAAGGCAAGTGGGCTAATGAGAGGGGCCAGGGGGGTATTCCATGAAAGTAGCTAAAGAAAACCAGACTTTCCCAGAAAAGTCAGACTCACACTAACGCCATCTCTAAACTTAGCCTCATGTCATTCCACTAACGCAGTTCAGCTTTAACTAATCAAGGCTCATACAAGAAAGAACAAACGCTGTTGATGGAGCTGTATGAAAAATACAAAGATGTAATCACTAAAAAAGGCAATACCGTGGCCATAAATACAGCCAGGGCGTTGGCTTGGCAAAGAATTGCAGACAGACTAAATGAGTAAGTTACGTAAATGTTACAAGTGTCTAGTACAGTGGCACAGAACAATTAAAAAATGCTGAACCTAGAAAACACAAACGACAAACCGGGAAGACTGCAAGATAACAAGGAACAAAAATATAAACAGGACTAGAAGAGAACAGGACACAAGCATGGCAAAGCTAGGACAGGGAAACAAATGAAAGATAAACACTAGGGAAACAGAAAATCAATAAATACAAAATAACAGACAAAGCTGGCCTCTGGCTAGCCTCAAACCCAGGCCCAGAGGGGCAACAGTCTCTGAGCTGCATCCACAACCCACTGAGCTATGCAGCAGGTCGGGGATGAGGCAAAACACACTGGGGTCTTAGGCACACTGGGGCCGAAGGGCAAGAGACAGGGAGGAGGACAGGATGGCCACACAGGGAGGAGACATGAAGGACAGGGCTGGACAAGCACTGACCCTGACAGATTCTGGGCAAAATATGAATTATGTTTTTTTTCCACTTAGAATTGAGATTCTGAGATTGTGATTTTCTGATGATTCTTAAGTAAAATGTTTCTCTCAATTTTATTATTCTTATTATTTTGCTTTGCATATTGTCTTTATGGAGATGAAACAAGCAATATGATATCGGTTCACATTTCAGTTTCGACTAAATGTCATTAAAAAGCGAGATATTGGCATTAGTTCAATGTTGCCTACTGATATTTAAACTTAATCAATGTTCAAATTTAGCAGCAGCAAAGTGCCAAAACTAAAGACACAACAGTCAAAATAACGGAGATGACTGCATAGGATGATCAGCCCTTTTCTGTAGTGGGGGCTGAGGGATTTCGTCGGCTCATTCACCACTTAGACGAGGTCTCAATGTACAGGCCCGCGACATGTTTATAATTTATTATTAAGTAGTAGTATTGAAGAAGTATTAAATATTTAATTCAGAATACTCCAAAATAGTAGTAAAGCACCATTTTCCCAAACTATAAGAAATTATGAATGAAATTATAAGAACTCCAGAAATGTCAGATGCTCCTCAGCTTCTCATCCTGCTTGACGTATCCCAACATGTTTCTCAGCATCTTGTCCCCTTGCACGCTGTACACACAAGCCCACGCACCTTCCCATGTCTATATCTGCTGTTTCGGTTGTATTTCCATCCATCCATCCATTGCCCAAACCGCTTATCCCAGTGGGTCGCAGGGAGTCCGGAGCCTATCCCGGAAACTACGGGCACGAAGCGGGGAACAACCCAGGATGGGGGGCCAGCCCATCGCAGGGCACACTCACACCCGAGTCGGTTGTATTTTTCCATGCTAAATGTGAAACTGTCCTTATAAACTTGTATACCAGTTAATTAAGGAGTAAACAATGTGCAGGAATCCAATTAATATTCACTCATCAAGGGTATTCTACTCTGTAAGTAATAGGTTTCACTACGCTGGTTATTTATCTAGTGTTATTGCAATAAACCCTTTTGCAAGGTTAACATGTTATTAACTATCTCTGTTAATTGCTTTTAGTCTTTAATTACTATTGCTGTTTTGTCTGATCCAATCTGTGCTTGGAATAAAGTCTTGTGATTTAAGTTTTCTGGGATCATTCCAGTTCAACGCCATTCTCGCTCGAATAAATAGCTTGAAAATTGAATGCAGGTATGTTTCAGTAAACAGGCAAAAGCATATTGACTGGCGCATGCTTAAGATGTATCCTCAAAAGCGTTGTTTAAGCATTAATTCTTACGTAGTTAATGATTCGGGCAACTTGCACCTAGCTAGTCCATACTTCACAGCTTCAAACAGTCATTTTCTATAAGTTAATATGTGAATACATTAAATTAAATATATTGTAGCACTCGGCAGACACAGACGTCTAGGTGGCAGTAACAAGACGAGGCAGCTTTATTTAAAGTGAGAACACATTTTTATTTCTAGTCCTTAATAGGACCAAACACAACCACTAGGCACCAAACACCCTCAGTCATGACACATTCTGTCCACCACACTGGCCGTCCTGACTACTCATACTACACATGGTGGGCACACAAACACCATCCACCCATCCATCCATCCATCATCTACCGCTTGTCCAGGTGGGGTCGCGGGGGCAGCAGTCTAAGCAGGGAAACCCAGACTTCCCTCTCCCCGGCCACTTCATCCAGCTCCTCCGGGGGAATCCCGAGGCGTTCCCAGGTCAGCAGAGAGACAGTGTCTCAGAGAGACAGTCTTCCCTGGGGCCTCCTCCCAGTGGGACATGCCCGGAACACCTCACCAGGGAGGTCCTGACCAGATGCCCGAGCCACCTCATCTGGCTCCTCTCGATGCGGAGGAGCAGCGGCTCTACTCTGAGTCTCTCCCGAATGACCAAGCTCCTCACCCTATCTCTAAGGGAGAGCCCAGCCACTCTGCGGAGGAAACTCATTTCGGCCGCTTGTATTTGCGATCTCGTTCTTTTGGTCACTGCCCACAGCTCATGACCATAGGTGAGGGTAGGAATGTAGATCAACTGGTAAATCAAGAGCTTTGGCTTTTGGCTCAGCTCTTTCTTCACCATAACAGACCGATGCAGCACCCACATCACTGCTGATGTCGCACTGATCTGCCTGTCAATCTCTCGTTCCATCCTTCCGTCACTCGTGAACAAGACCCCGAGATACTTAAACTCCTCCACTTAGGGGAGGACCCCCTCCCCGATCCGGAGAGAGCATTCCACCCTTTTCAGGCTGAGGACCATGGTCTTGGATTTGGAGGTGCTGATTCTCATCCCAGCCACTTCACACTCGGCTGCGAACTGCTCCAGTAAGAGCTGAAGGTCACGGTCTGATGAAGCCAACAGAACCACATCATCTGCAAAAAGCAGAGACCTAATCCTGAGGTCACCAAACTGGACACCCTCAATGCCCTGGCTGTGCCTAGAAAGAAATGAGTCCGACTTACTGCCGACCATGCGGACCAAGCTCTGACACCGGTTATACAGGGACCGAACAGCCCTTATTAGGAAGCCCGGCACCCCATACTCCCGGAGCACTCCCCACAGGACTCCCTGAGGGACATGGTCGAATGCCTTCTCCAAGTCCACAAAACACATGTAGACTGGTTGGCCAAACTCCCATGCGCCCTCCAGGACCCTACTGAGAGTATAGAGCTGGTCCACTGTTCCACAGCCAGGGCGAAAACCACACTGCTCCACACACACACCACTATTTACAAAATATAACATTAAATGCTATAGATGACACTACGGTACAACACAATAGATGCTAACTACACACAACTATACATTATTTACATGGCTTGCACTGGTCCAGCATGCCACACTGCCCAATGGGAACTTCTAACACTACAATATTTTTTTGTAAAAGTACAATTCCAGAATTATCCTCTCTTTCCTCCATTCTTTCTTTCTTTCTTTCTTTCTTTCAGTGGATGCCACTCACCCTTATCAAGTGTCTTTGTCACGCCCCGCTCGTCCTGCCCCCTCATCGACCACACCCTTTCGTTAACCTCGTGTGGATTCCCCGTGTTTACCAGCTGTTTCCTGTGGCCTGTCATCAGTCCGATGTATTTAGTCCACGTTTCAGTTTGCTTCCCTGGTCCTGTCATTAACGTTGTTGTGCTGTGTTTGCTGTGTTCTCCGAATAAACCCCGTTTATTTCGTATCGACAGCTCCCATCGCCTGCTTACAAGTGGATTCGTCTTGGGGTGACTAAAATTCCTACATTGCACTGTATTTTCTGTTCCATTGTCTTGTCTTTTACTACACATGGTTACTGGTCCTATTCCCCCCACCTCCATCCACCTTCTCCCTGCCCTGTGGCACAAGAATTTTACTTTTTCCTCCGACCACGTGTCAATAAAACTTGAACTTGGATGATGAAACTAATTTTAACCAAATCACAACTATGATAAAATTTCAAAATGTGAGTGGTTTGCCCCTGTATTGTTTAATAAACTGTGTGCGGTGTATAACTCTTGTACTGTTTAATAAACAACCCGGAAGAAAAAGCATACTATTATTTTTTTTGTGTCTACAATTAAGAGTTAGACAGTAAAAGCACATGTACATTATTCCAGGGCTTCTTCTCATAAAAAGCTGAAACTTCATAGTGATTCAAGGTGCCCTTGAGTATGAAACAGCCTCTTGTCCTAGCATGCAGCTAATTTGCCAAATTGTCATTATTTTCAGCTGCTGCTTTTTCTTTGAAGGATCTGTGATCTAGAAGATGGAGTGAAGAGCAAGAATGTGCATAATGTTCCCAGGAATCATCCATCCATCTTCCAAGCACTCAGGGTTGTGGAGGGCGCAGTCTGTTCCAGGCAGCACACGAGGCAAAAAGCTTGGTACATCTTGAATCGGAAGCCAGGCCATCGCAGGGCACACACAGTCATGCATGAATGCCATTGGAAAGTTTGACATTAGAGATGTACATCTTCATAATACGAGGGTGGTGGCGCTGCGGCTATCCAAGGCATCATTAAGCACAAGGCAGGGGTTCTAGTCCATATACACAGTATGCCAGTTTAGATTAACTGCATGTACAGGATACCCACATGACATGTGGTGAACATGCACAATCCACACACAGAGGACAGGTGGGATTTCAACCCCTTACCCTAGTGGTATGAGGCAATGGTGCTACCCTTGTGCTTTTAGATCTCACTGCAGCCTTTGAACCTGTTGACCATTAAACTATTTTTTCCTGTCTTCAGGAGTATGTTGGCATACAGGGTAATGCTCTTGTATGATTTAAATCGTGTCTGCCTGGCAGAAGTTTTTCCAATCAGCCTTGGGGACTGCTCTTCCTCCTCAGCTTGACAGACCTACGGGGTCCCCCAAGGGTCCATTCTTGGTTCCATTCTACTCTCACCATACATCCTCCCCTTAGGGTAAATTTTTAACAAATTATGGTATCTTCTATCACTCTTAGGTGATAAGGAAATCTATGTGCCACAGAAACAGTATGACTCCCCTAAGTCTTTACCGGAGTGTAGAAGACATTAAAACCTGAATGTAAGCCTAAGATTTTGGGCCTTCTGACTTCTTTACTTCTCCCATTTGTAACCTTGGCCCACTTGCACCCTACAAGAAGCCTTCTGTTAAAAACCTATATGTGATATTTGATAGCGATTTTCAATGTAAGGTTATGTCTGCTGTCAAGGTCAGCCTCTTACAGTTAAGCATATCGGCCAAAACCCTTCCCCTTTACTGATTTTGAGATGATTCATGCTTTTATCTCCTTTTCTCTCGACTATTGCAACTGCCTGTACCTTGGTGTTAGTCAGCATTCTCTCTCTCTCATCACCAACCTTCAAAACACTTGCAGCTCGACTCCTAACAGGCACATGCAAGCATGACCATATACTGACCACACTAGCCTCTCTTTATTACGTACCAGGCTGCAAACAGAGATGATTGTGCATATTTATTTTTGTACATATTTATTGTACATTGTGCATTTATCGTGTTATGGTACATATGTAAGTGCCTGAATGGCTTAATTGCCCCAATGGCTTAGCACCTTCTTACCTTGCCAGCCTCCTGCAACCCTACTTTTGCTCTCAGTCGCTTAAGTCATCAGATCAGGTGCTTTTAGTCATGTCAAGGTCTAGACTGAAGCTGAGCTGCCACTCCTTTTTCACAATAGTCTCACCCAGTCTTAGGTATAGTCTTAAGGTCATCATTTTGGGACTAGAGTTTTCCCCACAGACATGAATGGAGAGTCTCCACAAAGATATAGTTACAAACCTGTGTGTGTATGTATGTGTGTATATGGGTGTGTGTTTATTTGTTTTCTGTCTATCCTGTTTTAATGAGACCAATTTTTCTCCTCTGAAAGGGACACTTATTTTCCCAGTAAATTTCCCATGTGGTTTTCCTATTTTTGCTTTTTAATGTAGAATGTATATAGAATTTTATGCAGAATTTAGGTGCTCTTTGGCACTGATGTTAGTTACTGCTAAGAGCTGACACACAAAGATCCAAAGTAAATCAATTCACTGCTCCCTGTCTTGTCTTGTTAACTTTAAGGATTATTGGCTGGTGGAAGGCATCAGGTGGAATAAATACGCATTAATTGGTTTTATTGGAATATAAAGGGGTGGGTTATTTGAGAAAAAAAGGAAAAGTGTTTTTTTTTTAAGAACCGAGAATGGTGGCAAGATAGGATGTTTTGTTTGGTCAAGTTTTATCTAGTAGAGGCTAGACGTTTGGATCCAGTCTCTATCTATGAAGCCACAACACTAAAGGTGTGCGTTTGTTGGAATGGAAAAGCCAGTAATGTTATACACATTCATAGATACATACATGCACACGTACATATATATATATATATATATATATATATATATACACACACACACACACAGTACTGCATTGGAACACTTGGAACTTAATTCATTCCAGAGGGCTTTTCGAATTGCGATTCAGTCGAGGTCCAAGTTGAATTTCTCCATAAGAAATAATGTCAATTAATTTAGCCCATTCCAGACCTCAAAGTGATTGCCTATTTACACTTATCAGCCTACTTAACTGATGATAAAAAGCATTAACAATCAATATAAAACTTATACACACATGCAAACCACACATACGAAAGCAATAAACATGACTTAAATAATAATTCCACACTCAGAAGTGAGAGCAGACACACGTGCACCTTCAAGTCTTGCTATAGTTTACTTTTTAAGTTCTACAGTTACTCTCACTACTTTCCTCTTTGGTTTGCTGTTTTCACTGCTCACTTTCTTATGGGCCATGATTACTGTACTGTATCACTAAATATACTGTCGATAAAGCACAAAACAATTCACAGCCAACACAGGAACACAGCTTTCGCACATTGAACTTGATCGAGAGGTACCGCAAGACTGAGAGCGATTCATCGGCATCAGCACCCCAGTAGGCCCATTCGCCTTTGTCAGCCCATCAGAGATGCATCTCAAGCTGTATAAGTTTTAGCAGGCCTGTTTTGTTTTGTCGTGTCCGGAGTTTTCAGTTGAATTGCGATTAGATTTTTCTTGACCGACCTGTTTCAGGTCAAGAGGTGTTCGAGTTTCAAGGTTCTACGGTGTATCTATATGTGTATGTATATATAAAGAGCCTCTAGAAACATATATATGTGTGTGTTTTTTTAAGCATTTTAGTTCGATTTTTTGCATCTATTTTTGTGTACTTGTGTGAACGGGAGTTACTTCCCTGACTACACCAATTTTGTTGCTGTATCAAGGAAAAAAAAACTCAATCAACAAAATGTAATGATCGCTGAAACGCTATCTACTAACCAATCCAATTTTCTACCTTCAAATGGAAAACCAACACTGCAGTCAGGTTGGAGGCAGATTAAGATTAAGGCCTCATCTAAAAACTCACTGCCAATCGAGCCTGTTGTCTTGGCAGTGGGACAAAAACAGCTCATGGAAATGTTTTCATTTCATGCAGTTGGTTATTTACAGCTTATTTCTGTAACTGGACCAGAACCATTTGCTGCTCATCTACGATTGAGTGAAAAGCCTTTCACAGCCCTGTACACACCTGAGAAAAGGCTGCGAACTGGCATGCACATCATTTCCCGTAGTCTTTTTTATTTTGTGCCCAACAAATCTAGGTCTTCACAAACAACTTATGACCGCAAGGTCATTATTACATTATGTTACATGTATTATTGCTTTTGGATATTTTTGCTTTTGCCCTCTTCTGCTTGACTTAAGCAGCCTTAGTCAGGGTGTGTGAGTGGATCTGGGTTGTTCTCCTTGCCTTGTGCAGAAAATTGATGGATGGATGGTTTTTTTTGTTGGGTTATTTTTGCTTCCCTTGAAGTTGGGGAACCTCCATACCCTTGGAGGGTTAGTTATGTTACCCTTTTTGTTTTTGCTATTTAAATTTTTTTTTGGACATTGGTGTTTTATATGAAATGACATCCTTCACCTTCCCAAGTATACGTCTGAACTTTGTTGTTATGCAGTGCTGTGGCTAACTTGGGGGGTTAAATTTGTTTGTAAAGAAGCACAAACATAACACAATGTGGACAAGATATAGCAGAAAAGGAGAAAATTGGAGTATAGCTTATTTAGTACAGGCAGTCCCCAGGTTACAAATGAATTCCGATCCCTATGTCTGTCTTTCAGTCGAACTTGTAGGTAAACTGGAAAAATAATAATACAGAACACAATAATATGTAGTAAAAATCAAAGTAACTACATATAGTACTGTTATGTACCTCAAGCTAATGAACTGTTGACAAATGTTTTCATGAGTGTCACAAAGTAATGCATGCCTTCATTATGACAAACCATTGTAATTAACCTGAATTTTTAATATAATGGGCACTATGGCAATGCATTCGTAAGTACAAGTTGTCGATAAGTTGCATGTTCTTAACCCGGGGGCTGCCTTATAATGATTAATGTTGTAATTTCTTTGAGAATGTCAAGCATTTTTTTTCACAATTATGTTCAAGGGCAACAATAGAAAAGCTTAAATTATTTAAAAATGCCTTTTTGAAGAAGTCATTGAGCTATTTAAATTACTTCTAAACTGACAAATTAAATGAACAACATGTTATACAAATCACGTAAAGTTGGTTGTGAGAAATAAAGGATGTAAAATTGTTTTGCTAGTACATGCAGCTATATCTTCAGGGTTATTGACATGAAGGTCAGCTGTGTCATCTACTGAACATCTATGGGAACACTCTTCCCCAAGTTCTCCAGATGTGCTTAGCCTGAACTCCAGCTTGAGGACTTGTTTGGAGATGTCCAGGGTCAGCAAACAATGATGCATAGATGGATCCTTACGGTGTCAACATTTATCACTACTGCACTCTGGTTTGCTGTTCACTGTATATCTATATTCATATATAATTAAAACAATAATATAACAAAGGTTGTATTCTATTCTATTCTGTTATACTAAGGCTGTTATTTAGGTTTTTTTATAATGCTGCTTGTTTGACAATATCTTTTTTTGTGACATAAAACAGTGGATGGTAGCATGGTGGCTCTGTGGAACCTCCTCAGTGGTACCTCATATCTCCAGGGCTGTTGGATTAATTTCTCCCCCTGGCTACATGTGGGTTTTCTCTGGACATTCCAGCTTCCTTCTGAATTCCACAAAACACGGTTTATGTGGATTTGGTGAATCTAAAATGTCTGTTTTGTGTGTGTGTGTGTGTGTGTGTGTGCGTGTGTCTGGCACCTTACCTGGAATAGACTTCACCCTCACCATAACCTATAATAAATTAACATTTATGGAGAATAACTAGCTATAGGAGACAGGCTTTTAAAATTTTTCATATTTCATGCATTCATATGTTGTTTCAGCTAATAATGAGCCCTTGTGACAAATAATGTGTCTGTAATGGAAAATGTACATTTCTTTGGTGCCTTTGTTCTCAGGCTAATTATTACTTTGTTTGCTTTGCTTGTGATTTGGATATCGATGGCCTGCATCTGTCTCTAATGAGCTGGTTCATGTGCTGGCCTGACGCAAGCTAATAACACTGTCATCTGTACTGGCCAGCTTTCAGTCCCCTGCCCCCTGTCAGCAGCTGGACCATGATCACTCACCCTCGCTATCTTCCATCATCCAGACATTTTGATGGATTGTATGCAATTCCATGTCTGCTTTTCTCTAAAGACGTCTTTGAGCAGAGTAGGTAGGAATTTTCAGCTTTTTAGTTATCAATCTAATTACTATATATCAGTTGTTCCCAAGTCATTTAGCTTTAGGAGAAAGTGTGAAGCATTTTGTTTTCTTGCCTTAACATTCCCTTCCAAACCCCTCACCTCTTTCCTGTGACACCATCACATTTTTATAGCTATGAAGGGCCTGGTTTATTGATGCTTCCATTCCCTGAATACAATATACATACTCGTGATGGGTTCGGCAATTTTGGAGAAAGTGAACTTTACCTGAGTGTCCTGCAGTGAAAACCCAGAGGGGAATAGTAGTTAGAGTGAGGAATTATTCCTAGAAATATAAAAGTAAAGCAATCAGAAAAATATTGTATAAAATCTTAAGAGCATCCTGAAACAAAGTTTAATACATCAATTTAAAAAACTCTCAAAACACTTAAAATGCCAAAATCAATAACATTCCACTCAACACTGAATGTGTGAAAGATTCTAGCAGTAATTTGCAATGCCAGCAGCCCTGTTTGAACCTTGACAATAGGTATGGGAATAAGAAGAAATAAGAATTAAGTATAATTAATAAACAGAAATCCAATGGCAAACCATTAAACAAGCTTGGTAACTGGGTTCCGTTTAGGCACAGCACATATCTGTGAGTCTGTGAGACAGAGAGAATGGAGAAAATGTGCAGCTCTCCTCTCTCTCCTCTCTGGGTCATGGCAATTTACAAATTTTTCCTTTACTTTTGTCGCCTGTTGTTAGTCCAGCTGAAAACAACGCACAGAACCTTCAGAAATGCAGAAAAACAGTGTAAATATAACTACAAGTACCTCAACCAAACAAGAAATGCACCAATATGGCGAACAATGGTCTTTGCTTCCTGTGGGCGATAAGGTGTGATGTAAAGTGTAACCCACAAGCATAGTGTAAATCAAGGGGGTAAAAATGAAAATGAAGCTGACAGTACCGGAATTTCTATTTTGTTCGTGTTACATTGTTCATTGTAGCTTTTATTTATTTTTCATTTTTATTTTATTTTTATTTCAGTTAACAAAGTTATTGTTTCACTCCTAGTTTTAGTTTTAGTCTTAGTTTTCTTTAACTATAATAACCGTGGTCCATAAGTCATGGCCCAAACTCACGATAAAGTTCTTGGTAATGGTAAAAGTTATCAAGGGGGTGCCGTGATTTTTTATTTTTTTTTAAGGCACACACTCTGTGACCCACTAAAAATGGTCTCGTTGAGAAATGCTGTTATAATCAGTGTAAAGTCTTTTACAAACTTGGACTTGATATTTCAAGAACTCTAAATAACCTATACACTAGCCTACACAACGAACTTCTAAAAACCAATATTCCTGTTGCTTCTGTCACGGTCTGTGGCCGGCGAGCGGGTGAAGGAGGCGAGCGAGTCCAGGATATGGGGAAATGGGGTTTATTCAGGGTAGACAGGGGAGCACACGGGAGGCGAACACAGGAACATCGACCAACAGTTGGAAACGTTAATGACGGGTCTGACAGGACTGAACAGAACATAGACTAAATACAGGAGGTGACGAGCAGGAAACGGACAACAGCTGGTAAACGGGAGGATTCCACACGGGGTTAACGAGGAGGTGTGGTCCACAGGAGGGTGACCGGGGCTGGGCGTGACAGCTTCATGTCTCTATTGAAAATCCCTTTTTTACCCGCTATACACACACAGTTTATACAAATCAACTGGGAGAGTATCTAAAATATTTCATGAAGATAAACCAATCCAACTGAGTTGTTATCAAAATTAAATACTACTTAAACAACTGGATAACAAACAGAAGAAGAGGTGAGCAAAAAGTTGAAAGTTTTGTGCAGTTCTCGTGCATTATGATTTAACATATTTGGTGATCAGTGATCATTCTTAACACACAACAACAAAATATGTCTCCGGCATTTAATCCATACGTGACATACTGTAGCAGGTTGCAGTACTTGCAGGTCAGGGATTTGAACCAACACTCTCAATTACAAGTGCCACCACTGCCCCTAATGTTTTTTGAATGTATCAAAGCAACACATTTTAATGAATAAAACATGCCTATTATCTCTCTGGGAGGGGGAGCTTTTGTGGGCCCATTTCACCAGCCCTACAAACCAACCTGACTACGGCATTACTGTATAAGGCTTTTACAATCATAGTAACCCTCTACCTGAAGGTGTCTGGCTGAGCAGATTAGGTCTTTGTGTCAGTGACCAGAAAGTCTTCAGTTCACGTTCATGTTGTGCTCAGAAGAATATTCACATCTCCGTTGGGCAGGGCCCTTAACCCCCCCCCCCCCCCCCCGAAATGGCAGGAAATGGCTGACCTTGTGCATGGCTCAGACCCCAGGCTTTACTTTCTGATGTATGTCTCTATAGGTCTCAATGGTCTCAAAGGAGAACAAGGTGGGGTTTGCAAAAACTAAATTCCAAAATAGCTGTACTTGTGAATGCAAAAACGGGCAGCAGGATTCGTGCTGGAAATAACCCGGAGACGATCCCAGCAGGGCGCCGATTAGAGCACACGGGTG
>JAODKC010000028.1:10771707-10806415 GCA_026777985.1 Mormyrops attenuatus
TGTTACCTTGGAGTGATGTGACATGCCATGGTGCTGCTCGCTGAGCCACGATGTTACCTTGGAGTGATGTGACATGCCATGGTGCTGCTCGCTGAGCCACGATGTTACCTTGGAGTGATGTGACATGCTATGGTGCTGCTCGCTGAGCCACAATGTTACCTTGGCAGGAAAACGGCCCACCAAAACGGTGACCTAGTTTGTAAATCCCTTAGGATGCCCAGCTATAATTTATCTTCCTCATGCATTTACATTTAAATAAAGACAATGGAATATTATTTAGCAGGTTAAACAGATAAAAACTGCCCAATGCAACCACTGAAACATCAATCAAACAAATTTCTTCCTCATTGCTAAAACAGATCCATGTCACATGATGCTCAAGCAGCCATCAGGAATTATCTGTTATCTGTATATGGGCCATGATCACGATCCCTCTTTCTCTCCCTTTATACCCTTTTTTTCATAGCTCACCTACTTTGTACCATCAGTCCTTGTCCAGATCACTTTTCTCTGTTTGCCATCCATCTACCCATTTATCCTGGTCAGGATCACAGGGGACCTGCAGTATATTCCAGGCACGATAGAGTACAAGGTGGAAGTACACTCTGGCTATAAATCCCAACTTTATGAAGCTCACAGTGCACTATTTTTGTTGATACTGGGTCAAAGGGTTGCTATTTTAGTTCTGAGGTGATTTTCAAGCCTGTCCTTTTATGACATTCTTGTTAAGTTCTTATCATTCTTCATGACCATGGTTCCTCTTTCTGCCAGTGCAGTTTGACCGTGTTTGGCATACACTACAATGATCCCTAAATCATTAAATAATTACAGTTAAATTTACAGTTTTTCTGGCTGACATGTCTGAAATGTAACACTTCAGCACATTTGGAACTCCTATGGTTGCCATATGTTGTCCTGGGAAACTCACATGTCAAATTGCTGATTGCTAGACCTCTTTTATAGCTGTCGCAAACTAATTTTCATTCAACTTCATATGACTCACCTTTGTGGCTTTGTTGGTAATTGTGATAAAGTTACTACAAAGGCCTTTTTTATCTGATTTTCCTGTTGTTTTGTTCAGCCACTGTATATAAATAAATGGTTAATAATTACACATTACTGCTATTATAATTCGTATGATAAAAATCAACATCCTGGGCAAAAACGGTCACTGCAACAGAGAGAGAAAATATGTTTAACATATGCTTAAAACATCACAGGGTACGGACATGACCTTCTGTACATCACCCCAGAGACACCCTATCATTGATCTTAATCAGATGAGATTAAACTTCAGATAATACTTCAAGAGACATGCTGCGGCATCTGTGAGACGATATATTGCTACGGAAATGATTCATTCAGAACACTGAAGTAGTATCTCATAGTGAATCTTGTTAACCATTGCAGATTTGCTCATGAGCACTGAGTGCTTGTTTAGTGAATTTGTGTGTTTAGAGAAATTTTAAACACTTGACTCCATTTTTAACAGGCACGATTCAAGACGCAATAACTGATTTTATCTAGAGAAAGCTACTGAAACTTTCCAAAACTAATCTCGCAAAAAAAGCACCATCAGAAACAGAATTAAAACAAGACAATATAAATGGGTTTGAGCTCAATCTTAATTGGTTTTGAATCATTTGCTTCCTCACATTGACATTTCAAGTTGTTATCTTTGATTAACCCCAAGCTTGTTAATCAATTTGTTGGATGTATTTCAATTTTGTTTCATAACAAAATTTTGCTTTTATACGCTCATCATCATGTCATAAACAAACACGCACCCACACACATATATAGAAAGAGAGTTAATAATCAAAGTTATCAATAAATAATACAGAAAATCCCTTGAAGTCTGATAATTAGCTTCCATCAAAATACATCCCCTGGATAATAATAAAATTGTCATATTACAATTTTGGCTCTTGGAGACCATTCTCTACTGATTCTCTACTCTTCATTGTGGGGCCATCAGTTTGCTCTAAGAACTGAAATGGGTTATATATTATGTCTCTTCGCATAACATCAAGAAAAGTCATGAAAATGCATTTAGCAAAGGAGCAGGTGGAAAGGAGGTCACTGAAAAAGCGGCCTGATGAAATCCTCTGACAATTGATAACAATCTGTATGTGTGCAAGCAGCTGCAGAACATGACATATCCGCCTCACTTTGTATATCCATTTTACATACTTTTGCGGAAATCACAGCTAGAACGCATACTTTCATTAAAAGCAATTTCAGTTGATTACAAGTTTCTTATTTATTTATATAGATGAAAATCATCGCTGTCTGATGAAAAACGTGTATATCCAAATGTCCATTATTTAAGGTGCGTGACAAAACCCATTTTCTCAGAAACTATTTCAGAAAGTAAACGTAAAAGAACATGATGAGACACACTTGGCACCACAAACAGAAACCCATCTTAACCCCACTGTCAGTCAGTGCTTTTGTGTTTTAAATGGACCCGCATAATAATCCACACATGACCATCATGAATACAAATGTTAACAGTTACAAACATAAACACTTGTTAAATACAATTTAATATGCGGATTTCATCAGACAGCTATAATATAGTTATGAATCTTGCTGAAATGTATTACCCCACAGCCCTCCAGGGTCCAGGTAAATTCATTCATCTTTAAGCTGCTTTTCCGGGTCAGCATCATGCTTGGGTCCATCCCGGACAGTAAAGGCTGGGGTACATTCTGGACAGGATGCAAATACACTATGGACAATGTTCAGCCTCATTAGCCTAAATGCATATACAGACTATTCCTGACTTACAACCTATGATATTTATGGTGACTCGTGCATTTGACTGAAGTATTATGCTATCTATCTATCTATCTATCTATCTATCTATCTATCTAAACAAAAATCTCAATAAACAAATATATGAGGACATAAAATTCGCCCAGCCATATGCAAGTCAGTGCTATGCTACGTTGTGCGCACTGTGCGCCGTACGACAGTTGCCACAGGAAAGTACAGTACTTTCTGGCAGAGCGACCATCCTACCTATACACGCATCTCCCAGTTTCATTCTCATACGTAAATCGATTATACTATTCTGACATACATCCAGAACAGAAGCCATTCGTAAGTCGGGGGCAGTCTGCACTTGGAGCCCAGGTAGATAGTGGCAGAGCACTGGGGAGAATGTGCAAACTCCCAACACAATGAGAGCACAATGAGATACCAGTGCTGCCCACTGAGTTACTGTCACACTAATTACATTCAACGTCCATAACCGCTTGTCTAGTATTGAGCCATGTATTGAGACATATAGTTAGGCCTAAATGTCACCTTAAATTCAAATATTACAAATGAAAAGCAATTTTTCATGATTTTTGTGATTGTTGAAACTGTGCATCAGTGATATTTTTTGCAATATGTATACTGTTTATATTCAAATTGTTTTTCAGGGGGCCGAAATTAAGTAAACTATTGTCTGGACGGAGTGGTTATCCATCACAGGTCACATGTTACATACACATTGTATAATTAGCACTAAGGGAAATTATACCTGAATAGTGTGTTTTTTGAGTGAATGGAAGATACCTATGGCATTTTGGGAAAAACATTCTTTAAAAAACATTCTTTCACTTAAGCACTTTTAATCTGCAGGGCTGAGCTTATGCTATGAGGTGACAGTCCTACCGACTAAGCCATGGTACTGATAAAGGTGGAAAACTCAATATTTTTAAGTACAAAAATATCTAGTATTCCTTAATTTTACATTATGTTTCCTGGAATAAATGTGGTATACAAAGGAAATGATTATTTATTATGAGAAAACATTCAAGATAGCTTTGAACTTGATACTGAGGAGCCAGGGAAAAAGTTTCAAAGTAACTTTCTCTGTAAAATCACGATATGAATATATATATAAAACCACAATATGAATAATGACACCAGCCACAAGGTTTTTTATGTGTTCTTGGTCTCATCTCAGTTTGTAACCCATCCCCATCAGAAATGGCATCAGAAATATATACAAGGATCTAAACATAAGTCTTTGGTAAACTTAAACAAGTCTTTGGTAACAATTAAGAGTGTGCACAATATATTCATGTAATACTGTATGTCAATAAAACTAAGCTACTTTGAATCTAATGCAGCCATATTTGGACACCTGCCTTGCCAGTAATCTTATGCACAGTTTTTAAAGTGTTACAAAAAATAGGCATAAGGCAGACAGATCTTCATGTTTTCTTTTTGGCTTTTATTAATTTCATGATAATACAACCCTTAAAAAATGTGATTCAGAAACATCTGAAGCATCTGGCTATTTAAAAAAAAAGCAAAAATAAAAAATATATTGAATTAAGCCATAAACACTTATAGACAAGCTGTACAATCTCCGGTTGGCACTATAATGTTCAGCTGTAACTGTTTGTTCACTAATACAAGCTAAGTGGTCCAGTGGGTGCATTTCGGTCGCATTTCAGTATTAGCAACGAGCATTAGCATTTCATTCATGGTGTGGATTGCTTTCTTTTGCATTCTTTTTGCATTGCAGTAATGCATCAGCTGTTCAAAGCAAAATTTGAAGCAAGCTAACAGTGTCCTCCTGTTCAGGAAACATATTTCACAAGTTGCTCAGACATGAGAGCATGGAGAATAAGGTACCTATACTATGTGCAATGAGTTACTAATGTTATTATGCTTGTGAGTTTCAATACATATGGCAGCTCCCTGATGACTGTACCCACCTTGCTTTTTTATTCTGTTCATCTCATTAACCATTCCTGTTGTATACAGTATATAACTCAACTCGTAGTATAACTATTGACTCCAAAGCAGTGTTACTGAACCTTCCTTGAGCTGTACTTGTTAGCTAAGGTGAACATTCGTAACCTAGATACATGTGGATTAAGTTTACAGTAAGTACTTATCTGAAAGATGCAACTTAGAGCCCTAAATGTGGCAAGTTCTGGAAAATATGTCTGAGAAACTGAATGTTAGAAGTGGAAAAAAAAATTACACTGACCACAGCCATTGCAAAGTCATATTAAATTATGTTCATCATGTTGCAAGTGAAAAAAAGCTTAGGCTGCAAAGAGGATACAGTTAATATAAATGTTGCTCAAACCACAGTTGAATCGCATTAGAGGTTTCAGCTAATTATAATAAAAATCAATCTAAAATTACCAGCCCCACATACACTATGGTGCACCTTGCTGAAAAAGAAACAGCTAAAAACCAACTTATGCTGGTAGCTAGCTGGTTTAATTGGTTTTAGCTAGTCTAAGATTGCCTTAGATGGTCATGTTCCAGCTCTTGCTGCTCTTTGATGGTTTAGCTGGGTGGGTCACCAGTTGGTCATGCTGGTATGACCAGTTAAACCAAATGACCATCATAAGCTGGAACGACCAGCTAAACCATCAAACCATCATGCGAAAACATACCCGGTCAACTATCAGAAGTCGGTCAACCATCTTAAACTGCTTAATCTGGTCAAGCTGGTTTTCTTTCAACAGGGCAATTTGATTGAACAAAAGAGGAGAAAATAAACCTATTGCTCAGGTCAGTGGTTACGAACTGGTTGATCACAAGGACATTTCTAGATGACACCCCCCCCACCCATGACAAAAAACATCAACTAAATCACCAATTCAATAGCTCGCCAGAGTATTTCCTTTGTAAAAGTAGCTCTCACTGTAAAAAATTTGGAGACCACTGGCTTACGTAATTTCCCATGCTGATTGCAAACGGCGTGGCCTAAGCCGGTTTACTGGCACTTCGAAACAGTCCTGAAGCATACCCTAAATAAGCCATGGGGGCGTGAACGGCAGCTACAGTAACTGCAGGCTTAAGCTTTCCGCTGCATCTGTAACTTCACTGAGGAGTGCGTGGGCTGAGACTAGTCTGTTCAGAGGAGGAGAACCACCAATGGCTTTGCAAAGGTCTTTTTCTCAAGCTAGACATAGTTGATTAAAAGACTTACAATGGCCTGACATTACGGTCGTGTTTAATACCCCATTTCGACTATGTTTGAGCGTAAAGATCACGGTGTGCTCACTGGTCACTGCTTTTAGGGCGTTCACCGACTACACAGAGAGCGAAACTGTTAATCTGTGTCATTCAGCTCCATATCTGTTTTTTCCTAAGCATTTCCTTACTTATTTATATGTCTTAGCAGAAATATGTTTAGCTCTATGATTAATTTCATGACCCATTTTCCGTACCAATTATGAATTAGAAGCCGGAAGCAAAGACACAGAGTAGGGTCTATCTATCATGCAATCAGACATTACCGGCAATTTAGAGACAGCAGGTCACCTAAATTCATGTTTCTGGAATTCCTGGAAGAAATATGTGTTAACACGGGGAGAACACACACACACACACACACGCACGCACGCACGCACGCATGCACACATACCCCACAGTGGTTTTTAATTATATCTTTGTGGGGACTGTCCATTCATCTCTATGGGGAAAACTCTAATTCCACCATGACAATCTTAACCCCTACCCAGCCCTAACCTTAACCATAACTAACCAAACAAAATACGAGACTTTTGGCATTTTTAGTTTTTCGATTGCATTCACAGATTTTTATAAAATCGAGGTTATCCAAATGGAGAAATGTCCCCAAAAGTAAGGAAGTTTCAGGTTTTACCACACTTTGGGTCCATTTTGAAGAAGTCTGAAGGTATAAAATGTTCACCATCACCCAGTGAAAAATGTGCATGCTATAGGGGAGAGTGGGGTAAGATGAGACAGTGGGTAAGTTGACCCACCCCTTGTATCTAAGGAACTGTGCGTACTTTTGGTCATGTGACCATAAATTCAGGAAGCATTCATCATTTCTGGTTTGCTGTGGTGGAGAGAAGCACATATGAGAGGTGGTAAGTAGTTTTTTAAACAAAAAAATGCTTTCTGCCTTTCAAAGTAAATTTACTACATGTCAGGAATAATGACTACACAACAAGTCAACAAAGTGCAGTTATTGCTCTGAAGTAGTACTACACAACTGGTTTGGTTTTTCATATGTTGACCATTGTAGACAAGGTGTCATGCCAAGAACCTACAAGAGGAAAACCAACTGGGGCTCAACGCCCCGTGAAGAGATGGAGAGCAGCTGTTGATGCGAAACATGGAAAATCCATCAGATCAGTGGGAAAAGACAAAAATATTGACAGGTCAACACTGAGCAGATACATAAAAAAGAGGGAGGCAAAGAAAGTAACAACAGTAGGATACAGTGGAACAGCAGAAGCAAAGAGGGTCTTCACAGATGAGATGGAGAAGGAGCTTGTGGACCATATTAAGAAGCTGGCTGACCAGTTATTGCCCAAAATTCTGCAGCCCAGAACACAAACAAATAGAAAGTGTGTAAAAACAAGAATCCTGACAGATACACCAAAAAAGCAGGCAATTGAAAGTGTCCATGAAGAGAGGAAAAATAAACAGAGAGGCAAAAGGGAGTGTACCAGCAAAAAACAAAGAGAGCAGACGAGGAAACAAACAACGATGAAAATCACAGTGTTCAGCAGCCCTGAAGACAGTGATGTTGCTATCCCATTTGAAGACACTTCTGATGAGAGCTCTAATGAATAGAGAAGTGAACCAGACATCTCAGATCTCTTAACAGTTCATTTTTCCCTGCAACCTTGAAGACTGAAATATTGAGTAACTGTTTTGATTGTTCAATTCAGTTTGGAAATAATCTGTGGGTTGTTCTCAGAAGTTCACAATTGTGAAAATGTTTGTAAACTTACTTATGCACAGGTTACTCATGTTAAAACTTAAACTCAGTGGGTCAGTTTACCCGCAGGCACACAATGACTTTGATCAACTTACCCCTAACCTGGGTTCAAGTTCAAAGCTAGCTAATAAGTTGAGCCAAAGGAGCATGTTTTTTGAAAGATCATTTTTCTTTGGGCAGATTTGTCATAGATACATTCTGATCATTTCATTTGATGAGAGAAACCCTGAAATAAAGGAACATGTTTTCATTTTACTTCTGTTTCATTTTATTTCCCTGTGAGGACTTTATAAGTAAAAATTGCCTCAACTTACCCAACTCTCCCCTACGTACACTGTCAAAAACAAAAAGGGTATGACACATAACCCACTAAACAGCCCACTAAACTCACACTGAACTCACCCTAGATAGACTAAACCAGGCCTTGTACAGCTGAGATCTGGGATTAAACCAATATCACAAGTAAGAAAAACTAAAAAGAAACAAACAAGGAGCAGAGCAAGCAGTTCGACAAAATGTAAACAAATTAATTCAAACAAGGACAGTGAGGAACATTAAAAAACAAACAAACGTTAATGTTTCCCTGTCATATCAGTATTAGTTCCTCCCTTCCATGTTCTACAAAATGGATGGTTCCATCCATTGCCCAATTACTTATGCAGTATAGCATCGGGGGGCATGATTCCTACCATTGCAGCATAAGTCACAGAGATACACAATGGACAAATTACAGAACTAACGTAAAATTCTCTACACGGAATTACTTCGTAACCAACAGAAAAACACACAGAGTGGGATTATTAACTCCTAACCCTGGAGGTGTGAGGGAAGAGAACTACTCAGTTAGCTACTATGCCACCAGCTAAACACGTACAGAAAATCAATAAGAAATACAAACATGCATTCTATATGTGCATATTAGCGGCAACCTTCCTTCATCTGTTAATGCCAACATATATGTAAAAGAAATGCCAGAAATTAATAGTTGGATTAATATTTTTGTGGTTCTATATTGCAGTATTTTTGTTTGCCAGTGTGAGCTTGTGATATATTATTAATCACAATTGGAACCCATTTGTGGTACAATAGCAATGCGTCATGTTCCAACAAGGAAGCAGGAGCAGGCAGGGGGGCAAACCAAAACAAAACAAAATGGCAACAGGGTAAACAAAAGCTGACCATGTGGGGTCAAACAAAAGACAAAACTAGCAAGAAGGGATATCACTGTAGTGCGCACTGGGGCGACATCAATGACCAGACTGAGGAGCACAGGACAGGCAGGCGCTCTTATACGGCACTGATGAGGAGCCAACATCTGGTGTGAATCACATGAGAGCCGAAACGAGAGATAAGACGAGTAATCAACAGGTGCGGCTTGTTAGAATGAGGGGGCAGGAATGCATGGGTGACACAGGCATCATCCATCCATCACTCATAGTTGCTTATCTGGTACAGGGTGACGATGAGAAACCACAAGGCATGAAGCAGGGGCACCCAGAATGGGATTCCAGTCAGTAACCAGTAATTATAACTTCCACTCTCTCTGGAAAATGGTGGCACGGGTGTAAGCCATGCAATGGCTACTCAGAGACCGAAGCGGTGCTTTTTCTGTGTTTCTGTTAGGTTATGTATTAGTCGTGTGTTAATTTATATAGCAACTTGGTCAGAGAAACGCTGTTTCGTTTTTAACTGTGTACCGTACTAAGTGTGTATGGTTAAAAATAACATTAAAGACTTACTTGACTTACCTCCTGTCTCTGGACTGCAGGTGGAAACCAGTACTTGAAAGAAACCTGTGCAACTATGATGTGGGCATACAAATTCCACATCAGTATTACTGTCACTTCCCTGTGGTATATAACTTTTACCCAGCCTCACCCGCACCCCCACCCCCGGGGCCTGCGTATTACCTCTACATTGGGCCTGGCTACCAGATTTGTGCTGGTGTTGACACTGTCCAAAAGTACCGCCTTCATATTTTTGTGAACATACTTTTTTTGGTCATGATTATGTTGTTAAATATGTAAATGAACACTAAAATAACAGTTAATAATTTACTTCCTGCTCAGTAAAGTAACTACGTGTGCTCAAGCACATAAAATGCTGTATTGGATTGCCCTGGCTGTGTATGACACATTCTGATAGTATAGCTGCAAACTGTTGTCCAGTCACTACAAGTAAAGTAAAAAATACTTATCACGAATGGGTATCACTCTTGATCTGGTATCTCTTCCCTGATCAGCAAAACGTCTTTTTTCTGCTTGGTCTGCTAGTGATGTCACCTCAATCAGATAAATATGGGCCTGACATGATGTTACAAAGACAAATCGACTTTACATCCTTAGAAGGAGCCGTGAAAAAGAAGTAGATGCATCATTTCGACTCCATCTACCATCCCATGGTGAGTTAAGAGCTTGTTATTTCATCCATCCATCCGTCCATCCATCCATCCATCCACCTTCTGACCACTTTTATTGGTCGTGTAAGGGGCTTGATATTTCAGTGCATCAGCATACCTCAGGTCAGATATACAAGTAACTTTTTACTTGAGGGGACATGAATAGTGTAGTAGTACATGCTTCCTTAATGCATTAATTAACCATTAATTAATGATGATGCTCATTCATCAATAAATCAGGACAGTTCATGTATTTCATGGGGAAACCTATATTAGTTCATGATTTGTTATTGAGTAGTAGGACTTACAAGGAATTTTTGCCCCACAAGTGGTCTTACCATTATTAACTAATTAGTTAACTGTTAACAAATAGTGCCTGAACTGTCATGACTGATTAATGATGAACAAGCATGGGATCAGTACTTAAAAAACACTTAGTTATTGGTTAATTAATACATTAATTAAGCATGTACTACTACATTATTCATGTCCCCTCAAGTAAAGTGTGACCGATATATATAGGTATGTTAGGATTTGATACACAATTCATTGTTGTTCATTTTATATCTAAAAATCATCCATGAAATTCTTATTTCAAAAGTTTATAACTCTGATATAGCCTCTATCCACAGCCAGAACAAGACACCATTGTATTTCTCCGTAAATGTTATCAGTCACAAAAGACACTCAAAATCTACACTCAGCTTGCACTTTGAAAGACATTATCAGCTATGGATCTCGTTTTTTTTTCTTTTTCTAAACAACTGATTTACAAGATAAAAACAACTTTCTTAGTCTGTCAGAGGGGATATTTTTGATTGCATTGGCCACAAACACGGCAGGCAGAAAATTTACGCCGAACTGCCAAACAAATGACATCTCTTATATTTACAGGCCGTGTGCTGTGTGGCTCTTTTAATTGTGACAATAGAAGCCAAAGACACAGTCTGTGGCTCGACTTTGAAGATCCCCAGCAAATATCACGAAACCCAGCCAAGACTTCCCGATCTAAACGGAAACATCAACAATCGCTCCCTCTCTGCTTGGACCTGGAAGTGAGTTGATGTGATGATTTGCAATTTGCTACTTAGCAGACACTTTCACCCAATTTTACGACTGGAATTTTTAACTTTCAAGTTAAGTACTGCCCCCTTGGAGTATTCTAGGACTACGGTAACGTTCATCTGGGAAGGGTATAAAGTTAGCCAAAACTGAGTAAGGAACATTACCCGCACGCCCAGTGAGAGACTTTATTTAGGCACCCAAAGGTATTACACAGTATGTGCTTCTCATGTACTTAGAAAAAATTAACTTCAAATTAAATCAAATTAATTTTTACTTATGTGTTTTGGGTGCTTAGATATGATCAGTGTGTAATTTAGGGTTATTTTGATTATATCTAGACTTTTCTTACTTTAAACTAAATTCTTCACCTTTGACTAGTTAAGGAATATCCATAGATGCGATAAGAAACAAGTTTGATCGAGGTTTGGGCCCTTACAATACAACTGGAAAAATGTTTGTGACTGTAATCAGCTTACTATGTCTGATTGATGCAACTGAAAGCTACTTGTCAACATGTTTGATCAGTCCACCCCCATGACTGTCATGGCTCAGTGTGTTTGGACCAATCAGCCGTAAAGCCCATTATATTAAAAATAAAATCTAAATTGAATTTAAATAATGATTCGTAATAACAAACGCACATGCTACTTTGAGGCACTCATGAAAACATTGTGCGATTTCAGTGGTTCGTTGACTTAAGGTACAGTGCGGTACCATATGTAGTTATTTTTATTATTATTGTATTATTATTGTTATTATTACTCTTATGTACTGAATTATTACTGTTCCGACTTACTAACAGGAAACAGATGTGCTTGTTTGTAAGCTGGGGAGTGCCTGTAATGCTCTAGTGTGTAATAATGGCCAGGAGTTGCTGTAACATTACCATGTAGCAATCTAGCAATTTTAGGTTACAGTTAGAGCCAGCAGCCTTACAATGGTACATTCAGAAAAAGACCGACCACCCCAAGTGCACGGTGGGTAAAATTTGACTGATTCCCTGTTTCAGATTAAACCATGTGGAAAGCCGCATCCCCAAGACAATCACAGAGGCAGTTTGCAGCTTTATGTACTGCCTAAACCCAAAAGCTAGGCCTGGAGTGGCCAAGCTGGATGAACGGTTCAACTCGGTACCGATCTATCAGAGCATGCTGGTGCTGAATCACGTTAAGTCACTGGGGTGTTACCAGGCCTCTTTCATTTCCATCGTTGTCGGCTGCACTTGTGTAAAAGCAAAGACGACATAATCTTAATACACCTTTTTTTGCAGCCACTCTTTCTGCATGTTTATGAAACTGTCACATACAATGGTCATGATTATTGCAATAATGTGCGATCATATTTCAGATTTTTAAGCATTGCTTGTTTTAGATAGTTATCAGTCTTATACAATATACTCTCCATATATATATATATATATATATATATATATATATATATATACACACACTATAAATACCTTCATAATGCAGTACAAAGCATCCTTAATTGTTATACTGACCATTATAATGCATTATGAATGTATTTATAGTGCATTATAGATAAGTGCTTCATGGAGCATTCATAATGCATAATAAACATGGTTATAATGTGCTATGCCCTTTTATAAATGGTTATGGTCATGTTTATTATACTTTAGGAATGCACTTATAATGCATCATGATGACTGCAGTGATTGACGGTGATTACTTTTATACATTCTCTTTTAATGTATTGTGTCCTGTCATGGATTTCTTTCATTGATGAATTTCATTTGAAAACATAATAAAAAAGAATCTATAAACAGTCAATGGCCACTTTAATAGCAGCTGTTAACTAGTGCCTGGTAGGACCCACTTTTGCCTCCAGAACCAGATGAACTGTGCATTCAGGAGCACTCGCCGACTTCACCCTGTTTGGCCATTCTCTCTGACCTCTGTAATTAACAAGGGATTTCAGCTCAGAGGCCTACCAGTGACTATATGGTTTTTGTTCCTCTGTAAACTTCAAACACCGTAGGTCACATTAGTAAGGTCATGCACCAAAGGTCATGGCTAAGGTCATGCTTAGCCAAACAGCAAGTGAACCTCTTGACCCTCTCTGTCTGATTTATTCAGTTCAGCCACATGATTTGCTGTTTGGAGGAGCAGACTGCTTGTATTAGCATTATTAAGCAGTTCTGCTTATTGGACTGGCCACAGAGTGTAAATAAAGTTAATGTTTTGACTCATCATATGTCAATAAGGGCAGTATGGTAATTCATCTTCGGGACTTGATTTGATTCCCGTCTCTGGTTCTGTGTCTTTCAGGGTGGGTTTCCTCCTGCAGTCAAAAAAACAGTATGTTTAAATTGCCCATAGAAAGTGACAGTGTGTGAACTAGCATACTGTGTGGAGTGTCCCCTGTTTTGGTCATTCCCCATTATTAAATGTGAACTATTGCATACTAGAGTGTATACTATGGGCCAATAATGTCACTATGAAAGAGGAACTGAGAGAAAAACAAATGCTGTTATTTTGTTTATGAAAATTAAGTTCTTAAAATATCTTCTGCTTTTTCATGCATATTGATTTTAGCAATCTGAATTGTATGAACATGTATCCTGCGAGTTGGATAGGCCTTAAGCTGACTACTGGATAAGCAGCTATGGAATGCCTGGACTGATGGAAATCAACAGTGTTTTCTACAATATATGACATAGAGTTTTACTCAAGTATTTGCTTTTTCTTTAAGTAGTTCCCAAAGCACCAGCAAAAACAAAGACCATTTTTATACAAGTATGCAGAAGTACTAATGTCTGTTTGAGGTTTATTTGACTAGAACTGCGGTTGTCAGCTGCGGTTCTCATAGCCCACAGTGGAAAGGTATAGTACCCTTGCCAACCTGAAACGTGATTAGGGTAAACATTTAGCCGCACGATCCTGCCCAGCAAAAGCGGCTAACAGAAGGATGATACAATCAGCATAATCAGTTGTTCAGCAGCTTGCTTTGAAGGAATTCTAAATCTGCACTCGGTAACAAAGAACACAATGAAAAAAAAATAATACAGTGCATGTACTTAGCGTCACACAGATATATCTCAATATTCATTTTGATACATGATCATATTGTTAAAAAGTTACCTATACAATCCCAACACTGGTATTAATCAATTAAAAAGTAAAATAATTGATTCAATGAAGAACGTGTTTAAAATACATCAACAGCAAATATTTTATTTTGTACATATACCAAATAATGCGATTATATAGTAATTTTAAGTGTTTCAGATGTAATTATGTTTCATTCAAAATCATTTCATTAACAAGCACAGTATTTGGCATTTAAAAACCGCATGAACTGGTTAACCTCTGGTACTGTCACACTGTAAGTATATATAAATGAAATATTTAGAGATCAATGTAAATTGCTGATGAATGGCAGACTGGCTCAGTGGGCGCAATGTAGCCTCAAACATCCAGGGGTGGGAATTAAATGTTCATCCCGGGGAGTAGCTAGATATCCCGGCCCCCCGACATAATGTCACCTTGGGCCCCCTGCTCAGGTTGGCACTTTCAATCGCTCAGTTGATTTTGCAAAGCCCCTACAAAGTGCTGGGCCCCCTGAATCTGACATGGTATCCATGCCCCTCCGACCCCCCTGTGTTCACCCCTACATGTTGAGAATTTGCAGGTTCTCCCCACATGGGTTTCTGGGTACTCTGGCTTCCTCCTCCAGTTCAAAACGCATGGTTTGCAAAACTGGTCACTAAATCACTGATTGTGTGTGTAAGTGTGTGCCCTGCAATGGATTGGCATCGCGTGTGTGTATGTTTGTGCCCTGCAATGGATTGGCATCCCGCGTATGTAAGTGTGTGAGTCCAGCAATCTGGGCACATACAAAATGCATGTAAAATCATTAAAAAGAAGAAAAATAAACTTTATTTATATAGCACTTTTCAAGCCAGAGTGCGCAAAGTGCTTTACAAGATACATAAAAACACACACAAATAATATGAAATGGTAATAAAACCACATCACAAACATCATAAGAATGAAAGAAAGAATGTTAAACCAGGTCAGCTGGTCCCAGGTAAGCCCCAGCATCAATGAGCCTCTACCTGCGATGGACTGGCATCCTATCCAGGGTGTCCTCGGGCTACAGGCTTTCCCAGGAAGCTTGGGAGGTCGTCGGATTCATATGGATAAATGTATGAATGATGTATGAAATTTTGATTCCAAGGAGTGACAGAGGATATGATCACACTACCACACAACACATAATGTTGTGTGTAGTTGCTGTATACGTAGTGCATACAGTGCCAGTCAAAGGTCTGGACACACCTGATCAAAAGGCCTCAAAGCAATGAAGTAATACTTATCAAAATGTTGGATGTGTCAAAATTTTCTCAAACTTTAGACTCTTCAAAATACCCCCCCTTAGCTTCGATGACAGCATTGCAGACTCTTGGCATCCTTTCAGACAGCTTGTAGATGTAGCCACCTGGAATGCTTCTCCAACCGTCCTGAAGGAGTTTCCAAAGTTCTGGGCACAAGTTGGCTACCTTGCTCTTACTCTTAAATCCAACTCATCCCAAAGCAGCTCTATAGGGTTTAGGTTGGGAGATTGTGGGGGCCAGGTCATCTGTCACAGCACTCCATCTCTTTCCTTATTCACAAGATAATACTTACTACATAACCACAATGTGTGATTAGGGTCATTATCTTGCTGAAAAACAATGTTCAGTAGGCGTGTCCAGACGTTTGACTACTACTGTACATAAAACAATCCATTAGTACACGAGTTAAGCATAAAAGTGTGTTTCCTACATTATTTTCTCTGGTACAGTTAAGTATTATGTATTATTCAAAGTATGTCTTCCTTAATGAAAAATATTTATGCTCAGTGAGAGCGAGAAAAGTGCAACCATCCAATGAATAAGCGTGAGAAGTAAATGAGGAAGCTGGTTTGTTCAAAGTCCGTTTTTAGTGTTGCTGCTGATCACTGTGCCTCAGCAAACGGTGAACGGAGCAAGCAGCTGATCTGAGCAGCAGGTGGTGATCAATTTAGATGTAGCCCACCCACCCCCACGGGAGGCTGAGCAGAGGGGCGTGGATCACACCGTCCATCCCAGGACCAGCTGCTCGTGCATAAGGAGGTAGGTGTCAGACTGCCATCCGTGACATTGTGTGTAAAGACCACAAACCAGCCATTTTCTTCTCCGTTTCCTCGCCTTTTTTTAAAAACTAAAAATGCCGAGAAATTTTGATTCAAAAATCAAATAGTTACATTTGCAAATGTCACAATATTTAAAACCGGGTTTGGGTACACTGCACCAAATAGTCTTACTTAAAAGATATTAATAGGTGGTGTCTAAAAACAAAGCCTTGCTTTGCATTTTGAGATTTTAAATGTAATAACATTTAAACTGCCACCGACTTGTTAGGGCTAAGCAGAAATTTGTTGCCTTTCAAGTTGAGGCCTAGCATTTCCAAACTCAAAGGATTGTCAACTCAGCTGAGTAAGCAGTAAAAGTCCAAGGAAGGGTGTGTCCGATGTCATATTAGATTGATTAGGTAAGACTAAATACCCGTTTAAAGCCAGAAGTTCTCCTTAATGAATTTGGGACGATGAACATATATCCTATTGGGTTAAATATTTATATCATACAGTAGGTGTAACACTTTCTGTGAGATGTTAGACATTGTATGAGGGCAATCAACAGTTCTATATACAAGCCATTTAATCTGCAAAGCACATTTTGCATTACTAAAATCTAATAATAAACAAATGACACAAATTACATTCTCAAGGCAAATCAAGTCCATAAAATAGAAAAGTGTTATATACATTGTAAGTGTAAGTGTATATTAGTTTTACATTTATGAAACGGATTAGAAAATCACTTTACAACACATTCACAAGCATAATAGTAATTTAACAGAAATTGTTTCTGCTCCGACTGAATAAACCAATTTTCAATGATCCCAACTCATCCGAAGACTCAGGATCATTGCAGACCTAGGTTTAGAAAACAGTTTGGTTGCAAATCTTCAAACTGTCTGTAGTCCTGAATATAAACTATGTATTTGGGCTGTCAATTTGGGTTATAATATTGTTCCTCTGTAATATTGTAAAATTGCCTGCTGCAATTCTGACAAAAAATTGTCAGTGTTTACTAATATAAACATATTTTAGGTATTTGGTTACGCAGCAAAGTCGTGTAATTTTTATTGGACAAGACTCAAAAAGGTTTCACTCTATTGTGTCAACAAATGCGCTTTTTTTCTCAGTTCATAATATTGCTTTGAAAAAGGAAGGTAAATGCTTGTGGACAAAAAATTTCCTAAACGAAAAATCTATTTTGAAAATAGCTCTAAAATCAGAAACCTGACAACCATGCACGTAATAACTGAAAATACTCTCATTTTAAGGTATTAGCTGTCAACAAAATTAAAAAAATGTTGCAAATTGTGATATCTTTAACAATATTTTTAAATGAAATGACAATAATATGTGTTTCCCCTCCATCAACTCCCCTGTGAAATGCCAACCGAATGGTCTGATTTTAGCTGTGAATGCTGGGATTCTGTGTACCATCATGAGCAAAGGGCTCGCACTATTTACAACCAGGAAGGAATGCTATTAGTTTCTGATTAAATCTTTCATAAAACATAGTTAAAATATGTTGATATAAATGCTACTGTGTCATCCTGTATATCATTTTTTTAATCAAAATACGGTAAAAATTCCATTTAAGCTACCGCCCAACCTTAGCTTTAGCAAACTGTACTTTTTCTACGATTTTCAAATCAATTGAGTGACCTCACTGACGCCCCCTAGTGGGCTTCGGCCCCTCCGTTGAGAACCACTGTTCTAAGACACAAAAGCCACAGATCAGGTTGAGCAGCTTTTTCGTAAATTTTTCATGTGTATTCATGTGTATTATACTACCATGTCTAAATTTTTATAGCACATGAAGATCAACACCTTATGTCAAAGATTATGAAAATTATGATTATGTTGAGATTCTGATTTTCTTATCATATCTTTAGATTAAACTCACACAACTGTTAAAGCTCCCGAAGATCTACACGTTTTCATAATTCATAAAGGGATAGGAAAAGTACTTCTACATTTTCGATTGTATTCCAAAAGGCATGAATTATTCTAAATATCTGAGCTAGCTTATCAAACATACAGCAGTTCTGTGCCTGAACAATTTAATCCTTTTCTAATTATTATTTGGTTGGCGATATTAGAAATAGTATATCGAAGATCGTTCTCTTTTTCCTATGCAGAGTGGAGATTAAAGAAGCGGATGAAAACACCATGCCGTAGTCCACTGGGTGGCCATATCAGTTGGTAGGATCTTGATTCTAACGCTTAAGTGAAAACATAATTTCATCAGTATCAAATAACTGAAATCAAACTTATCTGGCGTACAACGGCAGTTCCTCATATATAATACCGATAATACAGGTACTACCGCATATATACCGTTAGTACCTTATTTTAAAATATTTGTCCATAAAGACGCGACAGGTACTAATGTGACTCTTTCAATTAATTACTTTCATTAACGACACTGGTACTGAATGTGTTTCACATGTCTCAAATGAAGAGTAGTTTTTCGTTACGCAATTTACTGTTTGACATGCATACGCTTAACCTCTGCGCCACCTGCCGACGAACTTACGTATTGTTTAAATATACATATTTTTTAACAAAAAAAACAAACTCTGCCGGGAACCCCTTTGCGGACTGAAACAAGCGTCACATACTTCATGTTCAGTGAAATATTTTCCTGAATTAAGCCAGGGCGTGTTAGAACTAATATTAAACCTCATTTCATCCTATATTTAAGGTGAGGATTAACTTGAAAAATAAGAGCCATTTACAGTGCCTCTTTTAAAGGCCTTGTGATTAATGACCTAGTGATTACCAGTGATCTGCATACCCACGTGTAACAATGGCTCACTGTGTTTTAATCAGTTTTATTTGTATTTTTGGCAGCCGATGAATACCAATGGCCCCGCAAGGCCCATGCCCCGGGGCCTGGCTCTCTCCAGGCCCATTGTCCCTGGAGCCCAGCTTCTACTGCATCGCCATCCTTCTTATCATAACCATCACACTTCTGTCTCTTTGTAGCAAATGTGGCAAGTCAGTCATCCATTCACCCTTCTCTTTTTGCTATTAATTGCCTTTAATAATAAGCCTGTAAAAAGTGTTGCCTGAAGAAATGAAAGAGACCTAAGGGGTAATGCATTTTATTATACATATATTATAGGACTGAGTCACTGCTCTAGTGATAGCATTGTCAAGCAGTGATAGGTATGTAAGCCCCCGAAGTGGCTGAGTAGATATGCATCTTACTCCAGGGCAGAAAGTACTTTCCCAAAATCTGGTACGAGCTAGCCTCAGATCCACAGACCAGCAGCATTCCACCCACTGTTCAACATCTGGCCCTGGATACCGAGCGCAAATACAGTAGATTGCATTTGGGTTTTCAGCCCAGTGCATCATGGGAAGTGTCTGGGGTACCAAGGTATGTCACTCAATAAGGCTAGTGCTAGGAATGAGCCTGGGAAAATAGCAAACTATAAATCTGAATGGTCTGAGGAAGTTTTAAACTTTATTTCATGCATATGTTTCTGAATAATACTAAGACGACGGCTACAACTACTACTACTAATAATAATAATAAATTTGTGGTATCAAATATTCAGAACTTGTGCTCTGGAAAAGTAATTGTAGGCAGAAAGTGCCCGATTACTTTGGCATTATTGTTGTAAAATCTGAAATTAATTCTATAACAGCAATTAACATTTTTAGTATTTAAAATAATAATTATCATATGTAATGCACAATTATGCTCTTACTCTTCTTTTCAAGTATTTATTTTTACAGCCAGCGAATATGTGACTAAATTCATTCTAATGTTTTTTTTTTTCGTATTAAAACTAAGCCCCGCCATTTTTCTACGTTAAATGAAAAGAACAGTGTGTTTACTAATGCTCACCACCAGAGGGCACTTTGTCTTCATATGGGCATGAGTTTCACTTGCACTGGTTGTTTAACCAACAATAAGGAATAGTACACTGTTGACACAACACGGTTTGCTCTTATTTTTCTAGACACACATTGCAGCATCAAGAGAACTCTGAAAAGGTACAAACACCATTTCAGCTCATAAGAGTGGTAAGTTACCAACTTGTAAAAAAGTCTATTCAACACAGTCCTCAGAATCATTAAATATATATTTTCTATATATGGTGAGCCAACATTAGTGAAATCTTTTTCCTGGTTCAAGGTAGAGTAACAGTCATTTTTGTCTCAGCCTTATGTGTTCAGCCTTACAGTATTATGTGATCCTCTACCACCAAGTTACAGTGGTTAGGGTTAGAAAATCATTTGTGTAGCAGATGAAATGTCTCCATGCTTTAGCTGTCTGAGATTCTCCCACAAGCCTTGTGAAGTGTACTTGAAATCTGTGTAGTCCTTCAGGGTGTCAGTGTACACTCTGCACTGTTGTATTCCACAGTCTCCTCTAGAGGGAACTACAGGAGGCAAAGGAAGTTTATGGCACATTAACATCCCAGACCAGAAAGGTACGACCGCCACTCTGACAATTAAACATTCTGTAGTATGCAGACACATGCTAGTACCTTTGGCAATCGAATTATAAGAAAATCAACAGTCGGAAGGTTAATACCAAATGTACAATATAATTGTTTTAATTCCATTTCATTTGGAACTTCTTATATGCACTTGAAAACTGTAGATATGCATCTTACTCCAGGGCAGAAAGTACTTCTGGTACGAGCATAAAACAGATGAGAGGCCTTTTCAGGGCAGTGTGGCTCTGTGAATCTGTAACTGTTATGTTTAAGTGTTGCGAGATGTTCATTTAATTCTAGTGTAGCAGACAGAAAATGAAAGTAGCTATACCTGTTAAAATGCATCTGCCCGAGCAAATGCAGCTTTCTTCTTAGGTGACCCTGCTCTTACTCCAGTGCCAGAAAATAACAGTTTGCAAAGTGCTACAGACCAAGAAGGAAATCTGTGGTTTCCACCCTGGAGAAGCCACAGTGGAGTACCTGTCTATGCTAGTAAGTCTGACAGTTTCCCCACCATAAAACTGAGCTTATTACCATATATCAGTGTCCCCAAGGGCCCCCCGGCCAATTCACGTTTTTGCTCCCTCCCAGCTCCCTAGCAAATATGAGGACTCTCTGGCTGGGAACTAGGAGGGAGCAAAAATGTGGACCATCTGTGGGGCTCCGATGACCAGATTGGGAAACACTGCCATATAGCATACAGTTCTGAAAAGGCTATAATTTAAGGATAGTTTCAAACATGACAGGCTTGTCCTGTCATCATACCAGTTGAATACCACAGATACTTCTTTAGGCAAAAGCAAATTTATTTGTATAAATTTAGGTGGCAAAACCATTGCAGTAATCTCACAGTTTGACAATTTTATATATGTGAGATAGAAACCCTACAGAAGAAAAAACCCTAATTCCTGTCAGTCTGCATCAAAAAGCAGTGATATTAACTACACTTGAATTGAGTTTGAAACACGTCCATAATCCAGCAACATTCTACATTTTCCTTCCATGCGTTTTCCGTAGCCATTTTTCCGATGTGTCGTGGTGGCCAGTCTGGGAGGCACAAGGCATGAGGCAGGAGTGTTAGCCCATGACACACATATAAATAAACTCAATGCAATGGGCAATTGTTATTTTCGGTAGTTACATGTTGCCTCAGAGAGCATCATAGTGGTTATTATTGTATCATATAACTGCTACTGCAGCCACAATTCTATTGAGCTTATGATGAGCAAAAACCCAACTATTTTGAGGTTGTTTTTCTATCCTTTTATTCCCTAGAAGGCGAGCTAAGTGCAAACTCTAATGAGAGGCTGACCCTGAAGACTGGTGGCAATATTTCTAAAGATGACGCTGGAAGGGCCGCTTCAGAAAGAAAACTCGATGGATTGGGCAAAACATCACACATGGGCGTGGAAACAGCTCTGCGGGCTGCCCCTTTGTCCCCAACGCAAGCAGCGGGGCGCAGTCACTCTCCTCCGACTCCGGAGGATGTTACGACGGGAACCAAAAAGTTAACCTGCTCACTGCAACAGCCTCAAGAGAGAAAACAACACACTTTTGAAATTGTCCAGGAGACGTGCAACAGAGACCTTAACCCTTTTGTTCTGGGTGTAGCTCTTCCTGAGGGTAACTCTGAAGACCGAGACTACCAGACTATCGAGGAGCTGACCTGTCATTCCTCCCAAAATAATCACGTGGTTGACGGAAGGTGCAGAGAAGACCCAGTAGCAATCTCTCCAACTCCACTTGAAGGCAAAGCAGAAGACCCAAATGCTATGTATGCTCGGATAAACAAGAAAATAATAACTTGCAAGGCACCAGTACAGCTGCCCCTTGAGGAAGAGGAGGAATCAGCCCCACCTGTCCCAGACAAGTTCTTTGATATGGAGGAATGTGTATGAGTATATGAAGGAAATAAGATGAACATTAAAAACTCATAGATACGTAAAACTTCATAAAATTAATTGTCCGCTGCATGTGTAACTATGTAACATTCCACTCTTGTAAAAACAGTTCAAAAGTGTTGTCAGAGCTGTTTAAAGGACTGATGCGATTATGAAGAATGTTTGTACGATAAGAACGCTAGATGTCACATTGGTTCTAATTTCCCAACCCAAAAAGGCAATTCACAGCTGAAGATGGCCAAAAGAGTTTATATAAAATTACAAAGATTTAGATAGATAGATATTAATCCCAGAGAAAATTTTAATTTGCGTAGCAACAGGTTGTACTGCAGAACAAAGAATTTTTTTCCAAGGTTTGAGTGCATTTAGTTCCTCACTGCAATAATATTCAACAGCTAGGACTGTAATTAAATGAGGCCATCTTAAGACAACAATTTCATTTTAAATCATTTAATTATACAGATAAAAAAGTATTATTATGCAGCTAAACTGCAGTGCTAGATATGGTAGCAAATCCTTGGGGGTTAATAATCTACCTTACTATTTGGCAAAGCGACACACCCTTGTGTTTAATGTAAATACTTCACCTGCAATGTTGTGAAGCAGAATTAGGGACCACGAAATTGAGAGAGACCGTGTGGCTGGTGGGCTGCCTGGTGACATTGAGCAGACCCAGCCTCCGACGTAATATTGAGGGGAAGCCTGGCATGGCCCTGCTCAACACTGGCTCCACCATCTCCGAACAGTGCTGCTCCTGAGTATCAATTGTGCTTCACCAGTAGAGAAGACCATGCTATTAAGGAAGTTGTGCTTTGTCATGGGGAAGATGGTGCCCATCCTGGTCAAGCGATGTCTTCATCACCTGGTAGGGACTGGCCCTATTGAACACAAGTTATGGCTGAGCAGATCAAGGGGGTGGACCTGCTCACTGCCCAAGTAGCCATGCTGAACCTGAGAAAGGTAGTAGTTTCCTACACAACTGAGTGCCAAACATGCTTAGGAAAGGGGGCTGCCACCAGGGGATCATCACAGCAGTGTTTACTCCTGGGGATGACATTCTCCCTGAGACAAGGACTGTAGAACTTCAAAGTCCCGCTTTTTGGGTTGTGTGATGTCCCTGCCACCATTGAGAGGTTGACTGAGTACTCATGGGGTTACCACTCAGCCGGTGAATCATGCACCTGGATGACATCCAGGTACAGGCTAGAGATTGTGACAGAACTCTCAACAACCTGCAGGAAGTCTACACCACCAGTGCAAGCTCAACCCTGCTATGTGCCCAAAGACAAGTGCAATTCCTGGGCCACATAGTAGATGCTGAAGGAATGTCCACAAACCTAGAGAAGGTAGCAACCATGAGGAGCCAGTTGCTATGGGTGGTACAGGAGCAGAGGAGTTTCCTGGACGCCTGACAGGAGAGGGGAACGAGTTCTACTGGACAAAAGAGTGTGACCCAGCATTCCAAGGAGGCGAGGGGGTGCTGACCACCACTTTAGTGTTAGCCTTCCCTGACCTGAAGGCACCCTTTGTTGTGGACATGGTTCCCAGAAATGTGGGAATTAGCACACTGCCCTCCCAGGTCCAGGAGGGGGGCAAGAGGAGCATACTACAGTAAATATTGTATGTTGTTGGAGCTCCTGGCAGTTGTGATGACTATCAGTCATTTCTGTCTCTAATTGCGTGACAAAAGTCTCACAAACCAGGCTAAACACAGTTTGCGCACCTCGCTCATGAATTCTTAGAAGCTTTGGGGTCAGTTGGCATGGTGTGCTGAGATGCTGCATTCCTGTTCCAGTCTGTGGATGGTCTGGTGAAATGAAGGCTTGCCACCATTGTGAGCATTGAGAGAGATGGCAGGCCCAATGATGGCGTTTACCACCCCGAAAGGAATCACCCTGATGGACGTTGGGCAATCAAGCATCAACATGATTCTGGAGCACCTGTGGAAAATGTTTGACTGATCTGGGTGCTGTAGTGATGTTGAGCTGTATGTGCAGTGCTGCAGTGCTTGCACCACCATCAGGCAGAACTTTGATGTGGCTGCAATAGAGGATAACATTCACTATCTGCAGGTGAGGAAAACACGCTCCATTCCCCTGCAACCCCAGAGCAACAGGCTGGTAGACTGTTTCAACTAAACCCTGGTCATGCAGCTGGTGATCCTGACAGCCAAACACCCACAGGACTGGGACCACCGGTGTATGAATGGGTGAATGTGAGGCATGAATTGTAAAGCGTTTTGAGTACTCGTAGGAGTAGAAAAGTGCTATATAAATGTAGTCCATTTACCATTTATCACTCCATTTTGCAGAAATATGTAAGCCACAACACTGTATGTTGATTGTGTGTTGGCAGGTTCCTGGATTGCATATTGTAGATCCAGACAGGAACTGTTGACTTTGTAGGGTCACCAAGATGGCTAATACTGAAGTGGGGTTGCACAGCACTCAAGATGTTAACCTGACAGAGTGATGACATCACCATCTTCCCATCACACAAAGCGGCACCACCTTACCTTTAATGTAAATAGCTCCCCACTGTGAAGGTGTTGTCAAGTTCAAAAAAGGAATAAAATATACGGCCTCAACCTGTATCACTTCTGCAGTTCTGCTTTGTCCACCCGATGCCACAAAACTTTATTGTACTTTAATTATCATTCGGAATATACAAACAGTCCCCGAGTTAAGAATGTCCAAGTTACGGACAACTTACTGTACTTACGGACTGCCATAAAGCCTATTAAACATTTGGATTAAATACAATTGTTTCATAATAACGCACGCACGCACTACTTTGTGAAAACATTGCATGGCTTCACCAGTTCATCAGCGCAAGGTATAATACTGTACGCTGTTACTTTTATTATTACTGTATTATTCTTATTATCATGTACTGTATTACTGCCTGCAATCATACTTAGAACACAATATTATATTACAATCATACTGTATACTAGTAATAATAAAAAAATGTAAAAAGTTACTGCGCAAGCCCATTGGTTGGTAACCAGTCAATCAACAGGTCGATTACCTTTAAGATACTGCTGGTATATATCAAGTAGCAAAATATAACAAGGACCCCCCCCCCCCCCCAACACTGATTATTGATATCACTGCAGATACCCACTAGCCTATTTTCACAAAACGAACCATGAACTGGTTTATTTGTATATGACATCTCATAAAAGGACCTAGCTAACAAAGATAGAACAGAGCCTGGTAGATGGCTACAAGGACAAATGGGATGAATAGGTATTTCAAGCAAGCAAACTCAGATAAAATAAGTTAAATGCAAACTAAATCATTACAATTGTATCTAAAGAGCTGTAAGAGTATCAGCTAAAAAAAAAACCTCTTACACATAACTTCTCACTCAAGTATATAAAAGTTGTTACATATGTCCTTTATATCCCTAGTGATTTTGAATTCCAATACCTGAAATAAACCCCAAATTCTAATCAAAAGGAAATAATACGGTTGAAAATTGATGCAAAATGAAAAGCTAAAATTAAATTTTAGATGTGTGACATGAAAAGAAAGCAAACATGTGAAGTGCTTATGACGACAGATAAGCCAGCATGAAAATGAAAAAATAGTTAAAAATAATCCATTGCTTTTGTGTTCAAGAATGAAAGCAAAAAAAAATTATATGCTAATGCATCAGGTTAATAACTTTAGTACTGAACAGTATGCTTGTCGGATGCTGGACTTTCTGATGAAAACTTTCTGCAAGGAATTTCATATCATTTTCAGAGAATTCAACGTTAACTCAACCATAACTGCTCGGGCATCACCAGACTCTCTCCTCTCTGGCCGAATAGAGGTGGGACTGAGGTCAATATCCCATATTAGCGCTCTTAAAATCAAATATATATATATATAATTTATTATCGAAGCAGTTCTTTTTTTCCAAATCATTGATTCACAGATATCGTTGTACACAAATGAAACGGATTTTCATCGAGTTAATGCTACAGGACAAGGCACAATGAACTAATAAAACTGTTCATTAAGTCGTTCTTCTTAAGGAATCGTGAATGTGAGGAAGAACAAAGCGTTACAGAATAACTTCATACATGAACACGATTTCTTATAAACTAATATTTTATTACAAATATACAATAATGTTTTTACATCGAACTCTTCTAAATCACATCACAGATTAATGCAAAAGTCGTGTGCTTTTAGATATTGTGATCATTTCCCATTGCATAACGTCCATATAGTACAGGTTAACGTCAATGTGTACATCATGTGCTGTTCCGCATTGTCATGAAGATTTACAAGAGGCGTACGTTAATAATGGGCGGCTTTCCTAAAAAATTAAATACCCGTTTCACATAAAATGACGGATTATATTCGTACACAATAATAAATGTGCCGGAGCTGAAAAACATGGTTTAAAAATAAATGTTCGCGACTTTCACGTGTCGTCGTGGAAAACGATTGTTTGCTGGCGTCTCGA
This sequence comes from Mormyrops attenuatus, assembly GCA_026777985.1. Taxonomy (NCBI): domain Eukaryota; kingdom Metazoa; phylum Chordata; class Actinopteri; order Osteoglossiformes; family Mormyridae; genus Mormyrops; species Mormyrops attenuatus. The sequence goes on from JAODKC010000028.1 coordinate 10,798,840, forward strand.
GCGCGGAGGACGTCGCCGACGTGCAGCACGCGCAGAACCCTGCTCGCGCCTCATGTGTCGCTGGGCACGTACGCACTGACGGGGCGCCCCGCGGCGCAAACGGGCGGCGCGCAGCGGCGAAGACGTCATGCTTCCCCACCACTAAAACTGCGCAGCTTTACAGCAAGACGCGCAGGCACTTTGATATGTATGTTATGTAATCTATAATTTGACTCCACCCCCCAACCAAAACGCATAAGGCTTTACTGCTCTTTGTTATGAAGTTAACATGGCCGGCGTCGAGCCACAGGGAATCAAATCGAGTGTGCAGCACGCCCACAAAAGCAGTTAACTTGCAAAAATGGAACAGCCGCTAAATTTGTCCATCGTGCCACAATACTTCCAATGCCAAATATATTAAAGACGATAATACAATACGGTCTTTAAAAACTTGTGCAAAATTATTATTAATAATGTTTATTATTGCAGCGCGCCTGCAAATGTTGGTGCAATCTTTACCTCTGCGTCTGAAACGAAGTTTGCACAGCGAATTTAAGGATGTGGAAAACGTACTGCACGATCGGCAACTCGTCTCTGCAACAATGACCACTTTGCTCTTGCTCGGCACGCCTCGCTCCCTCCGAAACTCCTATGTAAACAAGTTGGAATTGTAGGGCGTGTGTCTTGGAAAACACTGCTCAGCCAATGGACGCGTACATCCTTACCACATGGTACGGTTGTTTACAACAAGAACTGAAAACCCATTGAAAAGAGAACGGAAAAACGTGGCAGCGAGTCTGATCCTAATGCAATTTTAAGTTCGACAAATGCATGCTTGTAATCCATTAATTAATCTATGAAGTCGCAGCAGCCGCTATACGAAACAAACATTTAAATTATTACCGATGCACAAAGCGATAGGCGGGCCTTAAATGGCAGGGTTTGTATTGAAACTCCAGTTCGTTGCAGAAATCCACCCCGTGTTTGAATTAGCCCAACATTGCAACCCTTTCCAGGCGTAGAAAAGAGCATTTCCAAGTTACAGCCGACTAGATCAAGCCTACTGGAAGGGGGTGTGTTGAAGATTGGGAACGGTACGTGAGTAATAGCCTATTCATTGAAACTTTGAATTGTTTATTTGAAGGTATAAAGGCACATTTGTTGCTGTTTTATTATTTTTGTAGTATTTCTGCTTTGCCGTCCACGACATCCACGCTAACGTGGACATTTGGATTTGAAATATATTTGTAAAAAATGAAATTCTGCTGCGAAATCATTGCTTGCTCTTAATTGCTGAAAACCAGTGTGATCGGTGGTTTACTATAAGGCGTATATGTAGTGTACCGCGGAAATAGTGTCCAAATAGTACCAAAATAATATTCCCCTATGTTTTGCAGTTTATGCATATATTTATTTTTTTCACAATTAATAGGTGCTGAAGTATAAGGTAGACTGATATATATTTTAGAAAGAATGTTATGAGAACTCCATACTTGTTTTGCATGGCTCAAGTCGTGTGCCAATTGAACCTTTTGTTGCAAGATGTTACCGACCTCCCCCCCCCACCTCCCCCCATATCTTCTAACTGAACTCATCAACTCGTGTTCCCAATCCTAGTTTGCAATTAACCTTTATGCACACATTTGCACACAGTCGTAAAAAGGAGAAAACATAAACGCATGGACTGTGGCAATATTAGTGCTGAGGGCTGAAATAAGAATCGCCAGCTATGTTCGACATTTTTTTGTGATATATTAAAAAAAACAGTGAATACTTGGCTGCATGTCGATTTTTCCACTGTGAATATGGTGAGATGTCAGGCTGTCGGTCGTCGTTTGCGAGAGACAGGCTCACAGTATATAGCAGCTTGCTGTATTTTGGAGAGCAATGTTCCCAGTTATAGTCACCATGCGCGGAGGAGGGGCGACGGCGTTTAATCCGAGCTGCTCCAGTCAGCGCTGCTCGCTGGTGCACATGTGCACGTTCATTCGCAGTGCTCTTCCCTTTAAAATTTAAACACGTTTGCCCTAAGTTCATGCAATCGATTCATTTTCTGCAAAACAATGGATGTGAATTCTCGAAGTGATTATGAATGATTATGCATTTGTTAATCATGATTAAATCTTTGGATAACAAGCATATTTTTGTTAACGTGACCCGACGCTGTGGGGGGTGAAACGGAGAACGTGGTTACTTCTGCATAGCAGAAAAGTTTTAGCTCAGCAGAGGCAATTGGGACCGGCCTATCTAACAAGGACGAGGCGTTATTTCACTCATTTATGCTGTTTTTCGCTGTCTGCGAAGCCTGTAAATATTTAATGTTGGTGTGGAGAAATACTGTGTTGAATAGGGTTGACTACGTTTTAATTTCTTGTAACGATTTGTTTTTTTCTGTTTTACCATCTAACAATACGTCACCCTTCATTAATTTTAACGAAAAACAGCATAATTCTGTAATAGAAGAAAAGCAACACTAGTCGTCTTGCCTAATTAGAACTCGGGATATTTAACAAATATTGTGCATAGGAAAGTGCATTTTTAAAGACGATTTGCTTTCATACCTTTGAATTAGATTTTTCAATTAAGTTGTTTAAAGCCTATAAATGATATGTGTATCGTATACTTTCCCACGTTGCTTGTCCTAACAACTTTTTCTTGAGTAATTGAGTAATAGCGAGGCGTCTGCTGAGAGATGAGCACAGCCAAGTTTTTCCTGAGTATTTCAATAGGTTGACTTGTTTGTACGGTGTTGTTTGAATAGTTAAAATAGGCACATAAATAACTTTCTTTGACACTTTGTCAGTTGACTTTTATGTCCTTTAGTATGACCATGTATTTATGGAATATAAGAAACCCGAAAAGGCTAAGGAACAATTAGGGAAGAGGGGAGAAAATTAACATCTGAATATAAACAAAAATGGGTGCGGTCCAGAATCTCCTCAGTTGTGGTCAATTTGTGAATGAAATATTTGGAGTTCCTAGTGTAGTACAAGGTTGGGAAATTAGGCCAACAGTATAGAGTGACGTACAGTTTGAGTTTGCAGTTAACTGGTATACAGAAATAGACTTTGCAACAGTGCCTGACTGTTGCATCAAGCCCATCACCGCACTGGTGAGCCACCCGTAACTGGAAGTCGAGCAGGAAGAGCTTTGGTTAGGTATGGTAGCAGGATAGTGTTACTCTCGCATGTAGGCTGACGACAATTTGCAAGTGATTGCTGGTTCACTTGGGCTGACCAGCTTAATTTTGCTGGAGATGTCACCCATTCTGCAGTAATCTGTAATCCAGATTTGCGTTTGCATTTCCAGATCTGCGTCATCGATTGTTGCGTGCATCCGGCTGCCGCCACATGATTGCCCCAGCTGTAAGATATGCGGGGGCGGGGCTTGTCACTCAGCTTCTGCTGACTTGGAATATCGTTGGTTATTGTTTGGTCTTTAGGCCTAAATGTTATGGTTTAAACTGGTTGTGTTGAGCAAAAGGATCATATCAGCTACGTGATTTTTATTAATACAGTGCTCTGGACCCAAACAAAGGATGTTCTTAAAGTTGTTTATAAGGAATAAAATATAGAAAAGTTGGTAAGTAAAAATATCATTGAGTCATTGATTAATGTGAAACTAATATCTGTAAGAATTTCTGTTTTGCTGCTAGAGTTTATTCGGTGTCCTGATTTTATTGCTCTCTGTTTTGGTCGTTGCTTTTTCAAGAAGGTTCCTCTTTAAATTCTGTGCTCTTGGTCAATTTTAGGTCAAACAGAGCTACATTTTGAAAAAAGGAAATTTGAGAAGGTTTATATGATAGTTGTATGACATCAAATACAAAGAAACTTAAAATTAGAATTCTTATGTACTTGCTGTTTAAAATGTGGCAACATAAAACACAATTTGTGCGTAGTTTTAAAGAAAGGTATAGTAGCAATCTTGGAATTATCACTAAAGCCCTTTTTTTGTTTGGTTTGTGTGATATTGCAGACCTCAGGTTTATGTGGAGTCCTGGACGTCTCTCTGGGGATCGCAATCTGTGCATGTTTTTAGGCGAGCAGACTCCCACCAGTTGTCTCTCTCTCTCTTCTGTTGTGTGGGGAAGAGGTCAATAGCCCCCCCCCCCCCACAAAAGTTAGAATGCCGACTCCTGTGTCTTCCCCAGCTGTCTCCAACCTGTCACGGAGAACGCTGACGTCAGGTGCAGTGTACTCCCAAGGGACGGAACTTCAGGCGGGAAATGACGACGGTGCTGCCAAGAACGCGACTGGGCAAGCGCTCGCCGATGGGCGCGCTGGTGACGGTCCCCTGCGGTGCGGCCGAGGGCCTGCAGGGGCCCGAGGGAGACGACACTGCCATGGGCCCTGGGGCTGGATCTGGATTTCCGTCTCGCAGCCGGGTCAAACTATACCCAGGACAGAAGGTAAATAGGAACCAAGGGGGTTGTTAGCTAGTTGACTTTGAGTCGTTTTTTCAGCCTGTTGCCATTTTAGTGTCTGTCTATGTGGGGCCCCTTAAGGCAGCAGTTCCGAGTATCTATTTTTATCCTTTATTTGCATGTTTTGTACCAGGTCAGCTGTTAATATTTTGCAACCGGACGGCCGCCATATGATTTGACTGCACCGTCTTTGCGTCGTCAGCTACCCTCTGTCCCGGTTTCCTTAGATCAGGAGTTCAAGTTTTTTTAATTTTTCCTGTAGAAGTTCCTATTTTGTATGTGGAACTCGTGCTGTGGGTGTCTCGAACCCTTGCCCCTCCCACTAAGCATAATATAACATGCCTTCCAGGTTTATCTGATGTGCGGAGGGCGAGAGGTGGCGGGACTGGTGGATCAGCACAACCACGTGGATAATGAGGTGTCAGTCTTCCTGCCCCAGTTGGAACAGCACTTTTTACGCAAGACTGAGGATGTGTGGACCACACCCACGTTTCAGCCCCAAGCAGTGGCCCCGTCTCACCCTGTGTCCTCCAGCATAGATGTGCCAAAGAGGTGAGGCCATCCTTAGCACTCTGATGTTGATGTAGGTCTTCCTTGGTAATGCTCACTTCTTCAGTAAATTGGTGTATATTTCATTGCCTGGGATGTGCGACATGTTGTAACTGTAACTTCACCATCTGCCAGAAGAAAAGTGGTATACGTGGATAATTTATTGCTTTGTGGAAATTTTACTCAAGCATCATGAAAAATGTTTTCTCTGAATTTAAAAATGTCGTTTTGTGTATTTCTGTTTGCCTGTAGATCACAGGTCAACTGTTATTTATGATTTCTTGTAATGAAGCATTGCTTGTCTAAATTTATTTACATCTAATAAATGCTGGCCAAGAAAGTCACACACAAGTGGCAAATTAGGTTTTTTTTTTTTTTTTAACGAAGTAACTTGCCAGCACATAACACTTTCTCCAATGCCAGAAGCTTGAGTTAAATAATCTTCATAAAATAATTCATCTCCTCTCTGAGTCACTGGCTTTTTTTTAGTTACCATTTCACCTGATGATATTAAAGATATAGACCAAAGCTGTTTTTTTTCTAAGTAAAATGTGTTTGTAAAATAGGTATATAAGGTCCTCCAGTTTGAACTGAGATTATATTACAAAGACAATAAATAACGTCTGTGAAATGACCTGTTTTGCTGTCTCGCAGCTGCAGGAGCCCCGAGTCGGTGGAGATGGATGAGATGATGGCTGCCATGGTTCTGACTAGCCTGTCGTGCAGTCCCGTGGTACAGAGCCCGACTCCGAAGGAGCCTGCCCCAGGTACGCCTTCGCACTTCCTGCGTGGGGAATCCGCTAACACAGCAGCTGTGGTGCCTGTTTCAGGAGAGCCATACTCACGCACTGGTTTGAGCCCAATTGCGATTTCCCCCCTCCCGCCCCCAGCCTCATGTGGAGTGGAGTGTGCCGGCGGAGAGCTGTCCGACAGCGGCAGTAGCGGATGCTGGAGTTGGGACCGGGGCAGTAGCCCCGCCCCGTCCCCGCCCATCGCAGAGGGGGACGGCACTCAGGCTCCCTGTAACGACGAGGGCTTGGAAATGGAGCTAGAGCAAGTGCTGTTTGAGGAGCCGGCTCCAAGGAAACGCCGGGTGAGGAGACTGTTGCCTGGGAGGGTGTGGGGGGGCTTCCTTCAGGATTAATAAAGCTGTCTGTCTGTCTGTCTTTGGGTCTGTCTGTTCATCAAACTGTCTGTCTACGTATGCCTGTGAATTTGCAAGTCATTCAGTTTGGACTGTTACTTATTAATTAAAAAGGACATGAAAAATATATTAATGATTCCTCTATCATAACTTTCTCTCCTGCAGAACTCCGTTAAGGTCGGCTACCGGTGTCTCTGGCCGAACTGCGGCAAGGTGCTGACATCTGTGGTCGGGATCAAGCGGCACATTCGTACTTTGCACCTGGGGTGAGAGTCCTCTCTGGGGTTTCATGCTTTCCTTTGGGGGCATGTTTTGTTTTGTGCATGCAAATTGCCAGAAATGTGCAACAGGGTGAGCTTGTATAAATTCAGTGATCATCCTGCTTTTGAAAAATGTCTGCTCTTTGGAGTTCATGGGCCTGAGGTTGGAATAGATAGAATTTTGATATATCGGTACTGATCTAGGCAGAGAATTTCCTATCAGTGGGGAAAAAAATGAATAATAATTATTAGTTATCCTTGTAATTGGAGAAAACCCTCACACTGCAGAGAGGCTCTGGAACTGTTTTCAAAATACAGTGCTCAAAGAAATTCTTGCTTTATTCTGTAAAAATGTTATTGGTTTCTTAACAAAAGTCCATTGACAAGCAATGTTTAAGATATGTGATATCTTCCGCAGAGACAGTTCATAATTTTTGTAACTGATTCATTCAGTTCTGTTCTTGCCATCTTGCTATTAATTGCAACTGTAGTGACTGGCTGCCAAAGGGATACTAAACACAGATGTATGGTGCTTTATGTTAATGCAGAGGTGTTACAAATTACAAAGCACCCCTTATAATTTGAGTTTTCTACTTATTACTACTTGAAATGAACATTTCTACCTATTGTTTCTAATGTGGTATATATTTTTTGTAAACAAATGAATAAAGTGATTTTTGGTATAAGCTCAATAAATTTGCAATATTTTTACTGAATGAACCAGCCATCCCAAGACACTTCTGTAAGCGCTATAGGCGCTGCAGTGTCAGAAGCCTGCGTACACTGGCTGTCGTCAGTGTCGTGGTTGGTGGGGGGCTCCCCCTCTAAGCAGCATTCGTTCGCCTTTTCAGGCACAGTGGCGAACCCGAGCTTTCTCGGAGGGAGGAGGATTTCTATTACACCGAGATCCACCGCGAAGCGGAGCCCGCGCCTCCCGCGCCCGCGCCTCCAGCGCCTGTCGGCACGCCCGCGTCCTCCTGCGTCTCTCCCTCCAGCCCCATACAGCTGATCCCTCCTGGATCAGGGCTTCGCCCCCTGGACCCCCCCACGCCAGGGACTCCACAGACCAGCCTGCTGAGCCAGTCCGCACCGGGCTGTTTCTGGCAGGTCCAGTCGGAACACTCCTACCAGGCAATTACCTCTTTTGTCCTTTTTATACAATGTGTGTGTGTGTGTGTGTGTGTGTGTGTGTGTGTGTGTGTGTGTATGTATGTATATATA
>JAODKC010000028.1:10810656-10833405 GCA_026777985.1 Mormyrops attenuatus
ACTGAAAACTTTTCAAATCTTTTTCAATATTTTGTTTACCAGATTGAAATTTTATTTACTGTTCTTCTAAGCTTTCTAAGTACTGTTCCCAAATTGCTAGGCATCAGAAGAGATAGAAACCATTACAGTGACGATATATGCTCATTTTATAGGCTTGTAGAACCATTATGGAAACAACTGCCTTTTCTGGCTTCTTTGATAGGTCAGGTCAAGCTTTTACTTAATTGTTTATGTCTGTTTTGCTTTTCTGTGTTCTCCAGCGACCCAAACTGTGCCGCCCATTTGTGTTTTTATGAATCAGGTGCACACTACTTGCTGCCTGAGATCTCAAAGTTCAGTTAAAAGACCAAATAACAAATTATTTCGAGGTGCCAATTGTTCTCATCCCACATTTTTAAATAGGGGACTTTAAGTTTTGCCCAGAAGCTGCTAATCTGCATGGTAATGAGATTATTAGCCAGACTGTCCAGTGTCCCCTTGTGTAACTAGTGGTCAAATATGTATGTATATTTTTTGTTTGCACTCATCATTTTGGAGGAATTAGTGATTGTATTCTATCAAGACAATTAAGATCAAGCCAGGTAATTGGTCAGATTATTTTCCAACAATTGGATAAAGATAATTGAAGGTAATTTAATACCCAAGTACTGTGTTAACTGTATTAAAAGTTAAACTGAATGTTCCAGAAAGACTAATTATTCCACAGAAGCAAAAACACTTACTATTCATATATTGTCATATATATATATATGTATCTTGAACATTGTTTGTAAAACTACGAAAAAAAAGGAAAAATGTATAAAAATAAAAATTTTGTGGATCATTTTTTCTATGTAATGCCGTAAATGAAACGTTTGTCATTCTCATGTTGAAATAAATTTTATACGGATGATATACGGTTTGTATTCTCCTTTTGCTTCCATGAAGCAAATAGTTACCATTATCCAAAGACTAATTCAGCATTCAGCTTGTTATTGGTCACTAAGGGCATCTTGGGGTCACTTGATATGAACGGTGTGTTTTTGGCATATATATTTTAGCATAGGATATACAGTCACTGTTGATGCAAAGCCATGGTTTTGGAGATTCACCTCATATTTAACTTCAGTGTATTGATTTAGCAAATGTACAGTATTTATCCAAAGTGATGTGCAGCATGAGGGAGTCTCGAGATCCAGGGGTAAAGGGCTTTGCTCTGGTGCCCAACGTTGACGTCACTCTGCCGAGTCTGGGATTTGAACTGGCGAACTTCCGATCACGAGCATAGGGTTCTAACTGCTTCTGCTAGGCTGCATATTTACATTTCAATAATAAACACATTAGCAATAAATAAATTGTTGTAGCTACCAAAAAGGAACCTTCTAGGCCATACATTGGATACAGGAAGTCGATGGACCCCGGAAAGTCCATACATATATATATATGTGTGTGTGTGTGTGTGTGTGTGTGTTTTTGTATATTTATATTTATATATACACACACACATAGACACACATTTATTTGTGGATTTCAGCTGGAAAAGATCAAAGCAGAATTATCTGCAAGACAGTCGACAAAGGAAGTGGCAAACTAATTTATTCTTCATTGTTGCTCTGTACAGCTTTTAATGAACAATATAACTTTATCATTTACTAGAAAAAAAGCAATGAAAAAAACCTCAAGATCCCTTTTTTAATTTGCTGGTTAAAACAAATATGCAACTAAAAACTTGGGTCATTACTGATTATTTGCCGGTGAAAGCAATGTTCACAAAATATTAATGCAACAGAATATATGCCAGGTGTTATCTTTAATAGAAACTGTGTAACATGGTATGCACCAGTTTGCCTGTATATTCATACATGTATGTAATGAATAATCAGTAGGTGAAGCTTATGGATAAAGCATGCTCTCGGTACCAGGAGAGGGCAGTATTGTAAAAGCCATTGCATGTTTGCTGTATCTTTCAGATTCGCAAAATAATAAATATAATAATAATAATCAGAAGAAAATATGGCATATTTTTAACTGTGGCATTTTCTAAATGCTGCTGTTGATCACATGATGAGCCAGCTACCATAAAAAGAGACAGACAGACAGACCGACAGAGAGAGAGATAGATAGATAGATAGTACTATTCAAATATATTGTGAGTGCTTTATATACCAGGGTGGACAAAAACAAACCATATTTATAACTTGTGTGTGGATGAACTTACCAAAGCAGACAGAATCTGAAATGCGTAAGAAAAAATATCTAGTTTTATTTCATTTTTTATTATGCATTTGCTTCTGTAATTTAATGATGCTTTCATAATGGACACAGACATGAAAAACAGTGGTCCTTTGAGTATATACATTTTCAGACTCCATGACTTTGTTTCTTTATTCTTGTAATCACTGTGGCTGCAGTGCTGTATAATTGCTAGTGGTGAAGCGCTTCCTGGCAGATAAGGGGCATGCACTACATCTCGTTCTGCTGGGTCATGTCCGCTGATACACTGTTGAACTCGCTGGCGCGAGTATTCATGCCGAGATACTGCTTCAGGAACTCGCTGAAGCGTTTCTGATTGTTCCACTTCCGGGCAGATTTTCGGACACCTATGAACCCCCCGTATCGCTTCTGCATGGACCTGCTGGGGTCCATCAGCTTCCTGTATCCATACTTGCCTTTCAGGAAGCCCCCAAATCGTTTGGTGAGATTGATGGCGGCCCCCTCGGGTTCATTCTCCATGGCTCCTTCTTCCATTTCTGTTCTTTCCTCTTCTTCGGACCCATGTTGCTGGGACCCATATGAGGCACTAAGCTGGGCTGTTCCCAGTGACCGCGCCAAATGGTCGAAGCGTTGCAGGGCCTCAGAGTACAACAACCCACCATCTCCCTGGTTAGCAGGCAATACGGCTGCCACTTCCTCTTCTGCCCTCTTCAACATTGTGCCACCTGCTGGCCAGGAGGATGAGTGTGACTGCTCCACAAATTGTCTACACAGTTCCCAACTGAGGGCTGGTGAGTCCTTGCCTTGGCACTCCACCAGACAAACCTATAGAATAGTAACATGTTGAAAAATCAGCCACGTCTTACACTCCAGTTCATTAGAGTAATGGTGTATAACAAACATCTGTACCTCATTATCCTCAGTGACACAATTACGGCACAGGGATAGTCGAGTCCAGAACCTAAATCATGCCTGGTCATAAATCATACATGTTTAATGATCTGTGCTTGGAAAAAGATACGTATACAAATATACCCAACATAAACGTCATACTGGACCATGGATAAGTGTCCGTCTTAAAACCACACAGTTACGATTACCTATGGTTATCTTCAATTACACCATGATTTTTATCCAAAAACAAATGTGTACTGGGTAGCATGGTGCCTCTGTTGGTAGCACTGTCACCTCCCACCTCCAGGGTTGCGAGACTGAATCCTGCTTTCACTCTGCAGCTGTGTCCAGCCTTCCGAGGAGGTATTCAAATGCTGAACGTGTCACAGTGGTACGACAAGGCTGTCCCATTTCAAAGGCTCCTTCAAAAGCAGCCTAGAAATGAATCCTTTTCCCAAGCAGCGAAAGATCTGCAGATGGATCCTTCACAGCCCAAACCATCCCAAGATTCATTACGTGGATTTTTTGAAGGATGTGGCCTACAAAGGCTATGCCGACTGCATCCTTTGAAGGATGCAGCTCTTGAATTGGGACACAGCTTGTATGTCTAGAGTTTGAATGTTCTCTCTGTGTTGGACAGGTTTCATTTGGGAACTCCAGTTTCCCTCTGCAGTAAGGCAAAATAGCATCTGAAAATTAGTGTGTGTGTGTGTGTGTATTACATTGTGTATATTATGTGTATATTACATTGTGGGGACCCACATTTTTTTATCAGTCCCCACAAGGGGAAACTCAATTTTACAAAAAGTTGTGACTGCAATCATAAAACTAAAAATGTCAAAAGTCTTGTATTTTGTTCAGTTTCTTATGGGTAAGGTTAGGGCTGGGTAGGGGTTAAGGTTGTCATAACTGGGATTGGGGTTATGCCCATAGAAATCAATGGGGAGTCCCCACAAAGACATAGATACCTAATCTGTGTGTGCGCCTTGCAATGGGCTGGCATCTCTTGCTTTGTGCCCTTTTGATTTATGAATAGACCATAACAATAGGGTGTGCACCTCAGTAGGGTTAGGGATCCCATTGTGTCCCATGGATTAGTACCCTGTGGTTGCAAGAGTGATCATATCACTACTGGGCTCTTGAACAAGGCCCTTAACCCAAAGATCCAGGGGCACTTGGATCTGGCTGACCTGCACTTTGACACCAAGCTGTCCTCACCTGTATGCTGCTTAGGACCCAAGCCTCTGCTGAAATAGCAAATTTAAATAATAATTACTATTATGGTTCTAACTCTTGGATCTTTGGAAGATGGAAGGACTTTCCTCTGTTCAAAGTCTGTCTACCTCAGTGGTATCAACAGCTTTCAGACGAATGAGGTCATCAAAGCAATATTGGATGAAGGCCAAAACACTCATAAAAATCTATCGGAGGCAGGCCTCCAACTTCTCCTTTAAGATCTATTCTTGCAGTGTAACCATTACAGGAAAATTGAGACTTAAAGTCTGGCGTGAAACTTTACAAGACCAAAGGGAATTCTTTCATGTAGGTATTTATCCACATCTGTACAGTCAATAATTGAGGGTGGGGATATTGTTTGAGAGAGGTTTTATTCTTTATTTAAAGTTCTGCCAAAGGAGGCCTGAATTGCCTAGAAAGTAGCGAACGTTTAATTGACTTAAGGCCGATCACCAATGTATCTCATGAAATCAATTAGCCAATGAGAGTTAAGACAGACAGAATGAGATGCAGGTGGAGGGAGCAAGATTGGGGGGGGGGGCGGCAGGGGGTTGTCAAGCGAGAAGGGGATGTCGCAAACACGTTTTCCTCATTTAAATGCAGCAGAACAGCTTGGAAAGATCCATGGAGCTATTTTTTTCTGTCAATTTCTTGAACACTGTAGGCATACACAGTGCAATAATAATTATGTGGTAGGTAATTAAATCACTGCTGAAATCTTTGCATAAATTAACTTCATCTCCATTTAAGCCTCAAGCTGATATTAGACAAGTAGGAAAGGTTATGAACTATGTTCCAAACTAATAAGAATGACTGTTTGGTGCAAAAATAAATATTGGATAAATTGACCATGAAGAATCCCAGAAACAAAAAATTAACACAGGAACAAATTGGACTTAACAGCTGTTCTGCTGAGCTGAGATCACAGTTAGGAATGTTGTCTGTTGGCAGTGTGAGGTGAATGTGTGTGACAAGTGATATGAATGGCACAAGCAAGCACGTTGTGGAAGGTGGAGACTCACCAGCGAGCTGAAGGATTGTTTCTCTGGGAACAGCAGGCTGCAGGAGAGGCAGTCCCGCTGACAGTCGGACGTTCCCGGGTCACATGTGCACAGAAGCAACAGCAAAGTCCACAGGGACTTCATGACTGCAGTCGCAGGGGAGGGAGCAGTTATCAGTGGAGGAACCCATAGAGATGGAGAGAATCGTGGAAAAAATGGGATTCTTCTGTGGGGTCTCTCATTGCTGATTGTTAAACTTTGGCATACATTTGGTGAACACTTATGTATGAATTTAAAACACTACATAAATGTGAATTAACGAAATGGTAAAACACAGGAAAAACATGGAAATACTGTAGCACTGTAAAACTTCTACAATAAAATGTAAACTAATTTTAATTGACAATCATATTTAATGTTACCATATGGTACATATACACTGTCACAAAATGTATCTTAGAGGGTACAATTTCTTGTCACTGGGGCTGTACTCTCAAGGGTCTGCCAACTGTACCCTACCTGTAAGTAAATGTACTTTTTAAGGTATAGAAATGAACTATGAGGAACATTTTTATACCATTGGGGGTGCATTAATGTTGTTTGTACCTTGGGCTACAAAACCAGGGTTGTACCCTTTCTTCTGACAGCATGGTATATATTAATGTCACTTTAAAAACACGTCACAAGATGCCAAAGTCTGGGGAATCACTGCATATGATCAATTTAAAAACTTATAGTAAAGACATATGCTTGGTGGAGAAGAAAGATATTCATATCCATGAATCATTGCTCATTAGAGTGAACAGTTTGATTGTCTTTCCTGAACTATTTTAAAAAGTTAACAGAAATAACCACAATTATTTTGCCCACCTAACATGAGTTAAATAGATAATTTGTCTCTAGGGTAAATACAAAGGCTAAAAGACTTTAAAGACCTTTTCTCTTAATTAGCAAAACTTATTTCCCTTAAATGCAGCTTGAATTAGTCCTTGAGGCATAAATGGAATAGAAGGGATTTTCGGGTTTGTCAGCCATTGATTGCTACTTCCCACACTCTGCATTAGTCACCAGAAACAGATTACAGCTACGTCATGAAAATAAAATACTGCCTGTCAGGTCCTATTCAGAAAAACTGAATATGTGGGATATAATTTCCTTAAAGAATGGATGAATTTTTTAACTGCACTAAAGCTTTAATAGTTGTCCATGTGAATGAAGACTGTCTAGAGGTGTTTAAGGGACAAGTGAATACAAATATTCTTTACTTTAAAATGAAAAAGAAGACCAGATTGCTCACATTTGAGCTATGCATGCAGCCCTATTCTGTTGGTGTGTTTGCATGAAAAAGCTTATCAAACAGTTTTCTGCAGAAGTTAATAATACAGACATGAGAAAAACAGCTTTGTGGAATCACAGCAAATGCGTGATGTTTTCAGGCTATATTTGATTTGATTTAATAATAACCCCTTTTTCTCTTAGTATGGAGACCCAAACACTAAATTAGACAGTATATTCTAAAACACAACAAAATCTTGACAATGGTTGTTGCATAAGGTACAAATAAGCTAAACGCACTGCTTCAGTCACCTGACAAGTAATTTATATGACATGAAGACCAGCAACATTAAACTCTCCATTAGAGATAATATCGTACGAGCTTGATAATATCAGTAATATGCACTATTTCAGGAATGAAATAACTATTAAAGCACACGCACGCGCACAGACACACACACACACACACATACACACACACACACACACACACACACACACACACACAGGTTTGTAATTATATATTTGTGGGGACTCTCCATTCATTTCTATGGGGAAAACTCTATTCCCAACATGACGACCATAACCCCTACCCAGCCCTAACATCAACCCTAAGTAACCAAGCTAAATAGAAGACTTTGACAGTTTTAGTTTTTTGATTGCACTCACAAATCTTTGTGGGGACCATGAGAAATGGTCCCCCCAACATCAAAGTAACAAAGTAACTTTCTTTATCTGAAGGAAACCAAAGTAATGACTTTGGTCAGAACTAGTTAATATTATTTGCATAACCATCTGAACAACAAAAAATGAAATGCCATTCCCATGGCTGGGATACTACGTAAATTATTCTATTATTCTGAAAGAAGAGTACAACTGATTGTGACTGACATGCACAAAATCAACATACTTCAAAGTTTCTGAGAAAAATCCGAAATCCCAAATTCCTGAATAGTAGAATAATCATAACAGACCAAATGGAAATAGAAGGTTGCAAAAATAGCAGGCAATTAGTGGATAAAGGAAATCTAAACAACAGCTTAGCTGGCTTGAAATGCAGATACATTAATGTCAGTTAATAAGTTTATAATAATATTTTTTTTTCAATAATGCTTTAAATATATTTTAAGGTTTTAATCGTGACATCAGTGTTCCTACAATCTTGTGTTGTTCGTCACACTCAACATGCCTCAAACACACATTGAGCTGCTTGTAATTTTTTTTTACATAAATGCTGATATCCACTACAAATGCCTGGCAAATTTAAAAGACATGTTTAGAATATTCTTAACACCTCTTTAAGTACATTCTAACTGTGAGCTGCTATTGCTTAATACCCAATTTATGTCCACTTAAAAATAAATCGAAGTATACTACTGCTCTTGAACAAGTCCACAACTGAGAAGGCATGCAGCAACATAATCTACTGGTAGTCTGTTAGAGACCAGTAATTAATGGGATAAGTCCAACTGCATTCAGCTAATATGAGAAATAATATCCAATTCTGGCGCATGGTTACCTCAGAGTAACATTTGTAGGTGAGCTGACAAACAAACCTAAGAATGAACTGAATTTGCAGTCAATCCCAAAAGAATAAGGCATTCGGCAGATCTTTGGAAGTGCATTCATTTTATTTTTGGGCTATAAAGATGGGTAATCTGTGTCAGAAACATTGGGAACACAACAGGGTGCATCCAACCTGTGAAACCAGAAACCTGAGAAACTATTTAGATTCTGCCTTTTCAACAGAAATATATAGCATATTAATATGTTTAATTTGTATATTCTTTACTTCTTTTTAGTGTGGTTTTAAAATTTGTGATGACTCATCACAAGATCCGTGCAAAATTTCATTTATGCTGGTCTGGTGGGCCCTCTGAGGATTCATCCAATTGTATCTGTTCAAAAGACTGGATGTTTTTCATTTCACAGAGGCACTACTGGTGCAGAACTCTAATGCGGGGGCAATGTCAGCGCAGCAGATTATTAGGTATGGTGGCTTTCTGTTGAAAGACTACGTCTTTTATTTGAACGTTAATGTGTTTGGTTCCGGTCTCGGTAATGTCCGCTAGAACATCTTAAGATTGCTGCAATTTACTGTCCATTCCTATCGTTACATTTATTTTCTATTCATTTCTTTCGTCCTCCACTGTAACAAAATATATAAAAGCAAAGGTAGGGCACAGAAAGCAAGTTATTGATTGGACTTATCCAGATTTTTTTGCGTTCACCTCTGAACATACCCTGCAAATGTGTCTTCTCTCATTCATTTTAGTAATTCGCAGAGACGCCAAGACCCAAAATGATGCTTGCTTTTTGCCTGCAGACACATTACTGTAATAAACTTGCAGGCTCCACCAAATGTCTTACGGTTAACATCACTCCTAAGAAAGGTACCAAATACAAAAAAATGAATGCAAAGCATGCATCAAGCACTGCATAAAGTAAGGGTTAAACAATATGATGAACTTAACACAATATTCTAATGTGACTCCTCAGATGTTGGTCAATGCAAAGTCCTACATATTAATTGAAAAAGAATAGCATGTCTAATATTTATACATGTATTAAGAAATGAGATCAAATGAAGCTTGCCTTTATTTCAAAGTAAACTAATTGAGTAATTACTAATTGTGTGATGCCCCATGGGAGCTGATATCCCCGGTGGCAGTTCTGAGTGCTAGTTAGTACCATAACCTGAGTTCAGCTAATGGATGTCAAAATCATTGGATAAAAGCAAATAATGATGAACACACAAGACAAAAATGTCCTAAATTCGGAATATATAGAAAGCCTGTGCTCAGCAGAAGAATAAGCCACAGCATAATCAGTTTTATTTTAATTTTAATTGATGATACATGATGTTGTAGTTGACTATTTAATACCTTTTATTAATGAGCTAATTATTTGTAGGTAGATAGATGTATAGTTAGTTACAGAATCACGTATTTGTTGATTTCCTTATTTATTTCCTGAATGTGAAGAAATCTGAAATAAAATATGCATTGTGGAGAATATACAATGAAAACTGGAGAAAATCAAGGAGACAGACTAGGTTAAGAATCGTATGTGTTTGTGGATTATAGCCGAAGAGGCAGTGGTACAATTTGCAAAACTGCCAATATTCCTTACGTTATACAAGTGAACGTTAATGAATGCCTTAAGGTAAAAAAACATTTCTCAAAATGCAGGTAAGCTATGCATTAATGAAGTGATTATATACAGGTATATAAATATATCAAATATATACAAATATATCAACCTATATCGTCATTTAGCTTATCGTCTCTGTGAAATTCTCGACAATACACATCGCTGTTTTTTTCTGCATTTAAATATGGCTATAAAACAAGCAGTACACGTGTTTCCAATCCCCTGGTCCAGTGTTTTACATAAATTACAGTCATTGACTCAGTTCCTGAGCAATATATTTTTAACATTATTCTACATGCTGGGTGATTTTACAAAACATACATGAACAAAAGGGGTATCTAATGTATGCCACTTGTAAGACAATTTCACTTTTGGTAATATAAGAATATATTTGGAATATATAAAATATATAGACCACTAGCACTCATGTTTTGAGAGGACTGAAAAAGTGAACATTGAATGAAACCTTCAAAACACATTTTCTTATTTTATGACAATATCAAAGAAATCTAAAATTACTACAATCACAGGTAATTAAAAAGCGGAACATTTTATGGTCAAATTTGTGGTCTGTGTATTTTTTAGGTATGTACAATGTAAGATTCTATACGTCTCAAAGATGTCTTCTGTTCTAAAGAGCAAGTAAAGAAAGAAAACGAGGATACATTTTACATGGTATATATTAATGTTCACGGAAGACAACACAGACCAGTTACTGTGTTTGTGTGTGTCAATGTGAAGCATTTGGTTTATATAGAATTTCTCCTTATGAGTCCTTAGACCATGTTTTATGCAACTCACTAATGCCAACCTGATTCTCTCAAACTAAAATTCAAAATTACTTATTATTACTTATCACTTATAGTTATATTAAACTGTATCTGAGCTACCTTTTGTTTAATCTTTTATACAGTGATACAGGATGCTCAAAAATATTAATATCAGTTACACTTGTACACTCTCAGAAAAAAGGGTACAAATTTGTACCTTTGCTTGTCACTGGGGCTGTACCCTCAAGGGTCTGCCAATTGTACCCTTAGCTATATATAGGTAATTGTACCTTTTAAGGTACAGAAATGGACCTTTGTACCCTTTTTTCTGAGAGTGTAGGACCCAGTGGCCAAATAATTAGATTAACAATTTCCTTGTCTAGGAATCAGAAGACTATTGCATTTCTATTTCAAATGATATTAACTGAAATATTATAATTGCCTATAAAATACAGTTCAATTGTGTAACTGCAGTTCAGTTTTAACAAGTAAAATAAGCAAAAGTAATTTTAATGGAAAGTTAAGAGAATTCATATCTGAAAATCTTTGGGAACAAACAAGCAATTGCAAATTTCTTTTTCTGCCCTGAAAATCATTGTTAAAGAATAATGAAGAATAATGTTCTGTTTTTAAATGATTTTAATTATAGTCAGTTCCCATCATGCAATTTGGACCTAATTATGATTCACAGATCTCTCTACTTATGAAGTAACAATGGCCATCTAATGAATATCAGTAGAAAGCACTTTGCTAACTCCAGAACGTTAAACATGAAACTGAACACTCGGAAACGAAAATTCCATCCACAGTCTGAATAGACACCAATTACCTGTTCCAACCAATGACATGTCAGGAATTAGAATAATAATAATAATAATAATAATAATGATAATAATAATAGTTTATTGTTATTGTTCTTATTATTGTTACTGTTATTATTAAACTGTATGTATGACAAGTGTCTGATTTAGAGGTGATAATGCAGGCTTGGTCCTCCAGATCACACGGACAGAAAATCTTCAATGGAGCGCAGCACCATTAAACACGACCCACAACACAGTGTGCAAGATTATCAGGCAACACATGCCACTGGCTTGTTCCAATACGCACCTATGGCTATAATTCACAAAAGGCATACAAGCCTTTGTATTTTATGGTAGAGCACCATAAAGCACAGGATGTATTTAAATAAAGAAGTTCATCACACAAGTACAGTTACATTACTAAGTACCTTCTTTGTATTTCAGGAAACAAATCATTACTATTTAAAATGAATTGCAGTTTCAAAGAATATTGCTTTTTAATTACAAATACATCAATCCAGATGAATGGAAGGTGACCCAAGGAAAGAAAAAATGCTCTCAGATGTGTATTTAAAGAAAAACATTTAGACCCAAGAGCAGTTTAAAATGAAATGATAGGTACTGGAATAAATGAATTATAGCCCAAACACAAAAAAACAAGTAAATGAAAGAAAGACAATACTGAAATTTAAATACTCAAAAGTAATATATTTTTACAGAACCAATAACAAATTATATAACATAGCACATATAATATAAGCTACTGCCAGAATTTAGTTAATATTACTAGTGTACAGTTTTCAGATGAAATTAAATAAAAATTTCCAAGTAAGGAAAGTTAATCCAGGACAACCAGGTTGCAGCCTTACCTGTATGTTTTGTTGGGATACTGTGTGCTCTGATGTGTTTGAAGGTTACAATGCGCTTTTTCTGTCTTAGTAACCACGAACTGCATGTTGCTATATCTCCTTCTTATAGCGACACACCCCCTTTTTTTGGTCCAGCCCATCCATCCCCCCCCCCCCCAAAACTCACAGACACAGCGATGAAAAGGGAGAGCACGTAAAAGAGAGAGAGCAAGAGGGAGAGTTTATTACACATAGAGATTGACAGAAACCCATTACTGAGTCAATGCCAACATATAAGCTATTTCTTACGTCAGTGATTACGTTTTACGGTATCCCTCCAAATGAGCTAAAAATACACCTTAACCCAAGTTATATATAGTTAATTCGCAATCATACCCAATGATCCATAACCTTTTCTTGTCCCAATACCTTGCCCTGTTAATATATCTAAAGCACTCCTCAGACTCCATTTGAATTTCTATACCAACAGACAGTTAAAATTTAAAATCTACAAATAACTTTTAACTTTGCTTTTATCACAAAACATTAAGCTTTGATTAAATTATATAAATTTCAAATGTGTCAGCTGCTTCTGAAGGTTGAGTTATGGTGATTTATGATTATCAGCACTTGATAACTTTAGTGGCACCTTGAGTGTTTTGGAAATAGAAACCACAATAGACAGAAAAAAAATTGCTCATTTCCAGATTCAAGATCAAATAAAGTCTTAGCACTAATGAGGAACATGTGACTAATGCTTAGGTTGTACAGTGCATAGATTATTTTAGGGGCTTAATTTCAATGCATGTTATGGGATACGGGAGAAGCATTATTGTACCCTGATATTACTGACCTTTTTCCTGCTGCCGTTTCATATTTGGTGGTTTTGCATTGTGAATTTGAGATTTGCATCTCGATTTATTTTTGCGTATGGTCTTCATTGAGGCCTTGGCTTCTGTAATACTCAGAAATTTCCTTTAAGGATGAAAGGAGCAGACTCCCTGAGCAGAATCTAGACTGAAAAGAACATGGAATACTGAACACTAGGTGTCATCCCAAAGTAGTTTGTTGGATATATAAATGAAGACCCTGCAAGAGGTGGTCTGTTGTACTAATACTTACATTTTTTGCAAGAACAAAAGTCAATGAGGAATATTGAAAATCATTTCAATATGCATAACTGGATTCCACACCTTGCTGTTTATTGGTCAAGGATTATGTACTCTGATCCATAACTGATGACTAATATACTGACAAAACTGTATTCATTTTCTGAATTGTGTATATAATGGTCTCTGGCTGGGTTGGAATATTCCAGTCATACAATATCTGGGTAGGAGAAATACATAAAATCTAGAATTTTGTGTGAACTGTATTGTATGGTTTAAATAGGTATAAAAATATCGATCCATCTGTTTTCAGCCAGCACTTATCCAACAGAGGGGTGGTCAATTTCAAGAAGCATGGAATACAAGTGGTATACACACAGGACAGGATCTCCTACAAGGTACTCCGGGCCCCCCACTGTATTAAGGCTAGTTCTGAGTCAACGTTTCACCAGAACACCATGTTTCTGAATAGTGAACTTAGAGAACACAGTCAAGTAGTAAATATGTGAACCATATAAAAAGCAGGAGATATATAAAAACATACCTCTTGACTCACGTTCATATTCAGCTAGCTACACAAAAAGTGTTTTTAATTACTAGAATAACCTTCAAATCCAAAATCCAGACCAAGATTTTGTTTCAACCAAAATATTAATTAAAATGTTAAAAAAAAGAGGTAAAAATCCATATTGGAATCTTTATACTGATGGTACATACCTAAGATCTGATCAAAAACTTCCTTGGCAACCAGCCAAGGAATTTATAATACAAAAATGATTTTAACCACCATGATACACTGTGCGTCTGTTGACATGGGAGAAGAAAAAAAAATCGGACAATTAGGCATTTGGCTGTGATACAGCGATTAGACGTTTCCCCAAACAGGAAAGGTGTCTTTGTGAGTCTCAGCTGAATGACGCAAATAACTGGATTTAACAGCTGTGAAGCATGTCAATAACACAGAGGAAGTAGGACTAGGGTAACAAGTTGCTGCCAGGACCCTTTCTAGGACACAAGAGCTCCATGGCCAGACTTTGGCTTTGCGGGCACTTGCTGATTACGACAGCAATGTCGCTCTTTACAACAGGGACGCCAGTCTGTGGCTGATGAGGCCCAATGGAAAACGTCAACATTTTCGCCAACATTGGGCAAAAGGAGCCAGGATATAGCCTGCAAAACACAGTGAAAAATAGCAATTCAGCTTCAGAACAGAATTTTTAGCTAGTAACCTGCATCGTACCTTTTCAAATTTCCTCTAATGTTATCAGCCCTTTACTACAGACATATGTGCAGGATGCATGAAGTTGATTTTATCTATACATGACATATGAAATAGATTTTTTGTGTTACTCTTTGAGCCCATGTAATTGTATTTTCTAGCATGGAGTTTGCCGCATAAGATGACTGCAGCGACTGCAGTATCCTGCTGGGGAAAAACAGAAATTATCACATTTAGCAGAATGATACATGATTCTTAGAGTATAACTCTCATGTGTTTTATGATTAATGAGCTATAATTTTAGACGGTAAAGTTTTGTCTGGGGCTTCTAATGATTGTCTAGTCTCTTTAGGTTAAACACACAATATATATATATATAATTAAATCAGAATGGCATAGGAAAAAATAATATAAAAGGGATGTCATAGGAATAACAGAAAATTTCCTGGTAACGACAAAAGACACATTCTTACTGCAAAAATATATTTACAAAATTCCAGGCTTTTTAAATCCCCTAGGAAAGGCAAACATTTAGAAGTCAGACCACAAATATTTTGAGGCAAACAGGATAACTCTGAAAAACATTTAAAAAATAATTTACTAAAATACAATTAGGTTCCAACTAACCTGTTGCAAGATTTCTTAGATTGTTACGATTCGTCCTTAGCTGGGTGAACTCTGCCCATTCACTAATGATGGATGAACAATCTGAATTCTGTACAATCTGAGGATTTCTGTCATACATCTGTAAGTGTTTGAACTTCACATTCAGGCCACTTGCAGTCAATAATCTCCTTAGTGAAAGGCTTGTGATGATAATGGAATAACCCACCCAGAACCAGGCTTTTTTTAAATGACATGCCAGATACGTATGTATACTCATAATTACAATAATTGTTCAATATTCTCATCTGGAATTTTTGTTGTTTTCCTTGTGTAACATTGTGATTTGATGTGAAATGCTTGAATATTAAGTAGTCATGTCTTATGTAGAGTTCCACAGAATGCATGTAAAAAATATGCGATTTGCATAAGAGCAGCCCTTGTTTTTAAAGGTTTTGATGGTCTGGTCTAGGCCTATTGTTGCCAAGAAGTAACAATATATAACAATATATAATATAATATAATATAATATAATTCTTGATATATATTAATTACATAAAAGCCATCTTACCGATCTATCCGTAGCTCATTTATGAATGTTTATATAATGCTTATAAGGGCATTTCATTGCCACAACTTCTAATTACAAGTTATAAAGGTCTATGGCACTTCATAGAACATTTAACAAAGAGACTGGAGGTTGTTCTTGCTTTTTAACATGTAATTCAATCTCATTATATTTGTAAATGAATTAGTACATTGAATGCAATCATATTTTGGTCAGAGAATACATAGATATCGAATTAGTCCCAAACTTCAACACACCCTTCTTTCTTTTAGGGAATGTTTCCATTTATTCATGACTATTTTGTCAGATGGCGGGATGTCATTAGTGAAGTGTTCCCTAAGGCAGAAATTTTCATTAAGCAATGCCCCAATTTCAAACACGATTACTCAAATCAGCTCTCTGCGCTCTAGTGGTCAAAGTCCCTCTTGATTCGGGTGAAGCACTGAATGACGAGTGACTATGACACAGCTTTCAATCTAAATGTCCCTATTGGGTCCCCACAGTATAGGCCGTGACGCGACCTTGAGCCCCGAGGTGTAGGAGATTGTGGTGTCAGGTAAAATTCAGTTTGCTCATATCGAAAGTAATTCATCTCGACTGTCAAATTTGTGGTCAAGTGAAACATTAAGTTAGAAGCATATTTATTTCATTGTCTGATGCTCATGTTCAATAACATTTGAGTCCAGACAGAGTCTTGCGTGACTGTCATTACTCAGTTTTGGCATAAAACTGTTAAATAAACAAGTTAATCAAAGTGCTCAAAAATTCAAGATTCTTCATCGTTATAACATATATTGGTTTAACTACATTACAAGATCACAAAGATTTATGGTCTACAGTGAGAGCACTTGACTATGGTAATGACTGAAGAATGCATTTTAACAAAAAAAAGTAGCTGTCAAATAAAAAGCAGATTTGACGGAATATAACACATAGTACACCTTTTGTTTTTACAACAGAAGCATTCTGATATCAAAATAAAATAGTCATGAGGTACCCATGTCACTATTGCAGTGAATCTAACTGATTGTTTTCAAGTAAGATGCAGAAAATATGTGCAGATAGACATCTGAGCTTGGGATATAAGCAATCATCACTTCACAAGTGAAAAACTGTTATTAGAAAGGAATAACATGTAAGGATTTAATAATCAATACTCAGTCTTTCAAACATTGATCTGTTCTGTAACATAGTTACTGGAATGCTATCCTGGACTGAAACTTAATTATTTTCAACTAATTGAAGCAGATACTGCTTGAAATAATCAATGTATATGGATGATATTATGTGTAAAATTATAATTACATTCCTAATCACCTAAATTATATCATTTTCAAGAAGCAACCTCATTATCCCATACAGATATCATTAATCAAACCCATGACAAATGAAGGAAAACATTATTTGAGGGATTATAATTTATCGAAGGAGGAATTTGTCAATGAGCCATTGTACACCTAGTAATAACTGCTTATTACATGTACCATATTTAGCTTAAAATTGCTTAAAATAATGAGCATTATATATGGATACAAGGGCTCAAAATTATTAGTCCATTGTCCAAGTAAGTGAATAAATATGTAAAATAAAAGTCAAGTGATTTCTATGATCAAGTTCTGGATCATACCTCCAGACTGGGAATGGCAGACTTCAGACACACATCAGTGTGCTCATATGGTTTGCCAAGGCAAAAATCATATCCATTAATTTAATCAACATCACTAATTAAACACTCATTAAGTATTGCAACACTTAATGAGTGTTTAAAAATTACCCTGAAGAAGGATGATAGACAAAAGGAGAATGTGAAGGAGAAAAGAACACAGCATGGATAGTTTAGGGATTTTTCGTTTGAGTATTATGATTTTGGTTTGAATGTTTTGTTTAGTTTATTTATTTATTTTTTAGCAATTTGGCATTAGCAAGAATAGTGCTGTCTATTATACAGTACCTGTTTGTATGCGTGAAAGGACAAGAGTGAAATCCCCGACAGAAACGCTGATGTTCATTTCCAGAGACTAAGAGGTGAAATGGTTTAATTACTACAATAGTTTTGGGCAATATTATAAAATTCAGAAATCAAAAAAAGCTTAGAAATATGGTTGCTAAAATATTGTATGTTGAAATGTTAAAATTACAGCCCACACAAAATGGTCCTCTTTGGTATGGAAGTATGGAAAGCAAATATACAGCTTGATCAATATCGACTAAAACAGTATTTATGCATTTACATGTGAATTAGATTCAAAATAAAATCAAGAGGGAAAAAATGGCCTGGTAGTTGTTTGATAGGATAAACCTTATCTCTGCGACTGCAGTGGTGTACTGTGAAGGAACTGGCTATTTTGTTGACTCTTGCATTCAGGAATTCAATACATCTTGGGCAGGAAAAATTGGGATCTTCATATGTTTCCAACATACCGATGTATTGATGTCATGATATTTCTTTAAGCATATCTTTCTACTTAATAACAGTCATTTTAATAGAATCATTGTGTCACTGTGCTAGCTGCCAAAGTTTCCCGGCAGTTCTGTACACTTTTGGTCAAGCACCCATGACAGACAAACTATATTCTATCAATCTTCAAAAACTGCTGGCATCTAACAATCGCAGAAGAAGTATAGAGCAAACAACAAGTATTTCCTTTAGTACTGGAAGGTAGGATGGATACTGAATTGAAAACTAGAAATTTTAATAGAATTTGTAAGGAGATGTTAAACTATGGCGCATGTCAGTATTGATAATGATCACTGAAGGTTAACTTATCTTAATAATTGACATCTCTTTGGACAGGATTTCAATAATCTAAATGGCCAAAATCCAAGTTGTCTTAAATAAAATATTAAACTTGTTTTCATGTTAAAATGAAGCCGCATGGCATTAAACATTCACTTTGCAACCCTAATCATGTTATTAGGTTGGAAACTGGATTGATGGATAGACAAAATACTCAGCCATTATATATAGGGCAGTATTTAATACATGCATCAATGTATGTTCTCATTCAGTTTATAAAGTCCTTTTTTTGGAAATTAAAATATGTCAATATGTTAAAAAAAAACAAAAAAAACATTAAATTAACAAGCAGTAAAACACCATCCTATTCTGCTGTTTTCATATGGCAGTTTTGTCATAAACTTCTTATAATTTACTTACAACACACTAGTAGCTATTTATTTAGATAGACCGGTAGTGTGTCTCCATGTATATCCGGAAGTCATTCCTCAAAGTGGCAATGTCTTGTGAGTCACCTTAACTCCATCATAACTTGTCTAACAGACCTCTGTGAGGTCTGTTAGACAATAGAGCAGATAGTACTTGAGTGCACTTAAGAATAAGAAAGATTATTCAGTATGAGTGCATCTTAGCTTGCCACAGAGCCAGTGTCCCTGATAGATGTGTAGATATTAATGCTGCTGAACACAGCAGGTGGTTCAGGCGTGACCAGCAAAACGCGTGATGCTACAATAGCCTGATGCAATTCAATGCTTAACAGGCTCAATTTCAGATGTTGGCCTGTGCTAGTTAGCAATTAATGAGGAACCAGTGATTTGATCGAAAGAACCTGGGAGACTTTCCAGGTAATCTCCGCTCCTATTCATCACTGAGCAAAGCACAACTTTTCGGTCATGACTGGTTCTATAACTGGCAAAAAAAACAAGGTGCAATTACTGCTTATATCCCTTCAATTTTAAGCTGTAGATGACCTCTGTTTGCTCTAGACATCGATAAATACGTCTGGCCTTGCTCGTGGGAGTTTTACTTACACAAAAATGTTCTGAGGGCAGAACAAAAAATAATTGTTTCAGAGAGATAACCGACCAGATTGTAGAGGAGGCGGGACCAAGACATCTGATTGGTTGGTCTGACATCTGACCAAGAGCTGATCGGTTATCTCTCTGAACCAATCATTTTTCGTGCTAATTTTCAGTCCGGGAGTTTTACGCCCAGTTCCAGCCCGTTTTGTGTTTGCGCTAGGAGAACTTTGATAAATGATGCCATAGTAGAAGGCTTATTATCCCAATAAATTTATTATTGACATTTCCAGAAGAAAATAATAAATAGTATATTAAAGTAACTATTAAAGCAATTTTTCAGCCCTGCCTGGTCTCTGTCTAACATCCATCATTTGAGAAACGTCCAGTGATTAGCAATAGCAAGCAATTAGTTGTGGCACCTCTGCAGCCATGCACTGCGTTCACTCAGTGCTAAATGACATGCAACCACACTGACGTGCGTGCCATGCTTTTGCGCATTTCTCTATGCAGAGCAATCATGGTCTATTGTGTGTGTGTGCATGAGAAAACTTGCTGGTTAACACTGTAAAGTGTCGGCAATTCTCCCGAGTCTCCCCATTCGCCACTTTGGGTCTGGCTGAAGCTGATACATTAATTTCAATGCTTCGGTGTAAAACCACCGCGGCGTCATCAACACAACAAAAGGCATTAACAGGAAGTTCAACTAGACCCTTGGTGCTTGGATAGCCAACGCTGCTGTATAAAACCAAGAAGACTAGGATATTCATCTACATGTACTGAAGTTGTCCTACTGCAATGAAGCCCAAGGATCCACTACTTGCTTTCCACATGCAGAGACAAGGACTGCTAACCACACAAGTCACAAACACATATAATATTAAGGTTACAAATCCCTGTCATTAACTATACTTATATAAAGAGTCCCATATACAAATATAGTGATCGATTGTTGTTTATGCCTGCTGGTGATGAATAAGCTCTCAGTATATACTGTAGTGCTTTATAGAAGCTAAATAAAGTTTAGTTGAGTTTACAAAGTCTACTTCAATGATATAGGCCAATTTGGTAAATGTGCATGTAATCGACTCACCACAGTTGTCTCAAGGATTCATGACTTCAAATTTATGTTTAATCGATTTCATTTTAATCTCGCACATAATAAATGCTCCAAATGAGCTTTGACAATTAATAAATTAAATGCTACATTTACAGTTATTTTGTTTGAAAATAGAATATTGAACACAGATATATTTATTCTGTTCTGACACAGCTAAAGCGATTAATTGTGTGGAACAAACAATAAGTCACAAACACAACAAAGCTCGCTTCAAGAAGGGTAAGAGTATAATAGCTTGAAGGGAATGAATCCATAAACTTTCCTACACCATCTATTAAAGGTCCAGCAGCAAAAAAAAATGTTGTACTGACAAGGGTGAGAATTTTTAGAGAGGGTTTATCTTTCCTCCCAGCTCCTGTTCAGCATTATTTTTCAAGCCATACAGATAAGACTGTGAGAAACTAAGAGTGTTGAGTAACAGAAAAAGAAAAAAAAACAAGGAAATATTGTCAGTCACTCTGAAACTCCAGCAAGCACTATAATAAAATACATCCCATACTAAACTGCATTGTAAGTCTCCTTCAGCAGAATGTCCTCTTTTGGATCAAACAGAATCTTCTGTTTAGCTGTTCATTTTAATCGAGGGGTGGCATGGTGGTGCAGTGGTTAGCAATGTTGCCTCACACCTCTGGGACCAAGGTTCTGTGTGCGGAGTTTGCATGCTCTTCCCATATCTTTGTGCGGTTTCCTCTGGGTATTCTGGTTCCCCCCACAGTCCAAAAACATGCTGAGGTTAATTGGAATTGCCAAGATTGTACATGTGCTAGCTAATGGTGACTGAGTGCGCCTTTCATAGGGTTGGTGCCCCCTCCAGGTTTGTTCCCTGCCTTGTGCCCATAGGCTTCGGAGATTTTTTGTATATACAGACGCTCCTCTACTTGAGAACGAGATACGTTCCGAACGGCCGTTCGTAACTTGAAATGTTCATAAGTCGTTATTCAACATCATTTTAAGGGTATACACAAGTACTAAGAACTAGGATGCTAGGAGTATGCACGCCACGCAGCTGCGCGGCGAGAGTAGCAGCCAGAAGTCGTACTAGGCAGGATTGGCGTGCAGAAAAAAAATTGATGTTGCGGGCAGGAAACGGGAGCCCAATGAACACAATTTGGACTTACAGTCCTCTTTGTTTGTATGTCTGAAAGTTCGTAAGTTGGAAGTTCGTAAGTAGAGGAGCGTCTGTATATATATATATATATATATATGGTTCATGAATTTGAAAAAGGTGAGATGGCAACACTGAGAGTTATTAATCACTTCTTCATTAAAAAAATCTGTTGAAGGATGCACATGTAACAAATAAAGGTAAATATTGGAATTCAAGACTTTAAAAATTAAGTAAAAATGCTAATTTCTGAATCATTAGTAAATACAGCTTTTAATTATCTGGAAATTATGCTTTTAAAAGATAACTCTTGATAATCGATGCAGAATGGTACGTGATGTTTTAAGAGTTGAACTAACTATATAGAAACTGAAGAGTCATTAATAATCCAGAGGAAAAAAACACTTATGTTAGTAAACAGTCTGGGACATTTCTTTTCCTCTAAGTGAAGACTAATGGCCAAAGCTGTTCAGATGGCATACTTAAAATCTAGAAAAAAGCCAGATGGATCGATTTTCATGTTTTAAGTATTACCAGTGACTGAGAATAACAACCTGTAAATAACTTGCTTACTCAGCTGTTGAATTACCCTAATATGCTCCATTTCCTGCATCTAAGGCTACAATTGATTAAAGGAAACAGATCACCTAAAAAGTAGAGAGCTAAGAGGCAAAAAAGGTCTTTAATCATCTACACATCATTGTTTAAATTAGTGTATGAGAGAACAATAAGCACAACCCTGTTTGCAAAGAAGTTGGGACGCTTTGTGAAAAGCAAATAAAGACGTAAGGCAATGATTTACAAATCATATGAACCCATATCTAAAACAGCAAATGCAATCTTTCACAGAGTGGTGAACCTCTCCCCATCTTCACCGCACACAGTCTTTCACAGAGTGGTGAACTTCTCCCCATCTTCACCGCACACAGTCTTTCACAGAGTGGTGAACCTCTCCCCATCTTCACCGCACACAGTCTTTCACAGAGTGGTGAACTTCTCCCCATCTTCACCGCACACAGTCTTTCACAGAGTGGTGAACCTCTCCCCATCTTCACCGCACACAGTCTTTCACAGAGTGGTGAACTTCTCCCCATCT
>JAODKC010000028.1:10833505-10849590 GCA_026777985.1 Mormyrops attenuatus
CAGTCTTTCACAGAGTGTCACGTGAACCTCTCCCCATCTTCACTGCACACAGTCTTTCACAGAGTGGTGAACCTCTCCCCATCTTCACCGCACACAGTCTTTCACAGAGTGTCACGTGAACCTCTCCCCATCTTCACCGCACACAATCTTTCACAGAGTGGTGAACCTCTCCCCATCTTCACCGCACTCAGTCTTTCACAGAGTTGTGAACCTCTCCCCATCTGCACTGCACAGGGGCTCTGCCTCTCTGGGTGGCTCTTTTCACACCCAATCATCTTAGTGACCTGTTGCTAATTAATCTAATTAGTTGCTAGATATTTAACCAGGTGTTTTGTTTTAGCATCACACAACTTTTCCAGTCTTGCTACTGTTCCAACTTTTTTGAAATGTGTTGCTGGAATGAAATTCAAATTGTTCATATATTTGTCATAAAACAACAAAATTTCTCTTCAATTCGAACATTTGATAGGTCGTCTATTTTCAATTAAATATGGATTTATATGATTTGCAAATCAGTGCATTCTGTGTTTGTTTACATTTTACACAAAAAAAGATTTTAAATGGTAAACCATTCAGCTTCCATTGAAAAAAATATTTGTATAGCTGGCTGTTTGTGAGTTAAAATAGGAGTGATAGCAAATGTGCAAGGGCATATGGAGGCATCATTTCAATATTTTAATGGGCTTCTGTCTACACCTCCAAATGGATTTGAATTCAGTAATACAAATGGCATCTGTTTCATGTGCAGTAGCATAAAGTTGGCTGTAGTTTTAGTTTTACATTTATTTTCTGCATTCTATGGTTTTGCATAAAAGCCACTTGAGCATTTGAAAGGTTCTAAGAAATCATCCATCCGGTCCATCGCCTGACACACGCTAAGCTGTTTGTAGATGCTGCGTCTTGGAAATGCAGGGCTGAAAAAAACCTCGGTTCTGCAGGGGTGAGGCAATGCCCCATGGTACCACCCATCAAAGCTCTCAGAAACACACAGGGACACAAACATATGTATGTCCTACCACTTGAAAATCCCATAAACATACAAGTATATGTTTTCAATGATAGAAAATTCACAAAGTCATACTCTTCATTATGGCTGTTGCCATAATGTTTTTGCATTTTAAAAAAAGCACATGGCACAAAGTGGTATGTGGTGCATTGGGTTAGGATAATGTCTGTGGTCAGAAGGTCATCGGTTCAAATAATAGTGATTTCACCACTGGATCCTTCGAGCAAGGCCCTTTACCCCCATTGTGCCAGAGACTGTCTGATCCTGCTTTTTCAAGTATGCATGTTGCTTTGGATAAAAGTGTCAGCTAAATAAGGAAAAAATGTAACAAAGGTGATTGACATAAACAAATGTATCATACTGCATTGAATGAGTGATCCCAAGCTCTACTCTTCAGAGTAGAAATGTATGTGTGAGGTGAACACACTGTTCTCTGTCCAGCCTAAGTCACCTTTTAAAATAGGATTTTCACCAGCACCCACATGCTGTCGTCACAGTATTTCAGGACCACCCACAAGTCTTGTCGATAATATCGATACGTCTTTCCAGGGTAAGAAGTTTAAATAGTTTAAATGCTTGAAGATTACTGAAAAAAGTATGGCTGGTGATATTGTCTTGAAGAAGAAAATTTTCTCACGAGAGCTGGCTTTAAATAAATATTTAGGGTACAATACACTTTGTTATTGAACATAAAGTATTTCAAACCGAGGAGAAATGCAAACAAATTATCGTTCTTGTACTACTGGAAGGACATATCTTACATATTGCATCCCCAAAAAATATAATTTAACGGAATGCTTTGATCTTCACTTCGGAAGCTGGAGCAGACTTACAGCGCTAAATATTTCAAGGCACTAAATGCAAACTTGAATATTAATTTCTTGAATATATGAATTTTAATAACATCCTCTGTTTAAAAAAGCAGTAGATCTACTACTGCTGGATATTAGAATCCTCGGCCGGGTGAAATACCTGCATGAGTCTCCAACTCAGATAAGAACATTTAAACTGGTACTAAAAGCATCAGAAAAGCACCAAAGCTCTTTTCGGCTGCTTCCTATAGAGTGCAGAAAGTACGAAAAAAAGAGAATTAACCTAATGGACTGTAGGACATAGGTACAAACTAAAGGCTGAGCAAAGACAAGAGACAAAAATAATGCGGAAAGAGGAAGGGGTTGGGGCAGTAACCTTTTGGCTTGCCTTAGGAATGAGATGACACACTTGAGCTCCTTTTAAAGGAATCAACTGTGTGGCATTTCCTCCTTAAAGCAACTTGGCCTTTACTTCATACTCCCGTGTCTTAAAAAAAAATTACATCAAATAACATTTCCACGTCTCTTACGTGCAACGGTTTCCTTCCTACTGCATCACGCACCCTCAGCCCCCAATGGCCTCAAATTGTCTTGGGCTTTAACGTCATTTACAAAAAAAAAACCTGGTGAAGGTGGGGGGCAGCTTGTAGGACTTATAAGTAACTGAACAGAGCTGCATAAGCAGGGGCGATTTTAGGATTTGACCCTTGAGGGCACTCTGACCCCTGAAAAAATGCAGGACGTCACCCCCTCCCCATGATTATTATAATTTTTTTTTGCCAGAACTTCCCAAGAGGAGGGGGGTGCCCACAAAGACATTTGCCAAGCAAGGGGTATGAAATGTATATGAAAATCCAGGACCAATTGCCAAATGATTTGGAAAAACGATTTTTCAGGGAGATAAGACCAAAAATGTGTGGGGGGGGGGGGGGGCGTCAAGCCCCCTTAAATCGGGTCTAGAACTGCCTATGTGTATAAGTAATCTGAATATTTCCCAAATGTGGGGCTGATCCCATCAAACAATCAAACACAGGGCAGAAGATCACCTTGGATAGGATGCCAGCTTAATTGTAGGGCACCTGCTCACACAGCTTACAGAAGCACAGTTATCTAACTGCCTGTTTTTGGACCGTGGCGGAGAACCTGTGCAACACCTGCATGTAAGCACACCTGCATAGTGTTCTACATTGGTCAAGATTGCTCGAGATCATTGTAACTCTATTTGGACAATGTAATTAGTTGCACAAATATGAAATGATTACAAACTAAGTCAAATAATACAAATTACAATACAAAATGTATTGACTAAACTATACATTCAGTCACAAACTTCATTAATTTCCTTCACACTGGGATGTCATCAATCATCAAATACCCCCAATATGATATATAAAGTTATTATTATTATTATTATTATTATTGCTGTTGTTGTTGTTGTTATCAGTATTATATATTTTGTTTCCATTGCTATTTATACTGCCTAGTAACATCTAGATTTAGAACAATAATTTCTCATCAAGAAAAAAAAATCAATAACAATCAATGTATCTCTTACAATAAAAGGTATAATACAGCCTGTGCTCAGTGAGGTAGCAAAGCACTGATATTTTTAAACCCCATAAATCTGTCTGGCTAAAGGGAATGAATTCAAATGAGGTGAAAAAAGGCTCCATTAGTCTACATTGAAACTGATAATTGCCCTGTGTGGCTACACAAATCACACTGGTGACCATACAAGATGCCCCCTCCCCCCCACTCTCTCCCTATACAACAGTACATTCACATTCACATTGTATCTACAGATATTTGTTAGAAGTGGTATTTAAATACATAACTGATAGTGTTTATAAATGAAATCAAAATTCAGTGAATATAACAGTAGCACATACTTTGCATGCAACAATGCAAATAAATAATTATGGAAGAGCAGAGACTAGTATAATTGGGTATCAGAAAGCCAGACAAATACGGCTTTTCTGGAAGACTGTAGGGTGGCGTCTGATACAAGGAGTTCATACTTGTTTCTTTGAAGTGAGTGTCAGCAGGATAACCATGCATGGAGGCTGTCAACTGAATAAGAAGGACTTACAAATTCTATTTAAAGGCAAAGCTCAATTGTCAAAAACAGCTCAGTGGAATTGGCAAAACAGTGTAATGTATACAGATATACAAACTCGGGTATCTGATTGTGTATTATATTAATATTAATATTAATATTCAGTGTAATTAAATATTTAATTAGTTTTAAGGTTTGTAACTACTGTGAATTACTCTCTGGAAATATTGGAAATGGCTTTTGAATTGTCTTGGGACTGTGTTTTTCCTGTCATATTTTAAACCCTGTGTATACTAATTGCATTTCCTGGACAAGGAATACATGTGGTCTTGGGACAGGTCTGCCACCGCAGGCATTTTCTCATTGAATTATTTCATTGATCTTTTTCAAACTTTGCAGACACATGGTCTGGGTAATGAACTTTTTCTAACAAATGGCAGACACATTGTAGGGGAGAATATCTGGAACTGATCAAATTTTGAGACAGATGGCCCCAAATATTAAAGCAGTGCTGCATAGTTATAGCAAAGGGAAGGGTGGTTTTGACACTTGATACTCTTAGTGCGATAACTCAGAAAGTTTTTGTTGGATCTTTTCCTGACTCCATAGACAATGTATGGCTGACAGTCTGAAGCTTTTCAAATTTTTAGGGAAACTGCACCAAAGTTTTAATAACGCTTCTTAGTGACATCAAAGGGAAGGATAACTGCAGTAGACGCTTGATCTTGTGAAAAGAATAACTATATTTTATTATATTACTCTATTTACTGTATTTGATATTTGACGGACCACTTCACAGAAACATTATATGGAGGAAAATCTACACCAATACACATGAAACAAATTGACCCTAAATTGAAGCAGCAGCTCTAGATGGCAGCAGGAGACGGAAAGGGAGGCTGTGGCAGCCATCTTGTGAACACCGTCATCAACTTTTTTTGACAAGCCCCCCTACGGCTGATATATTTCTCCTGACCACCACCCCCCAATGCCCACACACAGGCACATTCATTTTTACTCGATTTAGGTGTTGCTTTGCCATCACATTTTCTTTTAACACTACGTGCAGGTTGACATTCTCCCATGTATGTAAGCATTAATTGAGCAACTTTCCCGCTGTAAAACTTTGCTACGTTACTAGTCATAGCAGTACAGACTTATTCAATACATGGCGCCTTACTATTTTATAGATTTTAATGATTTTAATTTGATAGCATCATATAATGTGCACAGGCAAATAATGTATTCACATTTTAAAAAATGTTTCCAAAGGTTGCAATTTCGAAATAGATCTGCCCCAAGCTCAAACCACCTACACAGTTCTGTCCCCCCCTGCAATTCCACCAGGAGGGTGCGCTCCACAGTTTGATCACCTCTGATTTCAGCTACCTTTTTCAAACTTCCCCGGAACATTGTACAGCTCAGGTCATGCGACATGTGATGATCTTCTGAATATTCTAAAACACCATATTTTTTTCCCCCTTTGCCAGCCCCCCTCCTCGGCAAACTTTATTAGTAGCAGTCTGGTAGCCAATCAGCATAATGTATGGTGGGGAACTTCGTGAAAATTATGGTGGGGGAATTAAATTGAAGTTGGGCTTTTGACAAGGATTTTTTGGAGAGATGCTGAGAGTGTGTAAGGAAGGTTTGGTCTGTATGCTGCAGTACTTCCGTTCAATGAAATTCATTGTGGCCGACCACCCCTGATGTTGACATTTATCTGTCCAAGGCTAAAGATAGAGTTTGGGGGTGTGGGAGGAGTAGGAATTAGATGGGGAGGGGGGTGGTGGTGATGGGGATGTCTGGGGATACTGTTGTCATTCATATAGTATCTTTTTCTACTTTTTAGATAATTTTTTCGGGGGTCTGATTCTATTTGGTTGGATTTTATTTCTTATGACCCCTAAAAGAGAAATATGAAGCACAAGAGTGAATGGCATGGATTAGTAGCTGAAAGATACTTAGTTCCAGTCTTAAGAGCAGTATTTAAGTATCACTAACATTTGGTAAAGTGAAAGGATTAAACTCTGAATTGATCTGGTGAAAGTGTCTTCAAAAAACTACAACTAAATGAATAAATTTATGAAAAAGGAACGATGTAGCAAAGCATACACTGCAGCCATTGACACAGAGATCTCTCCATTAGCTGTTCAACTAAACACAATTATGACAGGCGGGTAGTAAAAGTCAGAGAGCCACCCAGAAGTAGCGACATAGGAGGCACTGCAGCTCCAGAAAGTGAACTAAACAATAAATGATGGAGAAACTGTTTGGGAGCTCTTATGCAGCGAACACTTCACTCGCATGGTCTCTTGACCATAAGGCACATGGTAGCAAGCAGTGAATAGAGTTCTGAAAGCTGCAGCAACTGCTTAAGGCGGAAGGGGTGGGAGGGGGGGTGTGAGGACTTGAGGTCACCAGCATTACTGCAGGATCAGAAGATGGCCATCAGCATGAAAGGTCTAGGTTAGAGGCAAGGCAGCGTTCATGAATAGCTCTTTG
This sequence comes from Mormyrops attenuatus, assembly GCA_026777985.1. Taxonomy (NCBI): domain Eukaryota; kingdom Metazoa; phylum Chordata; class Actinopteri; order Osteoglossiformes; family Mormyridae; genus Mormyrops; species Mormyrops attenuatus. The sequence goes on from JAODKC010000028.1 coordinate 10,839,882, forward strand.
CGCTTATTTTGGAATCTAAAAGTTTGTTCCATTTCGTACTATTGATTAGCCACTTTTGAGTAAAGAATAGATTCCAGAACTAAACATGATGATTCAGGAATTCAGTGAGTTACTTTCTAGCCTTCCAAGAAGAAATCTCTTGCTACAGGCTAAATTAGTTCCTTAGAAATATCAACAGAATTTTTTTACATGCTTTAATTAATCGCGTAGGTCAACTACTTGTTCCTTTGTTTGTTTGTTACAATTCTGTTCCAATTCAGTTGAACAGAGGGTGTCTTACACTTATCAAAGTCATTATTGAATTGTTAGATGTTTTCTGCTTTGTTCTACCCAGCTGAAACATGACATATACCTGAAACACCAGACAAGCTATTACTTACTGAGCATTTCTTTTAAAATGTAACATTTGTTTTCAAATCATGGCTAAAATGTAAGGTGACCAGATAATGTATAATTGAGCTAGGACCAGATTTGTAACATACCATGTTAATTGAAGAACGATTCATCCACCTGTTTTCAATTAACATTAGTGACACAAGCATGATGATTCAAATAAGTGCTCAAGTGAAATCAAGGTCTTTTTTAATAGAAATGGTAGCTCACAAGTCCTGTCCCGAGCTCAAAGAGTCCTCCCTGACATTATCTGGTCACTCTACTAAAACGCAAATACCAAGATACACAAATACCCTAAGCTAAAGACCGGGTGTCTCATATATCAAACTTTGGGTAAATTTCTTTGTGGGGAAAAAAATGCATACACGTATTTTGGCCGCCTTTTTGTGTGTTTGAAAGTTTGATAAATGAGGCCCCTGGTTTGCAGTAGATCAAACTCTACTCTCAATGCCTTCACACATGATGTTCAAACATCCATATTCCATTTGTTCCAACAAGAAAAGTCAATCAGAATGCAATCAATAAGAAAAGCAGCATAAAACAGAAGACACTTCATGTTTAAAAATACTTATCCCAAAAATTAACCAACTAATTTCAGGTATAATCAACCAGCGACTTTGGATTCCTAAACAGCTGAAAAATGTATGATACATAATAAATTAAGAGTATTTTTATTTAACACTCCCAACCAAACATTACAATGCAACACATTCTTCTAAGTTCTTAGTAAGGCAAGGACAATGCACTGAATCAATTGGTGAATCAATAAGGTGCCAGTGTTTGCTTATCATCATCTGAAGGATCTTGACCGGTGGCCATCCCATTGGGAACAGCTATTGAGTGTCCCTCATGATGTCTTCCATCTTTTCCCCAAACTACAGAATCAGTGCACCAACTAAAAGAGAAGTATTTATTGTTACATACAGCTGCATTTCAATCAATAAAGAGGCAGCTGAATACATTTTTTCGAGCACTAAGGCCATGATTCCTGGCAGCATCCATCACAACATTGTGTTGACAGAGCTCAATGTATGTATGTATGTAACCTCTCAGACAGCTCCACGATTACAGAGATCCAGTGGAAGGGGATAGGGAGCCAGCTGGGTTTTTTCAAGATCACGGCCAGCTATTGTACATCCTGATTCAGCTCCGGCCTCTGATGTGACACCTGGCTCTGCTCCTGCCCCTGCCTCTGTTGTGGTGCCTGCTGCTGCTCCTACCCCTGCCTCTGTTGTGGTGCCTGCTCCTGCCCCTGCCTCTGTTGTGGTGCCCGCTGCTGCCCCTGCCTCTGTTGTGGTGCCTGCTGCTGCTCCTGCCCCTGCCTCTGTTGTGGTGCCTGCTGCTGCTCCTGCCCCTGCCTTTGCTGTGGTGCCTGGCTCTGCACCTGCCCCTGCTTCTGCTGTGGTGCCTGATTTGCCCCTGCCTCAGTTGTGGCTCCTGATTCTGCTGTAGCCCTGGTCCTGCACCAGCAATGGGTCCTGCCTCTACCCCTGCTGATGCCTTTCGTCCTGGTGTGGCTCCTTGCTCCGACTCCATGATGGCTTCTGTCTCTTACTCTGCTGTGGGGCCAAACCAGGATATGAGTGGTGTGGTGCAGTCTGGGCAGACGAGGAAGCCTCCAGCATGGACTAAGGACTGTATATTATAAATGAGACTCGGGGACGAGTCTTTTGTCAAAGGCAGGGGGGTCGGGGGCGGGTAGTGTGATGACATGTAATTGGGAAAATGTCATCACATGGGTGTTTAACGGTTCAGGGGATTAGCAGGGCTTGATTCGGATTGAATGACAGACACCTGGAGGAAGTTTTAAGGGTGGAGGACTTTGTTCAGAGAGAGAGAGAGATGGCAGGGTTGCTTTGTGGGGCATGGACGTTGTTGGATGCTCAATTGGCATGGAAGGATGTGTGGAGCCATGTTGGATTAACTTTAGGATGGAGAGACCGGCAATTGACGTTTGAGAAGACCTTGTGTGCGACATGTTGATTTTTTTGTGTGTGTGTTTTTTGGTGGGCATTCGGGATGTCGATACCTACGGACTGAGCTACAGACACATGAGAGGGTCTTGGTGGCTGCTGGACAGAGGGAAGCTTACTGGTTGTTCTAATCTTGTTAAATGAATTGTGGGTGTGTGTGTGTGAGACAGAGAAAATTGTGGAGGGATATCTACTATGGTTTAGCGTGGAAAGTGGGTGGTTTATCAGGGAATGTTTTATATGTATTTTGTGACGGTTTGCTGTGTCTTGTTTTACTGAATTTGGGGTGGTGATTATTTATGCATGATAATGAAGTGTGTTAAAGTCTAACCTATCCTTTCTTTAGACCTTGTGGGGGTGTGCAATACTGCGTGATGGTGGGTGGCGCTAGTTGCTGGCTTGGTGTTCAGTAGGTTAGGTAGCATACCCATATTTCTGCTTGCATTAGCCTAAACCTGGTACTTTTAGGGATGTTATATTTTGTTAAGAATAAAGGAAAGTGTATTTGTTACCATTTTCTGTGTGTGAGTTTTTGTGTGGAATCTGGGGGTGACTACCAGACCGTACTTCTTTACAAAAGGTGGTGGCAGCTTAAATAGGAAAATTGTTGTTACATTATCCTAAACTGATAATACTTATTTACAATACGTGTATTCTGTAATTATTTTATTATTTGGAATATATGTGGCAGTATAGATTTACATACAGTATGGATATTAAACTATTTCTTCAAACAACGTGCTATATGTTTCAGTTCACTTCATCCATCCATTTCCTGTAACCACTTGTCCTACTCATGCTCATGGGGGGGGGGGGGAGCCTAAACGCACATGGCTGGGAACAACCAAGGATGGGGCGCCAAGCCAATTTACTTTAGTGTGTTTTTGGGCTGTGTGGAATAAAACTATAGTACACAGAGGAAACCCTTGGATGACAACATGCTGGCTACACATGGAGCCATGGTGGAGCATCAAACCCAGGTCCCAAAGGTGTGAAACAACGGTGGTTACCATTGTGCCACTGTGCTGCCGCTCAGTTAGCTTTCCTACAGAATATTTTAATATAACCCTTAAAAGTATTAAGGCTTTATTATTAAACTGGGGGAATGAAACCAAATTAGACAAAATCAACTAATATTTGAAACCAATGAGCTGTGAAAAACAGCTCAAACACAAAGACAAATGTTAGGCTTAAGTTCTCTAGACATAGTAACTACCTGTAAAAAGAACTACATAGGGTTAAATACAGCCCATCTTTACTATTATTCAGCTTTGGATGCAGTTTTTCTTTAAAGAGAAAAGTAAAACAATCTTGGCTTCCTGAGCGTATTGACTTCGATAAAGTGGGAGTCAGTCGCAACTTAATAGGATTCTTTATCAGTCCGTTTCTGTGCCGCTTGTTTTCTGCACGGATGGGAGCGATATCGCGCCCTGTCGCACACCCTGTGTGAGCTCCTTTGGATGAACTGCGGCCCGTGATGCTGATAAGCACTGTGCTCCACAACGCAGTGCCTGGTCAGTATAGGCATCAGCTACAGACTCTGCCAGTAATATTGTGAAGTCGGACACCAGTTGCGGCATGTACTGGTAACATCATCCCAAGACTAATTCGGACATCTGGTCCCTCTTTATCATAAAACATCTTTCACACTGTTTTTATTTTTGTAAATGTACAATTTCTAATATATTCTTTATTTTTGCATATATTGTACTGTGAAGTGTTTCTCCCATGTGTCTTGTACGGTACTTCACTGGCACCAAACCACAATCAGTTCTGGTACATTTGTACGTGCTGGCAGTAAAATGTTCTGAGTTCTTAGTTTTGATAATTTAACTGGTTTTTGAGTGTTTTAGGTATTTTCTCTTGCGCCCCCCAATTTAGTCCAATTACTTGCGCTTTCTTGTGAATTTCCCCTTGCGTTGCGCGTGTCACCATAATGTAACTAATCATGCCTGTCTGCACGACCGTGAGTATTCCCTCGTTATTGGTTCTGGTTGCTAGATCGTTTGGGTTCTGCTTGGCTGGCAGTGTTAATGGCATTTCCCCATGCAGCCTGTGTCTTCGTCCCACAGTTCCACCGTTGTTGGACAACAGCTGGCGCGCCTGAAGGAGCGGCCATTGCTTCTGACTCGTGACTATTTGTAAATTTTGATTTGCACACCTTTGATATAATGCCTTTACTTGCAGGCAAATCCAAACAAATATATAGCTCTACTTATAATACCAAATATATATCATTGACTGACCCAGTTCTAGGGTTTTTATAAGCTGAATGACTGGAAATGAAAGGAATGCATAAAACCATTTCCAGGATCATTGCAGGACACATAAATACTCATTAGGCCTTAAAACAGCATGAAAGGTAGCTAAGATATTGACTAGGAGGGCCAGGTAATTCAAATACGGACAGAAGGTGTGATGTATAATATGTGCAGGGTATATTTTATCTTTCAAAATGAGGATATAAAATGTTTATTTCAAATGATAGCTAGCATTTTAGTGTAGTGTGATGATTTACATTATCCCACCCCAGGTATACTATTTTATCTGGCATTGTATAGCAATAAATACACATTTTCAGAGGAGAAGCAGCAGACATCCAGCCTAATTTGAGATTTTACAGTCTTTATTTTTTTGGTGTGAAGTTCAATGTTGCTAGCAGTTTGGACCAGACTCCCATTCAGCAGATTTTGTCTGTTAAATGCAAAGTTCACTAAAGCCAGGAGCGTTAAATCCATTGTTTACTGTAACAGCAAGTGCTGCTGACACCTTAAAAAGCTGTCTTCTCAAAGATCAACGTATATACAGTGCTGTGCTAAAGTCTTAGGCAGTCAAAGGAAAGGTTTAAGGCTATTTATCTAGGTAGTAAACACATATTTGCTCAAAAACACAGAATTTAATGCTAGAACATATCCAGATTTACTGTAAAGTAATAAAAAACTAACAAAAAAAAAATAAAATTTCTTCTGTTCTTTAAAAAAAGTTACTGATATCTTATTGGATAGCTAGATGAAGCCCGCCTCTCCTCAGAGGCACCTCAGCCATTCCACGTATCCATTAAATTTCTCCACCAGCTCGATTAATTAATTAACTTAATTCATTAAATAACTCAATGAGGTATTGATTAGCCAATCAAGGTGGGGTAATGGTCAAGTCAAAAAAATGCATTGGTGTATTGGAGGGTTTTTGAAAAATACCATGGTGATTTTTGGGAGGTATAGTGATTTTCTTTTTCAGTTGAAGAGCCAATTAAGTATTTATTTTATAGGCAAAATTCACACCTCACATCTGACATACAATATTGTTACAGAAGAAAATTGTAATAAAAACAAAATTAGTCCTAAAAACTGTTGTCCTTTTAGTCCCGCTTTTCCAACATCACCATAACTGAAGCCAGACTGTCCAATAAATTCAGATTTTATTTTTATCATAACTGGATGTGGATGAAAAGCATAAGTGATGGGAAAAATGTTTTTCTCCTGTTGTCACTGCTGAGAAGCGAAGCATAATATTTACTGCGGTGATAATGCTTTACAAAAAAGATAAGCTGAAATGCAACAACATTAAATAAAGAAATCTGGTTTTGCAATAAATTTGACATGCAGCATAAAGCATTGTAGTTACTTTTCAGTTAGTACAGGAAGCAAGGGGCGCCAAAAAGCACAAGGCTTTGAGATGCCAAAATGTTCCAAGATGGCTCCTAGGACACCTCACCTACAGAACACTGGCAGCTGAGATTATCACGGGTCTGACCCCACGTCTGGTCTCATCTACGCCATCCGACGACCAGCTGCTGACAGAGTCATTACTCACCCCTGCCTCACAAGCTGTAGGTGAGAGACTCCCAGCCTCTTTCCACTGGAGAAAATCTGCCGGGTGTCGTGGAAGCAGGGGAAGGGAGAGAGATTGAAGGAAGAAAAGGAGAGCTGGTGGACACCCATGATGGCATAGAAAAAGAGTCAACAATGCAATTTGGAGAGGAATGATGCAAAGTGAATGGCATGACCGCAATGTCACACTCCACTGAACATATTGATTTTTTTACATTACCATCATCTGTGTTTTTTTGAAGGTCACCAGCAAACATTCAGCTAACCTGCTGTTTGATTAAATGGTATACATGCTAATGCCCAGGACTCATTTTGGGTTATGATCCCCCAAGGTAACAATATAATGTTCTCAAAAAGTTACAGGAACAATCCCAGTAGTGAGTGAGTTACTAGACCAAGCTATCTTGAAGTCCTCAGCAATGATCATGCACGATGTCTGCATTTTGTTTTTAATACACAAAAAGAATAAAAACAAAAAATTCTGTGGCGACAATGCTGAAATATTGAAACATTTTTGTGTAATGTGAAAGGGAACATAGAGGCATAGAGGGATGAAGACAAACCTCCCAGCTTCCGAGCAAAAATGTGGACTGTCCGGTAGAGAGCACAGAGGGGAACAAAAACATGGAATGTCTGCGGATCCCTGGCGACCAGATTAGGAAACACTGGTATAGACACCACCTAACAAATCAAAAAATAGCAGGAGGACATTAGCTTCATGGCCTGCCCATCATGGTTCACAATAATTACAAGCAAAATGGACAGACCTAGCAATGAAGCACTGACCCCCGCCCCCCCGAAAAGAAAATCCCTTTCAGTCAATTTCACATAATAGAATACTCTATAATGTGAAACATAATTCCACCACAGGCCACTGAAGTGGACAATAAAAGCCAATACTGTGATTCACACTCTAAAATGGCTTTGTAGATATTTCTGTGCTGCAGTTTGCCTGTTGACTGCTGTTAAATAAAGAAATGGCACATGGATGGACAGATGAATGGATGCATGCAGTGGTAAAGGAGAAACCCTCATGTATAGAAGATAGATGGGTCTGTTGCCTGTGCTGACATACTTTTATACCTGCAAGATTTGTTTTTTTTCTGTTGAATTTTAAAATTGTATTATTGTCTGGCATGTTGTTACAACTGTATGAGAGTGATGAGTGAGCTGTCATGCAGCAATCTAAGTGTAACCAGCATATACTCTTAATGTGTTATCATGGGTTTTCCCCTGGGTTCTCCAGTTTCCATCCACAGTCCAAAAAAAAAACACACACTAAAGTGAATTGGAGTTGTCAAATGGGCACCTCATCCTGGGTTCTTCCCTGCCTTGCGCCTGTTGCTTCTGGGATGGGCTCTGGACCCCCGTGACCGTAATAGATGTGTCTTTACAAAGACAAGAAGAGGAGTCCAGGGAAAGATTCCACCATCAACTGTCTAGTTATCTGCATCAGAGCACCTTGTCTTGAATAATGTCATCATTCCACCATGACTGATAACACCCAGCGGTTCACAGATGCAATCAACAGACTCTCATATGTGTTTGTGATCGTTGCTTCATTTATGGAGAGATTTTATTTTGGTAATGGTCAATTGATTTATTTGAAAGAGCTTTCCCTATATTGAATTTTATATTTTTTAATTCGCTTTACAAAACACACTGCATAATACCTAGCAACAACAGCACATTATTAATATTTAACAAGAAATAGTATTTTATCACATAAATTGGCTGTAATAATAGTCAAAGGCTATAAACCTAGATAGATATTATCATGTATGACAATGGTTACTACTCCCTTCTAATTACATGTAGCTAACTAGTTTATCTACTGCGTAATCAGAATGCTTTTCTTTGAATGGAACCTTAAAATGAATCCACAGAGCAATTTTCTCTTCTCTCAGTCACCTACAAGTATTAAAAGGATGCCATCCATCCATCCATCCATTCATCCGTCTTTTGCCCTTATCCAGGACCAGGTTGTGGGGGCAGCAGTCTGAGCATCTGAGCAGGGATGAACAGATTATCCTCTCACCAGCCACCTCCTCCAGTCCCTCGGGGGGGGGATACCAAGGTGTTTTACTGGCCAGTCAAGAAAAATAATCTCTCCAGCATGTCCTGGGTCTGCCCCAGAGTCTCCTCTTGGTTGTGCAAGGATCCAGGAGGTATCCAGGAGGTATCCTAGATAGATGCCCGGACCACCTCAGCTGGCTCCTTTTGATGTGGATGAGCAGTGGCTCTACTTCCCGAATGTGCAAGCTGATCATCTTTCAGGCTGAGCCCCGACACTCTGCGAAGTCTCTGAAGGAGACTCATTTCTGCTGCTTGTATCCACAATCTCATTCTTTCACTCACTACCCAAAGCGCATGACCATAGGTGAGGGTAGGTACATAGATCGACTGATAATTCGATAGCTTTGCCTTCCACGTAAGCTCTGTTTTTACCTCAACAGAACGATATAATGTCCGCATAACTGCTGACGCTGCACCTATCTGCCTGTCGATCTCCCGCTCCCTTCTTCCCTCACTCATGAACAAGACCGCAAGATACTTAAACTCCTCCGCTTGAGGCAGTAACTCATCCCCAACCTAGACGGGGCAATCCACCCTTTTCCGGTTGAAAACCATGACCTCATACTTGGAGGTGCTGATCTTCATCCTTCTCACTTGACACTCAGCTGCAAACCGCCCCAGTGCATGCTGCAAGTCACAGCCAGACAATGCCAACAGGACCACATCATCTGCAAAAAGCAAAGACGTGATCCTGAGGTTATTGAACCGGACATCCTCCACCCCTTGGCTGAACCTATAAATTCTGTCCATAAAAGTTATGAACAGGTTCAGTGACAAAGGGCAGCCCAGGCGAAGTCCAACACCCTCCGAAAATGAGTCTGACTTACTGCTGGCAATGTGAACCAAACTCTGGCTCTCTTTATACAGGTACTTGATGGCTGGCACCAATGGACCCTGTACCCATCCTCCTGAAGCACCCCTGAAAGGACCTCCTGAGGGACACGATCATATGCCATTTCCAAGTCCACAAACACATAGACTAGTTAGGCAAACTCCCATGAAACCACTAGTTTCCTTATGAGGGTGAAGAGTTGGTCCAGTATTCTGTATTCTGTGGATGGACTCCGCATTCTTCGTCCTGGTTTGACCAATGGACTGACTCTCATCTCCTGTAACCCAGCAAGGAGACTGAGGAGTGTGATGCCCCTAAAGTTGGAACACATCCTCCAGTACTCGTTCTTAAAGAATCAGCCACCGCCCAATCCAAGGGCACTGTCCCCAAGCTCCACAAAATGTTGAAGAGGCATCTCAGCCAAGGCAGCCCAACAACATCAAGAGCTTTCAGGAACTCTGGGCGAATCTCATCCTGGAGCCTAAACATCAAAGAGTTTTTTGATTACTTCAGTGACCTCAGCCCCACTGATGGGCAGAGGTGGCAATTTCAGGTCCAGAAAGTAAAAATCCAGACCAGGATTTTGTTTCAACCAACCAGCTGAG
>JAODKC010000028.1:10857012-10894244 GCA_026777985.1 Mormyrops attenuatus
CAAAATGGCTACTCCTCAAGAGAAGGCACAGTGTGTATCATGGTTTATTGAAACAAAATCTTCTGTGGGGTTATGGTAAAGATGTCATGTATGGAACAAAGGTACGGGACATCACTAATCTAAAGCTGAGGATCACTGATGCCACTGCCACTATTGATGAGGGTCTGCTACAGCGAACATGGCAAGAAATCCAGTACCGTCTTGATGTGCTTCGTGCAACTAATGGTGTATTAAATGAGGCAAAAAAACTTAAATTTTGTAATAATTTCCACATATCTGTCTTTTCATTTGCCTTTGTAACACATTTTTGAAATTGTAAAGAGACTTTATGGACACCCTGTATATTTATATATGTACACACACACACACACACACACACACACACACACACAATAAGGTGCTGGTAAGTTGGTGGGTGAGCAATTTCACAGAGGTAGAGTTTATCAAGTGGTTTAAATACACATTAGGGTATAGGCTATACATTTGTGTGGTCAATTTAAAAATATCATTGTTTACGACCCAGTTTTGAAGTAAAACATCCATTTTCCAAAAATCCGAAAGACCTGAAACTCATAATCTTATCTCTTTTCCCCAGTCCTTGTTGAAAGAAACCCTCCACATCATTGATGACAGAAGAATCCATTCTCATCTAAAAGACAATCCTGGGGAAGAAGAAAAAGAAGAAAAACAAAACATTTAAAATTGTACTTTAGCCCAGAGACGCAGGAGATGTTGGGCTGGTCTTTTGCCTTCTAAATTCCAGTGACTTACTGTACATCTATCAATATTTCAACAGCCTGGACATGGAAGAGTCACATGGATGGGGAGCCTGGAGCCAATCACAGCCTCAGCAGGGCTCACAGAGTGGGATAATTTTAATGATATTAAGGACAATTCAGGGATGCCAGTTCCCCTACCTGCAGGTCTCTGGACTGCGGGGGGAAGCTGGACTATGGGATGAAAATTCATGGGAGAGGGGGAAACATGCAAACTACACAACAGGTTAGAGACAGGAGTCGGATGGCCAACCCCAGCAAGTGTAATGTGACAGTACAGCTCTCAACAGCACTGTGCTGCTACTTGTGGCAAATCGGCCAACTTAATCTTTAGCATACGGATGATATTGTTTTTCTTCAAATTGATAAAAAGCAAATATCTAAAATGTTTGCTTTTTGCTTTATGAATGATTACTGACTGGGTTGTTAAACTGATCTAAACTGCATCCAAATCAGAGCAGGGAATAACCCGGCATTCCATGCTAACTCATTACCCCGGCTTTCCAGTTATGACAAATTTCTACACATAAATCTATACATAATCTATACATAATTTTCACATAAATATGTAAGTACAATTAGGTATTTATCAGGTGTTCTAAGGATAAGACCCCTAAGAATCCATGTAGCATTTGTATTTGCGCTCAGTTTCCTTGGCACTGCAGTGTATAAAATCTAAGAGCAATCAGATAAAATTTGTGCATTACTGTAGAAAGTACAATGGTGCTTAGTAGATTAAGTGCCGGTTAACCGATTAGCCAACGCGCCGATTTAGCAAGCCAAATTCCCTTTGTCTCCGGCAGGGGAGGCCGGCAGTGAAACTTGCCTAGGAGGCTTCAAGGGCTTCGGCCAGTACCGAGCAGACTTTCTTTGTGAACGACTCGTTTGAGAACGAGGTGATCTCGCTCACTAGACTGATCTGATCGTTCATCTGGCTCATTGAGTGATTCTTTCTTCATTTTGTCCGCGATACTCTCTTTTACCACCCACTGGCATAATAATCTACAGTTGCCTGAAAGAGGCAGTATGGTTAATTTAATGCAACACGTAGGCCGAATGTCATACATACATACAAGCACACACACAGGCCTACATACATTTATGCATGGGATGTATGTACGGTATTTTAATTATACATATAGACCTCATACCCTCTCCCCTCCATGTTTTACCCAAAGTTAGGCCCTTGTAAATATTGAATATGATTGATGACGTCTAACATATAATGTGTATAACGAACTTTAATGGAGTATAAATGTAATTAATTGTAATACATGTTTATTAGACTGTTTTAAAGATAAAAACCAATACCTTTGAACGATTCTTTTAGTTGAACGAACTGAAGAGTAGCAGTTCACTGGAAATAAAACTTCTTTGCATCCCTGCCGATAGGCAAGGTAAAAATATGTTGACCTCACCAACATGCCGATGAACGCGCCCTGTCGCTCTTCCACGGATCCCCTGCGCTCGCGTGCGCGGGCGCGCGACCTTCTTCCCCGGAGGAGGCGGGCGCGAGGTTATTCTAGGTTAGCCGTAGTGACCGGTAGGCATATCCGCGAGATTAAACAGGTGGATTTTTTTTTAAAGTCGGACACTTCGAAGGAAATTATAAAACTGAAAAAACAAACGGAAGCCACTTTTATCCGGATCGGAAAGACGCGTAAAGGAAGCTGACAAGATGGACGTTGTTGCCGGCGCGTTTGCTTGCTGAAGAGGGGACGCGTAACTGTAGGCATCCAGTTAGCCATCTTCCCGGGTTTCCAGCAGCTCGCTGTCTGCGAGGAGCGGAAGAAAGCCCCAAAGTTAGCGCTAACAGACAAACTACGCGTACTTTTTTATCGCCTAAATCAAGCTGGTTTCTTTCGCCTTCAGACGGGGGGGGGCGCTCGAAAAGCAAGTGATTAAAGGCGCCCCTGTGGCGTTTCGTGACACGTTGAGAGTCCGTATCCTGCCTAGTTAGCCAGTTAGTTAGCTCGTCGTTAGTCCGCTAGTTAATGACAGTCTAGGCTGACAAGCGTAGAGCTCGACAACAGCATGTCAGGCTTAATTACAACTAAACAAAAGTTAAAACTCGGAATAAGAACCGAAACGCTAAGTATTATTTAATTTGCTAGTCAGACTAGCCCCCGGAGATAGGCGTACGCATAGTTTTAGTAGCAAATTGTATATAAGGGAAATTCGCATGGAGTCGTTATTTTAATGAGCTGAATAGATGAATAAATGTAAGAATCAAGAAGTTAATACAATGCAAATATAGAATTGTCGAATAGCAGGACACGCTATATAATATATTTAACTGATGCAACTTGCAAAGCCACTGCATCTGAAATAATCGGCAACTTTTTAGTTGCGTTATGGTCACGCCATTAATGCACAGAGGCAGAATCTGAAAGCTTTTTTTTGGAGGTCGCAGAACGAAATAGGTGTTAAATGTTTATTTCCTTTTTCGTGGGAGACAAGCTCTACCTCTATTCCTAAAACTGCTAAAAAAAAATAAACATAAATTATCGGGACGGACACAAGAAGATAAGCTTTCAAGTTAAATGTCCCAGATTTGAATGAGAAGAGTGACAGGGGTCTGATCATTCCCAGCGTATCACGACTGACTCAGGACACCATGGGGGAGTCCCACCAGCCTGACTCCAATGTGAAGGTCGCCGTCCGACTCCGGCCCATGAACCGGAGAGGTGAGTGAGCTGGGACGCCGCTTCTCAATGCTTTGGTGTAACCAAAAATAATTTTATAAGTAACCTTATGCATACATTAAGGCCATAATTGTTTTTATGCATAACAAGCCAGGTGATCACTATAATCACAGTCTAATGAGAATTTTTATAACTTGGATTACAAATTCATATGTCAGATACGCATTGTAAATAGTATTTTTATGTTTAACTGTTTATTGAAAGAGTTCATGTGAATATTTTGTGTTGGGAATCAAAGTGGAACTTCCTACTGTGCACCATACAACAGAACGGTTAATTTATTGCTCATTTTAATTTTGGGTATAAACAGTACTGAGGGAACTGAAATTTCGTTTGTTTTATAATGAATACAGAAGCATGCAAACATAAATCTGCTACTTCATTAATGGTCATACTATGAAGAGAGACAATGATGTAGCACTGGCTGTAGAACTGACTGGAAAATGTTAAAACAATTTATCATTTTATTTATGTTAAACCAAAGTACAGTGTAACAAGTCTATGACATAAGGGTTCAATCACAATATCAGAAAACAGAAGTGACTTTATTAAAATGCATTGCTACCTGTTACAAAATCAACCATACAAGTGTAAGGAAGACCAAAGATTGTCTTAAGGGTTTCTACCCTTTCCTTGGTTAATGTCATAATTTATGGAGAGAGTCACCAAATTCCGTTAGTAATTAAATATGAGTTGCTATTTTAGACTGTCATGTGCTTTCAGAATGCAAACAAATGTGTTACCCTGTCATGTGCCTTACAGTGCATTCATAGAAAGAGAGTGTTATAGTAGCATTAAACTTCTGGTGTTGATACTTTGTTTGCTAATGTGTAATGGCCTCTGCTAGAGCTGGTCTGCGCTGTGCTGGACAAAGGCAGGAAGGGAGACGGAGAGCTAAGGGCTAACATTGCATAACTGAGCGTTTTCCCATATCCACAAAGCTGTCGAAAGGGCAGCCTTTCTGCAAGCTGTCTTCTCCCCTCAGCCCTTCATTCCCCTTGTTCTTCAGCTTAATGCCACTGTCCGCTTTGCAAAGGTGTATCTCTCTGACTCTCAGCATGTGGGATTTTCCAAAATCATCATGTGTAGATGAATATTAAATTGAAAATCATAGTGGGTGGGGGGATACATTTGCTTTTGATGCTGTTTATAGAAATGGACGTAATTCAAGTAGTGAAATTAAAGCGTGGTGGCCTTTGCCCCTCTATATTTATGACTTGTAAATAAGGGATTTCTTTGGCTAGTGGTGTGTGGAGGAAGCCTGTGTTTCCTCCGGCAGCCAGATTCGCTGCAGTGGCAACTCACCCATGTCACATGACACGTCCTCTTGAGGGGGTCATGATTCAGTCTTGTTTCCTTTCAGCTAAATTCCCTTTGCCACCGGATTTGTAATGTAGAGAAATCACCACAAGTACTTATTCAAGTGATAATTATTGTTCTATGCTCCATCTATATATTTTATCATTATAAGCAACTAAGGTGAAGATACAGCATCCAAACACCAAATTCACCTCAAATTTATGTGAAATCCAGTAAAGCTGTCATAAATGAAGACACCTTTTATTACAGTAATATGTTTCCATTTAACAACAAAATACAAAGTCTTTTTGGGTGAAAACATGTATTTATTATGCTTCAAAAGTAGGGCACTTCAAGCTGTATTCTAAAACAAGAGTTTGTATCTAGATTGATTCCCCCTGTACCCATTGTTGGGTTGTTGGTAAGTTGTTCTAAATTGCATCCAAATCAGAGCTGAACTGAATTGTATCATAATTTTATTAATGTATTAAATTCAGCTTTGTCTTGCTTAATGCATTTAATTTTTTTTAATGAACTTATGTTGAAGAAGTGACCGTATAGTTTAGGACTGTGTGCCAGGTAGAGGGGTAATGGTACATAAAACTCACAGTTCAGTACAAACCTCAGTTTTGTGTTCATGGTTCAGTGCAGTTTCAGTTCTGCAGCAAAAACAGAATTTGTTTTGAAATGATTTATTATTATAACTGCAAACAGAAACACAATTAGGAACAGTTGTAAACCAAAGGCAATGGATCCGTCAATGTGATTGAATAACAAAATGCAATAGACACTTTACATTTTAAAAATGAAACAAAAATTCAAAAATAATTCTGCATCTTAAGTCATAATAACTGAATTCTATGTTCTCTGCTACAGAGTATGATTGCATTTTTGTAGTGCGAAACACCCCTATAGCCATGATTATTTTTTTCCTTTTTTTTCTTAGCCAAGACTGGATTTCCTAGCAAAAGTGCCTTAGATGCAACTTGCAGAGCCTGTTTCTACCTTGTCCTGGTTGTACACACACCAGGAAGATGTTGTTTCAAATAAGTTAGTGTGCTGGATGCATGTCTGGCAACATTTTTGAGTTTGATATAACAAAACCAACAAATATTCTTGCTCTTATGAACAGCTGTCTCTCCATTGTTGGTGTATGTTTTTTGGGAAACCAAGATGTTCCCAAACTACTGACTTAAATGATGTGGGTGGGTCTCCGAGATGTCATTTTGCCATTATGACTGTAACTGGCGCTAGCCCTAACCAACTCATCTACTCAACCAACATTGAATTTAGGTTCCACCCGTGTTAATATCCATTTGTTTAATTGTGCGCTCTGAACTGAAAATGATATACTGAACAGTACACGATGAATATGTGTACCATTACATTCCTATCGTCTGTGACTGAAAGGTTGCTGGTTTAAATCTCGTGACTGGAAAAGTGCTGCCACCATGGAGCCCTTGAGTAAGGGTGTTAACTTCAAGTGGCTGATCCTCCCACTTGTACATCATTCTAGATAAAAAATATCTGATAAATAAATAAATGTAAGAAATATAAGATCGTATGTTTCACCTGTTCTTCAATGTTAAGCTGACGTTTTGTGAAATGGCCATGACTTTTAACTGTACTCTTGTACGCTTGAAGCATTCGTTGTCTGACTGAAGATATGTTCCTTAGAGCGAGTCTCCCACCATTAGGGTGGCACAGAGGATGACGACATGTGACCTGACAACCATTGTGTCTGTATTTTCTTAACACATCTTTGGGGTTCCTCTCTGTGGTGGCTATGCCTTGACATAAAGCAAACACAGCAGCATGTGACTTTTCTAAGATGTATTTTGTCTGCTCCCTTAACACAGAGAAGGACCTGAATACGAAATGTGTGGTGGAGATGGAGGGAAACCAGACCCTGCTGTACCCAGCCAACATTGGCAAAGGAGACAAGTAAGCAGGGTGTTGGGAAGCTCGGACAAGCAGGTTGCTACTTATTAATAAATGCTAATAGCAAAATTACCTTAACAAATATATACACAGTCATGGGTGACGATTGTATGATTCTGAATGCTCTTAAGGGACTTTGTTTTCCTTTCCTATTTTTAAGTTCGATTTCTATGACAATTAAAAAGTGCATCTGCTGTAGTGCTACTATTAACCAGTGGAGGGAATTCTCCTTTTGGCCTCCGGTTTGAACTCATTCTCACCTGCTGAGTGTGAGACAAGGGAAGGTGTCTGTGGGACAGTGATGCGTATAAATGTCCCCCCAATTGCCTGCCTGCTGTTTTTCCACTCCTCCCCCCATGCTGTGTGTCGGGGCATAATACTTCTTCGTCTGCCCCCAAACCTCCCCAGCAGACTTCTGTTGCCATAGAAACAAGGAGGTTAGTTGTAGGTCATAAAGAGCTATAGGACCCTGTTCTATATATTAAAAAAAAAAAAAAAGTATAGAAAACTGAATATCATTGCTGCATGAAGAAAGCACAGGTGCAGTTTCATATGTAGACCTGCCATATTTTGGTTAGGTTGAGGTGTAGATGTGTTGAACATGCTGACAGTAGCATAGTCGACTAGTAGGAGACTGACTGATATTTTAGTATGTGTGTGAGATGATTCTTTATCACGCAACTAGTGTTGTTTTTGTAGCACGTTCTGTAGTTCAGGATGATTATTTGTAAGATCATGCTGTGACATGCCTCTTGTTAACCCCAGACAAACATCCATTTTGTGGTCCTGTGTGACCTACACTGGTTAAATTCCTTAGGAACTGCTGTTGTAATCTTAATCCAAGTGCTAAACCCGAATTATTTTGATCAGTTGCCTATTGTATGTGTGTAAAAGTGTAGAGTCTTGTGGCTGTCTTGCATACAGATCATGCATATATTTGCGCTTCTACTGCAGATATCAGGTGGAATGCCTTTGTTAATGGTGCAGTGTCAGAGTGCACACACTGTCCAAAAGCCACAGCACGATATGCTTTCAGTGATTTTTATATGTAGAACTGTACCTTAGTAAGTGCTTTGGAATAAAATGTTTGCTGAGAAAAATGATATAGGGAGGAAAAAAAGAATGCATCTTTTCAAGGCACCTCATAGAAGTTTAATGGGCTGAGCAGGAAATCTGGGGGTAAAGGAGTCTTATCTGTTGTGGAAGCCACAGCTAAATAGGCAGAACGGGGATGAATGTTGTCATGGTCCAAGCTTTCAAGAAAGTGAAAACACAAAGGCGTAAGGTAGATAATCTCCATGGAGAAAGAACTCGGAATGTTAACCAGATGCGACAACTGCATGGCCCATTGTAATTCCTTTAAATGCATCTAGCTTTAGAATATTTGTTGTTTTATTAAACTGAACTTAATATATATCTTTACTAATTGCCAGTTTCTTGTTTCATGTGTGTTTGATTCTACATTTTCAGTTTGATTATAAGAAGAATATTTTGGAAAATGACAAAAACTGTACAGTTTTGTACAATTGCAGCTATATACTGGAACAACAACTAATCTAGTAATTACCTTTAACAAGATTGTGTTCATGGAATCAAAAAAATTGATGCTTCATGTTTTAACCAAACCAACTTGGTTAGATTTGTGAATAATGCTCTGATGTAGATTTGTTAGAGTAGTTTGACACACAGAAGAGGGAGCTTGTGTGTTACCCCTCAAACCTTACAAAAATGTTGCAGATCTTGAAGTCAAACAATTCCAGTTTTTTTTAAAAAAAAAGATTAACATTTTAAAATGCCAGTTTGGTTGGCCAGACCTTGACCTGACTGAAACTCTCCTTCTGGTCCGTGCTGCTTATCTTTGTCTTTGGCTTGCTAAGGGTGTTTCTGTTTGCTTGCGTAAATGTGTCATGCCTGCTAATTCATTGTGAGTGCTTACAGCATATTTATTTCGTCCCTCATGCTGCAGTTGAGAAACAGCTGCCTGTTAAAGATTTAGCCGTTCCTTCTTGTGGCGTCAGAACTACTGTATCTCGTGGCTCAGTTTTCCGGAACTTAATGAAAGCATGAATTATAGATGAACTATAGAAACTGTTTTGAGCTCAGTGTTGGTAGGAGAAGCAGAGGCAGATATGCGTTTGGCAGTCCATAATATCATGCATTTCCTTCATGAATAAGTTCTGATAAAGCATTTTACATCATTCGTCAGCAGCCTCTGATTCATACCCCATATCTTGTATCCTAAAGGGACCATCATAGAATCTTTTTATAGTTGAAATGCTTTTTAAAAAGGCAGATAAAACATGAAGGATGAAATATTTATTGGAGGGCATTAGTTCCAGAGTCGCAAATTTGCCACTGGTGACCAATAATGCTTTTCTTGGGGTTTGATTTTATCCATGCAGGATCATAGTATTACAGTCATTCCTTGGGTGCCTCTCTCTCGTGCTTACAGTATGAGTCAATAGTGTATGATATACCTAGTATTTTAATATAGGCCAGGTTTAGAACATAACATTGTTATTTGTATTGCCTAGTCATTGATGCAGAAATATATATTTTCAATTGGACAATACAGTTAAAAATGCAGAGGGAAACCTTAATCTTGATCCCCTTTGTTTCTGTTGGTTGTTCTGTGGCCCACATGTGTCATGGTCAGGAATTTTATGGGTACTACATCACTATTCGTTAGAGATGCAGCTATGCGATATTTGGATTGGTATTGCCGCAGATCCAGGCCTATTTGACGGATCGGGTATCGGCTATACGTGACCGATCCACGTCCGATACTTACTTATTTAGGTTTTGTCAGTCTCTACAAAGAGAGCTCTGATTTCCTGTACAATCAATCGCACGACAGCTTGAACGCTAACGCTGTCCCCTCAGTTTTTCTGCCACTCAGTGGGTGTGAGCGCAGTGACTTCCGTCTGCTGTGATGTCATGCGCATACCCTTCACAGTAGGGGGAGCATAAGAACATCAGATAAAAGGGTGACAATCTGGGGGTATTATATGCTTTTAACAGCAGCTAGTAGCGCAGCAATTTGCAATCTTTGTAAAAACAAAAACAAAGTTTTGAGAGGTGGGAGTACCGTTTACTGGAAAATCCCACCAAACAAACACCGAGACAATGCGATTAATATGAAAAATGTAATGGATAATTTGGTAGTCGCTAGCATGGACAGCTTTGCTGTATAAATATATATTTATTTTATTAAAATATTAAAGTAAAAAGAGCTCTTGTATCGGAAACTGTACAGGTATCGGTCGGATCGGAACTGAAAAAATGTGAATGGGCCCATCCCTATTTGTACTATTATAGTCTGCTACTCTTTCATTCATCTTGCGTGTGTACTGGCTGATGTCTTGAACTGCTGGTTAGCCAGTTGTTTCTCTGCCTTAAAGTTCTACTGCGACACTCTTGATGTAACTGGTGTAAACCGGCATGCAGATATGTTTTGTTATGAGGCCTTAGAATCTATGGCTGAATGTCATAGGGATCAGCGCAGTGTGCCTTTGAATTAATGGGGGCCTTCATGCAGATTAACACAAACACTTTAGGCTCAGTTGTTACAGTATTTGTCAGGAAAATCAGTCATGCTCAGTCCATTCGTAAATAAAGCCTTTTGTTTCTGACTTAACTAGAACCGGAATAGGGTTATGGTTTACCACTCTTAAGTATGAAAGGGTCTTGTGAGAGTAGGTAGCTTATAGTCCAAGATTGTAGCATTTTGGAGAGAGGACAGATCCAGGGGCACACTCATGTGGCAGAGAGTAGAAATAGCTTTTGAATTTACACTAGTGCCCCTTTATTGTGGCAGTTCACAGCAAGGAAGCGTTTGCCAGCATTTCTTTGTGCCTGCCGTGTCATAAAAGATTTTCAAATGCATCAACCTTTTCTACCATTACATTCCAAGTTATGCTAGAATCAATAAAACCCAACCTTCATAGAACATCTCATTATATTGCTGCAAGAACTAGGTTTTGTGAAATAAAGTCAGCAAGTTATTGAGAAAATAGACATTCTCTGCCTTGGGAGGGAACATAACATCCTGCCCCAGGTCACCCCGCCTACGAAAAACGTGGATATCTAACAAAAACAACGAAGTCGTGTACAACATGGTTTCAGAGGGACACTTATACTTGCCTCCAAAACCATCGAAAAGTCAGTGTGGTTTTTGTACCCCATTTTTTTCTCACTCTTGAACCAAGCTAGTGTAAATTATGAAATTAAGATGTTGGCAGCTTTCTGAAACCTTTCAAGATGGAACTAATTATATATGTTTTTGTGTCTTTGTCTATGTCTTGTGCTTATGCACAAGTTTCAAATTGTGTCTCTCACCCGCAAACTTGACCCCCCATGCAGACACCCCCTGACTGAAGTTCACCCTGACAAATGCCACAGGGGGCTAAATATCTCTGTTATTTCTGGAATGTGACAGCAGGAGACTGCATAACTCCATTCCTATACACTGAACACTTTGTTTGCTGCTCCCCGATTTTTAGTTGAGGATGGGATTTGCTGGAACAGAATGGACGTGTTTTTCCTGGTTTCTTTTTCTCTGTCATTCGCAATAGTGTCATGAGGTTACGGCCACTTTTCTGTGTCTGCGCTTTCGTCATCTGCAGTATATGCCCTCGGGGTAGTCGTCACAGATGCTGAATGCGACATGTTTATAAAGCATAAATAAAATTGCTATAATTAGAATTCACAGGGGATGTGACAGAGGGGAGTGAGTCTGGTCTTTTATAAGAGCACCGTGGCTGATTGACTAAGGTGAAAGAACACAAAGGAGTATATTTTAGTGCTGTCTTTATTTTAAAAAATGGGACTTTTAATGATTTTGTCTTAAAGAAAATATCCCTATTCTTCAAAATGTTTTTGATCGAAATAAGAATATTATAAATATTGTCCAATATTTATTATATGAATTTGGTATTCAGGTGAAAAAAACACATATAGGAGAATTGTTCTACAATTGCTACTTTGTGTCATTGGAGGCTCATCTTTGCATTGGCTTGGTTCTTCAGGGAAATACTTATTCATATCAAACTGTACAGTTTAAAAAAAATAGTAAATAAAAGTCACTACTTTTTTGCCCACAATTCATGTGGCATTAGGTAGGTTTTTGATCGTGCATCGAAAAATTGGTGTAATTTACTAAATGCAGCGAGAGCTTTATAAAGCAGTTGTAATAAAAAAAAAAAGAAATGCAGCAGTTTAAAAGCTTTTCAAAAGTTTATACTTCCTGTGCTTGAGGTCACCTTCAAGAAAAACAAGACTGCAATTATAACAAATCGGTATTCATAAATAAAGAAAAGCAAAACGTAAGCCATTCCTGCGTAAGTTTAAATCTGAGCTGTAATTATGACTACCACTTTTGCACAAGTGATGTGTGAAATTTCGAATATTCATTAAAATGAGCTAAATACTGAAGAGTGAAATTTCAAATATTCCTTAAAAATGAACTGTAAAACATGCAGTTCCCAAACTCTCAAAATAATACTGAGTGTTGACTGCAACAAAGTCTCCTGATTTTCAGAATGTCAAATATTGAAGTTCAGTCTTGCTGGGTCCCTAAGCTAGGTTTTAAGCCATTATATGACCACAATACAATAATATAACATGAAAAGGGAATTTCACTGTTTTTATTATGAGGGAAGGGGAGATGGTCATCAGTTTCTGGCAATGAGTGGCATAATGCAGAGCTCCCAAGTAACACAATATTTTATGAAACTACTGGCAGAGGATGGATGCGTGCCTTTTATTCCTTCGGTGCGCTAGAAATCTCTAGTTACACATTATTGCTTACAGCACAATTACATTTCCTGACACCGGGTTGAATCTTGAATAATTATTTACCGTGTCATCCGAGCAATTGAGCAAGCTCTTCTTATTGACTAATCGCTTGTTTGTGTTCAGATTCGGCAAACAAAGTACAGTTGATGACATGGAGTTGGATGGCCAGTTATAGGGTCCTGGTTACTTCAGCACATCCTTTCTAATTAATTGTCATTGCAATTTCGATCAGCAATTCCACACAATGCATTGACGTTCTCACAAACAATGGAATCTGATTGTTAATGAACGTTTTGGGTATCTTGTATAACGTTTGAAAATTATGAGCTGGATTTGAGAAATGCCGGGGAAACATTTTGCTATCCAAATATTTTTTTAATTTGCCCATTCGATAATTATGAAATAATGTTGATCAGCTCTTATGTTGTTTTTCAGTCACTGGCCTAGAATATTACTCAAGCAAGTAGTTGGTATTCGAAATGAAAAATGCATTAAATCTCCCCCTCCCCTTTTTTCCCCATCGTTTGCCCTCCATTCGAACCACACCAGGGGCCAGCCTAAGGTGAGGCCTTAATATTTGCATTTTGAAGTAATGCCTACTATAATTTTTAAAAACATGGCTTTGGTTATAAAACTTGCATGCATTCTATGAAGCTGATGATCTTTGTGCTTTAGTTAAACATGTAAGTTTTGCTTTAATCAGCCTGTCCTTGCATGCATTTGGTTAACCTATCCTGCTATAACCATGTGTTTCTTCTCTGTAGGTTTTTGCATATGACTACTGTTTCTGGTCTATGGATGAGACAGACACAGATAAATTTGCAGGTCAGGTTTTTTGAAAGGGTATACATTTTACGTTTTAGTTTTTTTCCCCCTCCTGTATTCTGTTCAAAAAGTATGGTTTGCACTGTTTTTGGTGCTGTAGCTAGTGGGTAATAATTAACCTGAACCTTACCTGGAAATGCTGTAAAATGTTATATATGCTTAACTATTAAGGTTATGTATTAAGGTTGCATAAATATACAGCCGATGTGGAACATCTTTCGAATAATGTATTTCTTCACGAAAACAGTTCATGATTTAGTTTTACCTAGGGTGTTGTTACACAGTCAAATGCATACTGTTCATCACCTTGGCTTGCTTAAATATAACCAGTGTGCAATCTCTGGTTTAACATTTGCATTTGCCTTATTTTGCAGGGCAGGATGTGGTTTTTCAGTGCCTTGGGGAGAGTCTTTTGCACAATGCCTTTCAGGGCTACAATGCTTGCATCTTTGCATATGGACAGACTGGTATGGCATGACCTGTGCTGGTGGTAACCTTTGTAGTACTGGTGAAAAGGCTGTATATGAGTACGTTTGCATGCACACTAAGAAAATTGAATTATTGTGTTAGTACATGTAAATATGTTAGTCCAGCTGAATTGGTACTCAACTAAAGGGTGCTTTTCTACCGCACGAGGTACTGTCCTTTTGTTACTTCAAGAAGGTACCAAAAGTATGGTACTTCAAGGTCTTCCAGTGGCGTACAAACTGGTACATCACAACGCGAGCCGGGGTATTTTGTACTGAATTCAAAAAATGGCTGTAGTATATTATAGGGCTGGACGATGTGCGATATTAATGCCAATATCGCATGTTGTACACATCCAATTCTTACATCTCTAGTCAGCTAGATTGAGATCAAGCTTTTTCTTACCTTCAGTTTGGTGCAGATATTATACTGAAGGGAGTTTGTCTCGCTAAAATATTTTTACTCTGTCATAGGAACAAAGACTGCAAGTTTTTGCTATTTCAATGATTATTCGTTTTCAGGATTATCCATCTATATATATAGTAACCATATATGTTTAAAAATCAGTTTAAAGTTTACCTCCGCTGCTTTTGCATGAGCGCGGCATGCGTTCTCCGAGACCATCATAATCATTTTTATTCTTGATGTTTAGGTCACTAGATGGGTTGTTTTATAAATACCCCAATATTTATTACATCAAAATCACATTGCCATATTTGAAAAATTTCCAATACTGTGCTGTCATATCATATTATACAAAATACTTTATTTCTTGTTATGCTATCTTGATCTTGTTGTATCTGTTCTTCCGACCAGATCACAATTAAAGCTTGTGTCACTTCATTTGTCCATGCACCCATTATTATTATTATTTTTTTAACGTCTGTGACATAATACGTCAACCAGAAAAAGGCCAATACTAACAAGCTGAAAGGAGCCATATCGCAACCTATTGTAGCAGAGTCAAACATACTTCAGTCAATAAATCGATTCCTCTCCCATGCATGTATACTGGGACAAGGACAATAGTGTCCATATAATGGTGTAGTCGAGCTATAATCGTAGTTCGATTTAGCTGTGCATGTAAACATACTGTATGTTACAGATTGTGAATTTCATTGTAATCCCTGGATTTGCTTCAGGTTCTGGGAAGTCCTACACAATGATGGGCTCTGTGGACCAGCCGGGCCTGATCCCGCGCCTCTGCAGCTCGCTGTTTGAGCGCACTTTGCAGGAGCAGCGAGAGGGGGAGAGCTTCACTGTTGAAGTGTCCTACATGGAGATTTACAATGAGAAGGTCCGCGATCTCCTGGATCCCAAAGGGTAAGAACTTTGTGTGGCTCCCTGTAGGACAGACCCATCATGATCAGAAGACAAATATCTCCAGGAACAAGTAAATCTATTTTAAGGCTTACAAATGTAGTGAACATAATGGCCTGGCTTACCATTCCGTTTTTGGTTATGCCTGTTTGTGGCATGAACTATGAACTATCCAACAGTTATGTATGTGCTAATCGGTGTTACAGAAGCCAGACAATTAAATCTTAGACAAGAATATATTATGTATTAGTTTGTATTTGCCTAATTATAGCTTCTTTCATAGCTATGAATAATGGAAGGAATTAACCTAAATAATTGCATAGGGAATGTATGATGATGATGTTTAATGCAGGTGCTAACAGCTGAATTTAGGTGCATCCATCTTCTAACCATGCGTCCTGGTCTGGATCATAAGGGGACCTGGAGCCCATCCCAGGCAGCAGAAGGCACCAAGCCTGGGGTCCATCCTAGACAGGGTGCTTGTGCCTCACAGCGCACATACACACTCATTTGGAGTTAGCCTAATTGCATGGCTTTGGACCATGGGAGGAAGCACGGACCATACTGGCCAAACATGAAAACACTACACACACGAAGCAGAGGTGGGATTGGACCCACAACCTAGGATAGATAACAATGTGCGTAAAAGGGGTACATTGCCATTTGTTAGGGGGCAGCGTGTGGCTCAGTGGGTTAAGCCTGTGTGCCTGTAATCAGAAGGTTGCCGGTTCAAACCCAGCCTCAGCACGTCTGCAGGTCCTTGAGCAAGGCCCTTAACCCCCAGCTCCCTGGGCGCTGCTACAGGTGGCAGCCCTTCGCGGACAGCTTACTCTACAAAGAGCAAGTTGAGGGAGGCGTAAAAAGAGAATTTCCCCACGGGGATCAATGAAAGTATCAATTATTATTATTTTTGTTTTAATTTAATTGAAGGGTACTATGGCAACAGTTTGCTCAGTGGGAAGGACTTGGGCCTCTTCCCCAACAAGATGGGTTTGATTTCTCACCAAGCTGCGTTTGCATGTTCTCTTTGAGTTCTTCTGAGTTTCCACTTCACTTTCCCATCACAGTCCAAAGCATGTGATTGTGTATAGGGTGTTTCCCTTCATAAGTTCCCAGCTCATTGCGATCCTGTGCCTGACAAGTGGTTATCAATGATGTACAGATGAACAGCTAGCTGTGTATATCGTCAATGGCGTCTTAGCCACGGCAATACGGCAACTGCTTTTGTCACTGTTTAAAGATCTCTACACACGCGTTGCTGGCAGGGAGAGGAATGGTCATAAAGGTCCTGGCTTTTTGTGAAGTTGGTTTCCAAACTTCATGGAACATCAAAGGTCAGTTCTTGAGCAATTGAGGCAAATGTCACAAATTAACCTTCCTTGTTTCCCACCCTCTTGCCCCTTGGTAGAAGCCGACAGGCACTGAGAGTGAGAGAGCACAAGGTGCTAGGGCCGTACGTGGATGGCCTGTCCCGCCTGGCAGTGGCCAGCTTCAAGGTACAAGTCTGGTAACCGCGGTGAACTGCTGGCTTTATGCTCCTGCTTGCTGCTCGATCTAAAGTCATGCTGGAATGCTTTGGTGCAGGTTAAGGGGGTGGGGAATTTCTGTTAATACACATGTTCAGGGACCAGACTTTTCAATTACCCATGAATGTAATTCTAATTTCACAAATATTATTTCCTGATAGTTTTTTTTCCTCAATCAGGTTCCCGTTTTTCATTGCAGACAAAACTATGGAACTGATTTCAGTGTAATTGATAGGCTTGAAATAGTCTGTAACAACACGGTCGCAATGATATCGTTAATTATAATCATGAAGTAATTAACTGGATTGTTTTTCATATAACATGACCTATAATAATGTAATTGAATGGTATTGTAATTGAGTCAGCTTTATTAGTAGTAGCAACATGGTATATTAAGAGTTGCATTGTTCTTGATTGTAATTACACAACTAAATGTCAAATTGGACCAAGTTTCAGAGTTTCACCTGTTCCCCACTGGCCCACTCTCGTTTCCTCATTGGTAGGACATCGAGTCGCTGATGTCAGAAGGGAACAAGTCGCGCACAGTGGCCGCCACCAACATGAACGAGGAGAGCAGCCGCTCGCACGCCGTCTTCATAATCATCCTCACTCACATGCTGAAGGACCTGCGCTCTGGGGTGAGCAGCAAAATGGGCTAAGACCAGTCCTCGGGGCACACTGGACAAATCCTCATTTTTGTTTTATCCCAGTTTACTGAACACCTGACCCAAGCAATCAGGAGCTCTAAACTGGGATAAAACAAAGGTGTGGATCCGTCCAGTGTGCCCTGAGGACTGGTTTGGGAAACACTGGCCTAACGTAAAATCGTTACATGTCTGAAATAATAATAATAATAATAAATAATAATAATGAAACATATACTCAATGGGTGGCATTGCAGTGTTGCTGTCTTGAGAGTTTGATTCCAACCCCCAGATCTGTGCATGTGGAATCCTTTCTGCAGGTTCTCAATTTTGCAAGGGCTTTTATTTCTGTTTTTTTCTCCTCAGTTTCCCCAGTAGTCCATAAAACACACAGTTGAGTGAATTGGCATTTCTAAATTGCCTTTACTATATGATTGTGTGCGTGACTGCGTGTTCGGCAGTAGATCAGCGTCTCATCCGCAGTGTCCCCTTCCCTGTGTTCTGTGCTTCCTGTGATAAGATCTTCAATTTACATGTCAGCTCCTGGATAAGCATTTAAAACAGGTAGATGAATTGCTGCTTTAACATGCTTAACTACAGCTCAGTATTCACTGGCCATGGCTGATTTGTTGTTATTTTTTTCATGTATTTATTTTTGTTGCCCTTTGACACTTGAGAAAATAAAGGTTTATATCCGTTTTTTGGAGGACTTTTTTGTGCAAATATGTAGACCAGGATGCAATGCTGAAAGCTGCCTGAAGAACAGCAAGGTTAATTAATAAGTTATAACTTCTCTCTTTCCGCTCAGGTGATTGGCCTCCTTTGTTTCTGTGTTCCATTTCCATCCTGCCCCGTTGAGTCACCTGTTACCAAAACCCGTCTCGCTTAGCGCGACCTGGAGCTCATTCTTGTAAATAATTAAAGAGGCCGAGTTAATTTCTTGCGTGCGGCAAGGGCTTTTAAACCTCCTGAAAAGCGTCAGACAAGCTGTGATCATTTAAGCTGGAAAGCTGTGGAACGCGGCTCAAGTTTGGAAGAAAGTTTTTTTTTTTTTCCCCCCCTCTTCTTTCTTCCCCTCCTGTGACTGTCAGCCCTATCAGCTATGGCATAATCCCGATGGCTGTGCTTTCCCGCACGATTAGGGCTCAATGCCTCCTGTGCCCTTAAGACTTAAATGCTGGGAAGACAAATGCATTCTTTGTTAGCACAAACCCTGCAAGGCCCTCGATCCTCGCTCTGTCATTTTCTCCCCATTTGGCCTACTTAACTCCCAGGCAGCATTTATCTGCATGTCTGTGTTTACAGCCTTTTATATGTAAATGAAGATAAGCTCATAGTAAATCATGTCTGATCTATATCCACCTAAATCAGTCTGAATTACTTCAAATGCTCCATGTTTACTCCCCCTCCCCCCCCATGTAAAATTTCAGCAATAAATCTAACCTTAAAAAACCAGCGTGGCTTGTTTGCCTAGGTTGGGGTCATTAGAATGGCTGCTGTTTTTGTTCTTTATTGGAATATATTACTAAATTCATCTTAAGCAATAAATCTGCATACAAATGCTGCATTTTTTCCTCTCATGAGATGAATAATATTTGTTTTTGCGTTAATAGCACGGGTTTACATTTGCATTGACAAACCCTGGTGGTTCTATCTTCATGGTCCTCTCCTTCCTCCTCTTTGTTTCCTCTACAGACCAGTGGAGAGAAGGTGAGCAAGCTGAGCCTTGTGGATCTGGCTGGGAGCGAGAGAGCGGCCAAAACGGGTGCCGCCGGCGAGAGGCTGAAAGAGGGCAGCAACATAAACAAGTGAGTATCTGACCTCTGTTGCCTTCCTGCCGCTGCGATTCTTTTGACTCCTGATTTTCACATCATGTAGGTGCCCCCCACCTATTGGTGGGCATGCAATTTGCAGAGCCAATGAGACTGCTGTGGGGTGGTCCCTGTCGATCATAGAATGCTTAACATATTTTTCCTAAAAGCATGTGTGTGAGGCAAGTGTCATTTTAATAGTTCCCAGAATTTTATAAATTTTACATGCATGTTAACTTTTTCATGACTAGAGACTTGGTGGCTCCATTGCTCCATTGATGCAGGTGGCTCAGTTAAAATTAGCGCACTGATATGTAGCTAGCTAGCTCCTAGATAAAAGCTCTCCAACGAGAGCTATCTTGAGGCAGGTTCATACTTCTCCGCATGCGTACTAGTGTCCGTGCAATATTTTATGACGCATTTGATGTCGTCGTGTGTCTCCACAGACGAACGTGCACTGCACTCCAAATCTGTGTACGCGCGGCGGTGTACGCGCAGCTCAGGACATGCTGCGCATGATTGATTTCCTAACGTCCACTTTAAATACCAACATGGATGCTTTTGACGAGCATAGGTTCACAAACCCTACAGACTATTTACAAGGTAATAAAAGTGTTACTTACATGTAAATGCATGTGTTTGTGAGCGCAAACTTGAAAATCTCATGCCAGCCAGCTGACCAAAGTTGGCAACCTTGTGAGCTGGCTCTCTGAATTTGTAAAACATAGAGAAACGGACACAATCCAGAGTTTGTACTACAGTGGCTGTGGTATGTGTGCAGGGAATATCAGAATAATAATTTATATTATTATTATTACTATTAATATGACATGTTGTGTGCATGTGCAAAGTATGTGGCTTGACCGGAGAACTATGAATGTTTCCGTGTGCGCATATGCAGTGTGGATATGCAAGTGTTGTGCTTGTGCAGAGAAGTATGAACCAATCTTCTGGCAAACCTTCCAATCAGGGCTGTCTCAGGCAAGCCTGCTTTTTAAAAGTGTCATGAAAACATTTCTAAAACATTTTGTGCGGTCTTGTGATCTGAATTAGTAATAATGTTGCAAGTAATTGCTTGCTTTTTAGCTTGTCTGTGGTATTCCACTGTTTTCATTATTCTGGTATCATCAAATTTTAACCCTGGTCAATAAAGTGATTGCGTTTAACTGAGACATGAATTCAGTTTTGCAGAATGATGGTGACTTGGTACTTATGTGGAGAAAGGGCAAAAAAAGACATAACACCAGTGCCTGAGATATAGAGTGTTTCACTAGGCTGGTTAGTAGCTGACATGGAAGTAAGAAAGCAAATTCTGGGCATTGTGCTGTATGCAGATTAATAAGAGTGCAATGTGTATTGGGAAAATAAAATTTTGAGGTCATAAATGTGTAATTTGTTTTAGTCAAGTTAGAACAAAACAGCAGAATTTTCACTGGACCTGTGATCGGTTGGCAGTTTGAATTCTGTGGTCGGAAGAGTAGTCACATCACCAATGATCCTTTGCGAATGACCCTTATCCCCGTATAAAATGCTCTTGGAGCACCAGGTAAATGGCTGAGCCATTGCTCTGATTCCGGACTTGCAGGGGTGGATAGTCTAGGTCCAGAAAGTAAAAATCCAGACCAAGATTTTGTTTCAACCAAGCAGTGGAGTATAAAATCACAGGCTGTTTTTGAAACCGCAAACTATATTTGTATTTACTGTTGAAGACCAAAAAGTAGTATGTTGTATGCAGTACGTGGAAAAATATGAAATTTGCAGTACGCCAAAGATACCCAGATGTCATACTGATTTAGAAAATATCACCAGTATGCGCAAGACCAGTCTACTTCACCTACTGCATCCCGCAGTGCTTTAGAACGTGACGGTGTTGTTTTGGCTGTTTAGCTTGTGGACAAAATGCTGGACCTGAGAACACCAGGAGGGGCTCAGAGAAGTCAGACTAATCGGACCATACAAGTTAGCAATTCTGCATGTATCGGCTAACTAGCTAGTTAGCTGCTAACATTTCCCTATTACATTTCCCATAGGCAAGGCAGAGGTTATTTAGCTGTCAGCTATGAACACAGGACATGGGTGTTGGGATTTAACACGAAATACTGCCCTCTAATCACTGTCTGCAAGACAATGAACTGAATGTTACTGTCTTTTTGATTATTTTATCTAGGTCTAATTATGCGTCAATGTATAGCTTACTTGCAATTTAAAATATATTTATTAAAGTATTGTATTCCTTCACAGTTTATGTATTCATAGTTGTTTGCCCTGATGGCCTTTGTAATTCTATTCAATCATGTAAATGACTGCACATCTCAGTTTACCTGTTCTTTCAATACGCGTGGGGTTTAACAGGTGTGATGCTTTAGGTAAACTAGCTGTTTAGTTGTTTTAAATGATTTTATTTGTAATAAGCTTTTTTGGCAGAATTTAGTCATTTTGAACACCTGACGAGTTATTGCAGCATACCAGATGAAAAACACAGTTTTAAATGATGCCTTGTCTGCGAGTCGTTATGGATTTAAAAGGTCGCAGGGAACAAAACATACGTAAAAACGTGACAAGCCACAAAATTCATACGAAAAAGTTAGCATACTGAATGCTACACTTACAGTATATACTGTTTACAGTACACAATACGTGGTTGAAATAAAATCTGGATTTTTACTTTCTGGACCTAAAGTATCCACCTCTACAGGCTTCGCTCTCACCTGTATATGTGTGATTATGTCTCCAAGTAGAGAAAACTAAAAACTAAAAACTTGCAATGTACATGTGCTTGTACAAATAACATATAATTTAATTTCAAAATTGTCTCTTTAGAAAATAATGTTTATGCATATAATAGAAAAAAGTCAGTGACAGTCTCCATATTTCCTTCTTTGGATGGCACTGCTATTTTACTGCTTTTTCCTCAGACCCCTTCTCTGAGAATAATCTGGAGCCTCCCCTGCCTGCTACTCAGTTCATCAAGCTGCGGGTGTGATTCCATTATCCCAGTGTTTCCCAATCCGGTCCTCGGGGACCCACAGTCGGTCCATGTTTTTGCTCCCTCCCAGCTCCCTGACTGTATGTGGGTCCCCAAGGACCAGACTGGAAAACACTGCTCTATCCCATTGCATGTGTTGCTGTTGGAATGACAGCGCTTTGGCCTGACTGTGATTACTGCTTCTCTCCCACCTGCACAGGTCACTCACTACGCTTGGCCTAGTCATCTCAGCACTGGCAGATCATGGTGCGGGCAAGAACAAGAGCAAGTTTGTCCCCTACAGAGACTCTGTGCTCACCTGGCTGCTCAAGGTGAATGACACTGACACATGCTTCGCAAGTTGGGAGGGTGTTATTTTTGTTCAGAATAATCAGCCTGTTATGTTTCATTATTTGATCTGCCTGGCAGAATGGTGGCTTAGCTGTTGGCACTAAGCCCTCAAACCTTTAGGGTTGGGGATTGAGTTCCTGCCTGTGTGGGCGTGTATGTGGTATTAACATGTTGACTTTTCTCTTGTAGTTCAAAGATATGTAGTTCAGATTAGGGGTTCTCAGCCCCCAATCCACGGAATGCTGGAGGGCTTAGTTGTCACCTGTCCCATACTTTATGGGATCATTTCATATTGAAAAAGAAAAAGTTGTGATGCATGGTAAACGTGATTTGTTCCGTACATATTTTGTACCTGACTAAACTCTGCAAATGTAATCGTTGCCCCCGCCCTTTTTACTAGTTAGTGAACAT
The DNA here is from genome assembly GCA_026777985.1 of Mormyrops attenuatus. NCBI lineage: Eukaryota > Metazoa > Chordata > Actinopteri > Osteoglossiformes > Mormyridae > Mormyrops > Mormyrops attenuatus. The sequence goes on from JAODKC010000028.1 coordinate 10,879,851, forward strand.
CAAAAGTTTGGGTACCCATAGTTTAGATGACCTAGTGTTTCAATGTATCTGAATATGTATGTCCCATGCAATGGACTGGTATCCTGTCTAGAGTGTTCCCGGTCTTGTAGCCATTTCCTGATATAGGCTCTAGATTCACTGTGGCCCCATTCTAGATAAATAGTATGGAATTATGATGGAAATCTTCTGTCTTTCTCTTTCAGGACAGCCTTGGTGGAAACAGCCGGACAGCAATGGTAGCCACCATTAGCCCAGCGGCTGACAATTTCGACGAGACTCTGTCCACTCTACGCTATGCCGATCGGGCGAAAAGTATAGTCAACCATGCCGTAGTCAATGAGGACCCCAATGCCAAGATCATACGAGAGCTCCGTGTGGAGGTGGAGAAGCTGCGAGTGCAGCTCACTCAGGCTGAGGTAGACGATTTGAATCTCTGGGCAAGACATTTAAAACATGCTTTTTGTAGAGACAGATAAAAACAGGTAACGTTTTAAGTTAAAGTCCCATGAATAATCTTAAATACATTTGCTACTTCCATACAAGCATGCTGAAATTAGATTCTCAAAAAACAGAACGTCTTCTATTGTAGCTTTCATGGAGAATAATAATTATTTAAAAATGGCCCCTGCTGACATGGTGAAGCTCAGATTTGGCCCTTCATAGAAGATAAATGCCCAGGCCTGGTTTATTTAATATCTAAATTATCATCTTCAGTAAGCCAAATTGTAAATCAGTGGAACATCTTTAGCCCTCGTCGTTTCAACCTTCTTTTTTTCTTTCCTCACCATTGACCTCTCCTTCTCTTTATGTTGATTTCTCAGTCCATGAAGGCTCCTGAGCTCAAAGACAGGCTGGAGGAATCCGAGAAGCTGATCCAGGAGATGACGGTGACGTGGGAGGAGAAACTGAGAAAGACTGAAGAGATAGCACAGGTCATTGTCTCACTCGTACTTTATTCTGTGAGCCTGTTTTTCGTTAGCCATTTGGAATTAACTATATTTTTGCAGTGTCCTTTGATTAAGTCATCTTAATAGAGAAAGAGATAGACAAATCTACTTTTTCTTTGCCTTTGTTGAAATTAACCCAGCATTTACTGTCTATTAGCAAACAATAATTTCGCCTCAAGATTCGAAAGCTGGCACCTATACTTCAGCAGCAATGACTCAAAGCAGACTTTTTCTGTAGCATTTGATCAGTCCTGTTGATTTGGCTTGGAGGTACTTAGCCTGTTCTTTTTTAGAAAGCTGCGTTGACTCATTGATCTTTTTGGCTGTCTTATCTCAAGAGTTTCCTTTAGGTCATACCATAACGTTTGAATTAATGTCTGGACTTGGCCACTCCAGAGAACAGAATTTCGTCGGATTCAGCCATTCTGTTGATTTACTTCTGTGTTTAGTTTCAGTTTAAGGAAGGATCCCCTGAGATTCCTGTGTAATTGACTGGTGCAATTTGGAATTTAGTGTTTATTTAGCTCATTTAGTGTCAGTTTGTGGAATTTAGTCTGCGGTGGTAGTAAAATAGCTGCAACATTTAATGGATTGGATGGAGAGCTGCTGGTCACTTGCAGTGTTGAATATTTTTTTCCCCCCATTCCTAACATTTCTTTCTTCTCTTCCTTTGCCCTTTAGCATACACATCCTGCTGAAGAAATTAATCTATTTTTATGAAAATAATAATTATTACTATAATTTTGTGCAACAGCTACTCCTAAAAAGAGTCACGATTTGAATGATGAAGCCATGTTTCCGACATGATTCTGCATACTTTTGTGTCAAAGCACAGATTATAAACGCTACGGTTATTGCACTCTCCCCCCGGGGGTGGGTCCCTCTTTGTCATGTCATAGAATTTGAAATGTGACTCATCATTATCGTACTTTACTTCAGAGGACATCAAGATGTATCAAGAATTTTAGATGTCATTTTAATGAGAACTAACCAGGTCATACAGATGGAATCCTAAACTTTACTCAAATAATGACACATGGTTTTATATATCTGAGTGATGAGCGACCATCAGTCTTGCTAATATGTGTTGACTATGACCTGCTGAAAAGATGTTCTAAAGCTGCTTGTGTGGTGAAGGTTGGAAAGACTGTTTGATTACTCTTGATTCCATTTTGGTGCTTGTGGCTTTTTAGGAGCGACAGAAGCAGTTGGAGAGTCTGGGCATCTCCTTGCAGTCTTCTGGCATCAGGGTTGGAGAGGACAAGTGCTTCTTGGTCAACCTCAATGCTGATCCTGCTCTCAATGAGCTTCTGGTTTATTACTTAAAGGTATAGAGTACCTATATACGGGGTATCCCTAACATCATGTTGTTGTTTATTTTGTGATGTGTGTGCTTTCTACTTCGAAACCCAGAAATGCTAGAAAATGTGTATATAGATATGTAACAATTCTTAACATCTGCAAAATTGTACAAAAGATTGCCATTGGACAAACATTGAATAGTCATATACATTCTTAAAGGAATATACTTCTGCACTTGCCAAGTAAAACACCGTTTTGTTCTTTTATTGGAAAATGAATGTAACCCCCCCACCCCACACTCTTTTGTCACTACCATATATGGTTGCAGGAACACACCCTAATAGGCGCAGCCAACACTCAGGACATCCAGCTGTGTGGAATGGGTATCCAGGCAGAACACTGCATCATAGACATCACGGCCGATGGCAGTGTGATCCTCACCCCATACCCGAAGTCCCGGTAGGGCTGCATGTAGATCCACACACCATGAGTTACATTTCAGCAACTTGAGTGAACCTTTATAATGATCTCTGTACTGAGCCTCTCTGCTGACATCTGTCTCCAGTACGTGCGTGAATGGGTCCCCAGTGACGAGCCCACTCCAGCTTCACCATGGAGATCGCATCCTCTGGGGGAACAACCATTTTTTCAGGTCAGCATCTGTGTGGGGAGGTTGAAGGAGCAAGTCCCTGTGGCTGTGTGCGTGTCAGGGAGGATTAATTTGAAAGATTTTATAGGAATATGGGGATAAATTTTTCTTTCCTCCGCAGGATCAACTTGCCTAAGCGACGGGTGCGTGGTGGAGCTGAAGAAGAGGAGGGTGATGGCAATGCCATGAAGAACAGCAACACCGGCGAGCCACTGGATGGCGACGGAGACACTGGAAGCGAAGTGTCCAGTGAAGTCAGCTTCAGTTATGAGTTCGCCCAAACGGAAGTGATGATGAAGGCCTTGAGCAGCAATGGTGAGTAAGAGCAAATGTCAGGAGGAAGTCGGGCTGGGGGGGAGGGTGTGTGGTGTGGTGATGACATATAAACCTTCAGCCATTTTGTATTTGTTTTAGATGTACACAGCATTTGAATTTACCTTTAGGCGATGTCAACACAGAAATTACATTCATTTCTTTAGTATCTGTTTAGTGGTTTTTTAATATTTTTTGGCAAAACTCGGTCTGTATTGGGTACCACGTTACATTAACATTCATACAACATTCAGTACACCATCGTAATGCATTCATTCTCCACCGTACCAGGTACCATACTTTTGGTACTTTGAGAAAGGATAATAATATTGTACTTCAAGGTGTTGATTTTCTACTGGTGTAAAAACTGGTATCGGTGCCGAATGACACCACAACGTGAACTGGAGTATTTTGTACTGAATTTGAAAAATGGCTGTAGTACATTATAGGGCTAGACGATGTGTGATATTAATACCAACATCGCATGTTGTGCACATGCAGTTCTCACATCGCTAGTCAGTTAGATTAAGATCAGGCTTTTTCGTACTTTCATACTGTAAGGACATTAAAGCGCAGGGAGTTTGTTTCGCTTAATCATTTTTATTCTGTCATAGAGAGAAAAAGAAAACTTAGCTAACTTTGCAGTTCTAATTATTGTTCCTTTTAGAGATTATCTAATATATGTTTAAAAATCAGCTTTTGCATAAGTGCTGCATGCGTTCTCCCGGACAATCATAATCATTTTCTTTCTTGCTGTTTAAATCATTCCTTAATTCCTTATTCCTTTAAATCATAAATTAATGAATTCCCTTTGGTTTTATAAATACCACAATATTTTTTTACAACAAAATGACATTGCTAGGACAGCAGGCTATATGCTATATGTGTGCTGTCCTAGTTTACTAAACCAAATGCTTTTTAAATTTCCTGTCATAACATCCTTATTGTTGTATCTGACTTGATCGCAGTTAGTTTTTTTTTTCCCCCATTTTGTTTGTTGTTGTGTTCTGCGTTTTCAACTTTCTTCAAGATATGCTATTTGCATAACCAGTCAACAAAGAAAGGCCATCATTTTCCACCCCAAAGTACCAAAGAAGTACCCCAGCTGATTTGGCACTTTGGGTACTGGAACTTTTGGCATGGAACATTTTGGTGCTTTCGCTTTTCCATCGACTTCCGATTGAGTACCAGTACATGGTGCGGTGGGAAAGCAGTTAAGTGCACCTTAACATCCTAACATACCTTAACACCTTTTAATATACATTAACAAAAAATATTAATTGTACATTTTTAATGTTTGTTATTATCATATAATGTTTCTTATTAATATATATTGAAGTTAAGGTATGTTGGAACGTTATGGTATACTTACATGCTGCTTCTGAATGTTCAGTGACTGCATTATGACGGTATTATGAAGGGGCAGTTAATGTATTCTGGTTTTCTTAATAAATTGGGTGATTCCCCACCATTTTTGGCTTTGTTGGATATTTCGCCATGCATCCATAGCACATGAAAAGGTCAGAGAGGACTTCAGGTAACAGATAATTGCTAAATCTTGTCTGAGAGTTTAAGATTAGTTTTATGTCAGATTACCACTAACCTCAAAACAACAGGGGGCAGAAAAAGTACAAATTAATGTCTGAGGAAGCAAAGGCCTATTGTGTACTGTCATACTGTAATTAACAAGAGCAGTAAGATCTGAAATGATTGGGTTTTGGTGGAATTGTTGCCTGTTTGTGTAAAGCTTGGCTTAGTGTGACCAACTTCCTGTCTTGAATGACCCAACTTCCTGTGAACCCTGCAGACCCCATGCAAGCTGTGCTGCAGGGCCTGGAACGGCAGCACGAGGAGGAGAAACGCTCTGCCCTGGAACGGCAGCGCCAGATGTACGAGCAAGAGCTGCAGCAGCTGCGCAGGCGCCTGACGCCCGACAAGCAGTCGGTGTTGAGCCCGCAGTGGTCGCAGCAGCACTACCGCAGCATGGAGAGGCTGAGCCTGGGTGGGGGTTCCTCTATGTCATCCAGTGCACAGCAGCGCCTGCGGCAGTGGGGCGAGGAGAGGTCAGAGGTCGTGATGGGTGCCACTGATGAAGGACAGGGCAGCAAAGTGACGTGACATGAGTGGTGTTAACCCTGTGACTTGTGCCCAAACCCCTCCAGAGAGGCGGTGTTGACACGCAGCCTGAGAAAATTGCGGGAGCAGATCGTTAGGGCCAACCTGCTGGTGCAGGAGGCTGGCTTCATCGCCGAGGAACTGGACAAGAAGACAGAGTACCGCGTCACCTTGCAAATCCCGGCAGCCAACCTCAACGCCAACCGCAAGGTCTATTCCTGCTCCTCCAGCTCCCACACAGCATGGGTCAGGCGTATCTGACAGTCCAATCAATATGTGTCTGATCTTGTTCATCCCAACACATACTTAACTTTACTTAGTACTTTGTAATGTTTTCTGACATTTCTCCATGTTTCTCCATTATGCTGTATGACATGCAGTTTGGATACACCTGCTTTTAATACATTTATCTCTCTTAGCTATGTTTTTTACAATATAGGAAAAGGCCTAGAAGCAATTAAGTAATACATATCAAATATTGCATCGACCAAGGAGTTTCCATAAGTTCTGGGCACAAGTTGCCCACCTTGCTCTTACTCTTCAGTCCGACTCATCCCCAAGCAGCTCTGTAGGGCTTAGGTCGGGGGATTGTGGGGGCCAGGTCATCTGTCACAGCACTCCATCTCTCCTTGTTCATAAGATAATACTTACTACATAACATTGGAGGAGTGCTTAGGGTCGTTATCTTCTTGAAAACAAAATGATGTTCACTAGATGTGTCCAGACTGGTACTCGTGTGTGTGTGTGTGTGTGTGTGTAAATATAATTTACACAGTCCCCTTATATCTGGTGATACGTTGCAAGACCTACCACGGATAAGAGAGATAAATAAATATAACTATAATTTAAAACTTGTTACAGATGGGTCAAGCTGACGTAAACTGAAGAGCATTTTGGAAAATTTTGAGTTAAACTTGCATGTCGTGTGTATGGTAGAAGTGTGTGGCACCCCTGCCTTTGGCACACACTTGTATCCTTTATTTACCTGCATTTCCTGGCTCCGATTTCCCCACCCCCTTTTGCTCTGGCAGCGTGATGCAGTTCTGAGTGAGCCAGCGGTCCAGGTGCGGAGGAAGGGCAAGGGAAAGCAGATCTGGACCCTGGAGAAGGTGGAGAACCGTCTGGTGGACATGCGGGAGCTATACCAGGAATGGAAGGACTTGGATGAGGACAATCCTGTGAGTCCTCATCGCCTTGGAACATATTCTTTTTTGGGGTATATTAAATACATTTCTGGTCTGTTTATGACACTTAAAGAGAAAGAAAACTCTTAACTATAGTAAAGTTGGCATTCTTGGGATGAGAATTCAAAATATCAGAAACTATCTGGTGATTTTATTTACTTTCTGTCAGGACAGATATGCCAGTGGCTGCCATTCCTGTATAGGCTTTCAAATTAATAACATTTTGAAGTAGGATTATCAATTTGTAATAAGATGTCATCTACTTTAATTTAATCCCCCATTATGGCTAAGATGGTCTGAACAATTACTTGATCTCTTGCTCTCTTCTCTCCCGCGCTGCTTACAGGTGATGCGTTCCTACTTCAAACGAGCCGACCCTTTCTTCGATGAACAAGAGAATCACAGCTTGATTGGTGTAGCCAATGTCTTCCTCTCCTGCCTCTTCTATGATGTCAAACTGCAATACGCTGTGCCCATTATCAACCAGAAAGGGGAGGTAGGGGCAGCCATGTGGGACTTGTGTTGCCACAACGTGTTGCAACTGTTGGATAAAATCTTTTGGGCAAGATCAGGGTGCTGTATAATATGTCTGTCTGTCCTGTCTGTCCGTCTGTCTGTCAAATTACTATTTTGCCTATTTTTACAGATGGATCTTTGGTTCATTTCCCTAAAAGCTGCCCATTTTGTTCTTGTTGCAGGATTCACAATATGTATATATATAATGTCAGTTAAACTGGTGTTTTTTGCAGAAACCACATCTGTGAAATGTGGCCATATTGTAGAATTACACATGTAGCCTGTTGCCTGAGGCAACCTCACATCCGCTACACCTGTGTTAATAGAACGCAATTTTGGAATTATAAATTTAATACAATTAATTTTATATAGTGTAGCTAATAGCCAAATTTAACGGGCAGTAAACCACACAGCAGACACGGTGATGCTAATGAAAATGTTAAGGCTGGTTAGGTAGCCTTGTTTGTGACCTTCCGTGGGGTCGCCAGCAAAAACAGAAGTTAGCCCATTAAGTCAAAGGCATGTGTTCAGCAAGAATGTCGGACTTAATTTTTTAAAATAAAATGACACCGTACAAATAATAACTGCTAATTTTACAAGTTTGTTATTCACATGTCACAAAAATGGCAACGCCTTGTCAAAATCCCTTTTTATCTGTGCATTAAAATTCAGAGAAAAAAATGTGGGGGGGGGGGCAATAACTTGGGAATTTATCCGTGGGAGTGTTTAAAATCCGCATTTGCGTTCATATGAATGCAGCATATACTGTAAAAGGGGAGTGGCACCTTTAAGTGATGACCATGGTGACGGACATTCTGGATACATTTTTGGGCAATGATGGTGCGAAAAGTGAGGGAATATGTAGAGGATATTTCAGTTTTCGTGTATTCATAGAAGTTTTCTTTGTTCCATGTCAACCCACGGAGGGGTGACTTTAAAGAGGGTAATGGAGCTCTGCTGCTTTTGTAAAGAGTGCCTGTTAAAAATAGATGAATTAATTTTGTGCAGGTTGTTTACCATGTACATAATATGGTCCTTATAACTGGCGAGTGCTTGGGATCTGCCCCCTTTAATTCTGTGTGTGCTTCAGTACAACCTTCGGTCTAGACGCCCCTAGCTGATAGTGTTCACAACATTCATAACATAGGTCGAGTGCGGCTGAATCTCATTTCACTAGCATGCTATTAAGGAATTGCGTTTCTATAATTTCCAGTACAGTTTTAGAATATATATGTTCATTATGTGAGAGAAATTGAGTCCTAAAAGGTTCTTTCATAAGTAACGCTTAAGTAGATCCACTTCTCAGAAGCATAAAATGTAACCAGTTGAGGCTCTATAAAGTTACAGCTATATAGAACAGTTAGTTATTTACAGACTCTAGACTGTAAAATGAGTTTGCAGTTAGACTGAGTAAAATGTTTGGCATTCAAGCTATTTATTTTGCTAGAAAAACACTTAACTTTCATAATTTATCATCTTAATTTATCCATCTATCACTTTTCCATGATTGCTTTGCCAGTACAACATTACAGTGAACCTTGAAGTCATCTAGGTTATATATAATATATTATATAGTTGTATGCTTAATTTATACTTGTTTATAAAGTCACAACTGTTAGGAGAGAATAATTCCTGTGGATGTACAAATTGAGCAACGATTGCAGTTGATTAAATGAATCTGTGAATTGAGAAGATATGATTTGGCAGAGTGTAAATGCTTTTGCAGAGATATGACTTTGCAGAATGTAAATGAGTTTCCTTTATGTAATAGTATTATTCTCTTTAGCTCTAGTACCACTGTGTGTACAGTTTTGATAGTGGAGGACTGATTTCGATTAGCTAGGTAATATCTTGACTAGTAGCAACTTGTTTCTTGCATACTTTATAGTACATGCTGCATTCATACGAATGCAAATACAGTTGCATACTTTGTGTGCGTGTTGTGCCATTGGAGTGATAAGCTGATCACTTGCCTTGTCAGGTGGCGGGGCGCCTCCATGTGGAGGTTGTGCGCGTCAGCGGCAGCTTCCAGGATGACGGCGAGGACTATGTGGAGAACCCTGAGGGGGAGATGCTGGAGCGCAAGTTAGTCTGCATGGTGAGTGTTATTTGGGGGACCCATTCCTTTGCCACAAAAGTGCATGTGTTTTGGTGTAGGTTTACATAGATAATGAGAAGTCTGTTGTCCAGGCTTGTTCCCATTTATGGAACTATGAAAACCAAACTTAATCTGTGTTAGGAACATTGGCAGATTTATTGAAGATAACTGGCTGACTGAGCTGTTAAGTCATGGCTGAGTTTGTGTGCTCCTGTGGTCTGATCCCCCTTTTTGTTTACCCCTATGACAGATAAAGATCTTGCAGGCTACGGGGCTGCCCTGGCACCTCTCCAACTTTGTCTTCTGCCAGTACTCCTTCTGGGACCATTCTGAACCTATTGTTGTGGGGCCGGAGATGGATCCCTCTTCGTCCCCCAGCATCAAGGACCCCCACTTCATGGTGGTGTTTGACAGCTGCAAGGTGTGTAGTCGTAGACGGACCGGCAGGAAGTCAGCTGACGTGCTTTCTGGCTTAAGCGGCGCTGATTTGTGCCAGATATGCAGTCTGTAATGCTTTCTCCCCAAGCTGTGTGGAGTCCGGAAAGAAAGGCTGACCTGGGGTGTTTGTCTGTATGCAAACTTGACTGTTGTTGCATTTTCGCGTACCTGTATGACGTCATCTTCCATTGCCGAAGTTCAGTTCCAATACTCAAGAACAGAAGTGCGGAGGACGGTAAAAATCCCCGGATGTCATTCTTTCCCAACCCCAAATACCAAGGATGCATCGGTTGCATCCCCGCCCACAAGAACTATCCCATGATTCATTGTGTCCCGAGCTCGTTCTTGGGAGACAAGTTAGCAAGACCACTCTTGCCAACAACGCAAGTACATTCTTTGCGTTCTTGGTATTGATAAACACCCCTTGTGTATTTGTCTGTGTGCATCAATACCTGATACATTTGTCAGTTCTCGATCCTGTGTCTCTCTGCCTGCGGTGGCTGGCTTCCTGCAGGAGCTGTCGGTGTCGGTTACTGAGGACTTTATTGAGTACCTGACAGAAGGTGCGGTGGCTATTGAGGTCTATGGACACAAGAGGAGTGACCCATGCAGGAACCCAGCTCTTTGGGACCTTGGCATCATCCAGGCCAAGACTCGCACGCTGAGGGACAGGTATGCCCTCACAGGAAGCGGTGGATGCACTCTGTCTACAAATGCATGGAGGATAATGTGCCATGTGGAAGTTAATGGTTTTATTTATTTCCAGTATTCTGCCAAGGTAATCAGTGTAACGTGATCTTATACAGCAGCAGCTTGTTGTTTTGTGAATACTCCAACTGCAGTTCACCCTGTTGGACCATTACAAGGCTGATTGTGTTTGCAGGTGGAGCGAAGTAACCCGGAGGCTGGAGATGTGGGTGCAGGTGCTGGAGCTGAATGAAAACGGCGAGTACATTCCTGTGGAGGTGGTGACTGCACCAGACGTGCGCACCGGCGGCATCTTCCAGCTCAAACAGGTAGACGCGCGGGTCGACACGCATGCTGGCCCCCCCCCCCGAGGGGTCTCTTTGGGATGCTCGGAGCGTGACACCCTCCTCCCCCCCACAGGGCCAGTCCCGACGCATCCAGGTGGAGATCGTTTCTGTGCAGGATTCGGGCACCATGCCCCTGGTTGTGGAGACGATCCAGGCCGTGTCTGTGGGCTGTGTGGAGATTCGCCAGGCTCACACCTCCAAGAGCAGTGATCTGCAGGTGTGGGGGACATCTCTTTCTTTGGGGGAATTATTTACCCTGTCAGATATTTGTCTGCTATAATATAGTTCAGTATGAAAACCTGGACACAATTTTTTCATTTGCTTTTGGCAGTACAAAAACCATTGTGCTTTTCTTTAAGCCTGAAAGATTTTCTTTCCATTGAAGGGTGAAGGTGATGACATGGACAGCTATCAGGTATATGAAGTTTATATGATGAATTATTGTCATGACAGCTGTCGTCTTTATAAATTTTAGCTTTTGAATTACATTTTTCATTTTGGTGCAATGAATTGTTATGATGGATTTAACAGTACTTAAACTTACTAATAGGTTTGTTTCTGTGGTCTCTGTAAGGAGTGCGATTGATGACTTATGCCTTCTGCAGGAACGGGACTTGGAGCGACTTCGACAGCAGTGGTTAGCGGCCCTAACTAAGCGGCAGGAGTACTTGGACCAGCACCTCCAGAAGCTAGTCAGCAAACCAGGTAGAATTTGGTCAGAACCTTTTTCAATTGAACACGTTCAGTCAGTAGAAGCACATTGTTTAATCCGGTTGAGTGCAGTCCTGGCAAATATCTATAAGGCTTTTAATTGTGAGTTGTCTTACTCCTGTTTTATCGTAAGCAGAATATTTGGTAACACTTTTTATAAACATCATGTCCATAAGTATCTATGAACACATTCTTTACATATTATAATGCATTCATAAAGCATTATAAACATGACTATAAAAATTTATAAAAGGCATAGCCCGTTTTACCCATGTTTATTATGCAATATGAATGCTTTATATGAAGTTCTCATCTGTAATGCACTAGAAATTCCTTCTTAATGCATATAATATATATGACTGTCAACAGACGATGCTCTAAAGCAGAGGTCACTAACAGGCCGGACCCAGAAGCTGCCCCATACGGACCCGGACCGGTTGCCAAAACATAAAGTTGATTTAAAACCTGACGGGGCGCTTCTATTTTAATCGCCGCAGCTTTTGTAGTCTTTTCGGTAGTGGTTTAGCACTAGAACCAAGTTCCAACTAGAAGTTTCTGCTTTTTAACAGCTGTATAAACTGATGTTATTTGTTTTATAAATCAACTCAGGTGAAACAAAAAATGTATATTTTCAGAGTTGCCAAATCTCAAGAATCTGGCATGACACGCTTTCAGATGGACGCAGGAAATCTTATGGCAAAACTATATCATTCAGTTTCAGACCTAAAATTAGCTACGTTAAAATTATATTTACACGGTTAAATACAAAAGCAGACTATGTACAAGGTAAGAACTGTTAGATATGTGTGCAGACATCTCGAATTGAAAATCTCACTCTAGCCAGCTGGCCAAAGTTCTATGTCACGTGACAATAAATATTGTGAAAAAGTTTTTGAATTGTACTGAATTAATTTGATTTGACAGTCAGGTATTGATTACATGCAATGTTGATACAACTAATAGGCTGTTTAAATATATATCACACTAAATAATTAGACATTATGATCTTCCGGACCTTTGCTTCAAGAATTTTTCTCGAACTGGACCTCTTTAAATTTTAGTTGAATACCCCTGCTCTAAAGCTTTATTAAGTGTTATACCGACCGTTATAATGCATTATGAAGGCATAAGCTACAATGCATTATAGATGACAGCTTCAAGAAGTGTTGCTGAATATTTTTGGTGAAGTTATCCAGGTTTTAGATTACATTAAGGTCTAGAGGGATGTGACACAAAGTTTTCACTTGTGCTTATCCAGCTGTCCGGCATTATCACAGCTGCAGCTTTAGTCCGGGTTAGATATATTAGCTTTCTCTGTCTGTGGGGTACAAGTGCATTTCTCCTGTCTCTTGAGGAAAATGAATACCATAGGTTGCTGTAGTGGGAAAGATGGATTGTCACTGACATGTGAGGAACCACTGACTGCTTCAGCTTGAAGGTCCCGGTAGCTTTCAGCATTTCAGTGTATATGAGTCATGATGGAAATTGCCATGAAATGTGCAGTGATTTGAGGTTATGCAGAAGTTCCAGGTTTGTACTTGAATCATTGCATTTTTCTATTAATATTCTCTTTAGTCTGTTGAATTTTAATGGCTTACATTTTTGGCATGTCTGTGAGGACTGGCCAGTGGAATGACTGCCTTTGATTCATGATCTCACTCTTTCACATATGACGATTGTCACATTTTGAATATTTGTAGGTGGATTTTTTTTCTTTTAGTTGATTTATAAATGGAATAAAAGAATTGGCATGAATTTTTTGCATTTTAATAGTGTAATGGGATGTTATAAATAGTGTTGTATTTATCTTTGTTCCTTTTAGGCCTTTGTAGGGTACGTTTGCTATGCAGGAATGAGATGAGCTCATAGAGTTCAGCTGTCTAAATTGAGTAAATCTCCATGCACACAGACAAGACCGAGGATGACGTCGACCAAGAGGCCCAGCTGCTGGAGTGCCGTCTCACCCTGACAGAGGAGCGAAACGCCGTCCTAGTGCCCTTCTCTGGTAGCGGCATCCCTGGCGCCCCTGCAGAGTGGTGAGTTCGCCCTGGGATTACGGTCTTAAACTCGTTCCTTGCCAAGACACATTGAGTGGAGAACACCCTTACACATGTGGGCCACCTTTTAGAGCTATGATGTGTGTGTTTGGGAGTATGCTAACATGACTTCTCATGTTATTGGTGCGTGAGTTTTGGGGTGGAATCAATCTATGGATCTTGGGTTCCCAAGGTGCTGACAAGGTGGCTCCTGTTCCCACAGGGTTCCTGTGGCTGGGATGGAGAAACACAGCCCAGTCCTCTTCTTGGATCTCAATGGTTCGTTTCCTCCTCTGTTTGTCCACCGTGCACCGTATGTACATTACCGGAAACAGATGGCTTATGTCCTTGTAAAGGAGACTGTGTGTGGTGATTCTGTCAGCGTGACTTTGGACTGATGCAAATCCCCCACCCCCTTTTCTCCTTGTGTCCAGCGGAAGACTTCAGTTCTCAGGACAATCTGGATATGCCAGAAGCTGGGGGCTGGGACGCCACGCTCAGTGGAGAGGACGAGGATTATTTCTTCGACCTACAGATTGTCAAGCACGATGACAACGAGGTGGGGGGGGGGGGCGATGCTGGTGAGCGAGGGGAAGCCTGACTTTTCTCGGCTTTGCCGACCCCTTCCACTGTATACTACCCCCTCCAGGTAAAGGCCGAGGCTTCCTGGGACTCGGCCGTGCACGAGTGTCCCCAGCTGAGCCGAGGGGGCGCAGCACCGGAGCAACGCGTCTACCTGATCGTGCGTGCAGTGGTGCAGCTCAGCCACCCAGAGGAGATGCAGTTGGTCTTGCGCAAGCGCATCTGTGTCAGCGTCGTTGGCCGCCAGGTCCGTCCACCCCCAAACCGTGTCCCGCATCACTGATTTTATGTTTGCATCTCTCCCACTCTGTAGAAATTTATAAGATTATTGAGTTTGATATCGGGGGGGGGGTGCAAATTAATAATCTAAATGTAATATAGAGGTATTTACATTATATTTAGCCAAATTAAATATCAGGGGGTACACATCCTCCCTGGTTCCTTCGCTGCTTAATCTGTCCCACCAAAAT
>JAODKC010000028.1:10894297-10909498 GCA_026777985.1 Mormyrops attenuatus
AGTTGCTGTCCATTTGCATTTGTTATACAAGCCCGATTTGAGACCTAGTTATATCCCAGGGCTCTTTGTTGTTGCCTATGAGCTGTTTTGTATAAAGAAGCAAAACCTCTACCAATTAGTGCATCTTGTAAATGAATCTTATTCCCAGTGCGATGTGTGCGTCCATAAAGGGTCTTTGGGCCTTAATTAGCCTAGCGACCTGTTGAGAGTTGCCTCAAAAGCTGGAGAGTAGCTGTGAGACACAGGGGTGGGGGGGTTGGTCCATGGAAAGCGGTTCAAGTTTATGGCCATAGCTCATGATGCATGCGGACACGGTTCTGTGATTGCAGGGTTTTGCCCAGAACTTTCTGCGGCGGAAGTCCCAGCGGAGCAACATCCCTGGCTGTGGAGTCACCTTTGAGATCGTCTCGAACATCCCCAGGGTGAGACACCCGAAAGATTGTCAGCTTAGGAAGCTGGTGCAGATATACAGGGGATGGTTAGCTATTCATAGCCGTAACCTTATTTTGGCCTTTGACAGCTTGATATGGTGATGTCACATTAATTTCCCTGCCTCATTCTGGCACTAACAGTAAAGTGACCAGTGCCATTGAGGGGGTGTTTATAGGCTTATCGCTTAACGAGCTGCATATACATGTCAGGATGCCCAGAGCTCCGAAGACCGGGAGATGCTGGCGCGGCTCGCCGCCAACACTGAGAACCCCAAGTCTGCTGACAGCGAGGCAGCCATAGAGAAGTACCTGCGCAGCGTGTTGGCCGTAGAGAACATTCTCACGCTGGACCGCATGCGGCAGGTCAGCCCTCTCGAGCGTCCCGATGCATTCATTAGTATCTCCCACCGGCCCACTCCCCTTCCCTGCTGTTCCTCACTGTGAATATTGATATTCGTGTCCCTGTGTCTCTACTTGTGTGCGTGCATGTGTACAGGAAGTAGCTGTGCGGGAGCAGTTTGCAGTCAAAGGGAAGGGGAACAGACGCAGCCTGAGCTCCCCCAACGTGAACAGGGTAAATGTGTGCCGAACACACCCTATGCAGAGGATCATCCGTAATATTAACACAGCTAAATGTCAACGCACAACAATTACACCAGTTGAAGCCCCCAAATTGCAGAACAGGAAATTAAACTTTGCCATTAACCCAGTGTTGTAGCAGTATCTTGGCTTTGCAGTGTGCTACATGTTACCTACATGTTCTACATGTTAACACATTTAGGAACAACTTTGGTTGTACACACACTTGGATGATGTCGTTTCCAATGAGTTAGCACGTTGAATGTGTTTCCAGCAACATATCTGAGTTCGGTATCACAGAGCCGACAGAGAGTCTGGGTCTTACCAGCTTCTCTCTCTCTCCAATGCTGGTATAATTTATTGGGAAACAAAAATGTTCCAAAATGGGCAATTATGATTGGCAGTAACCAACTCACAGCCATGATTAGCAAATATCGTCTTGAATATCTACTTGTGAATTTAGGTTTCACCCGTGTCAATAAATGTATTCATTTGTTTCATTGTGCGTACCGGACCGAAAATAATGTATCGAACAGTACACAACACAACACAGCCCTAATCCTGATGATATATTGTGTGCGGCAAACCTTTAGTGTCTTGTATTCCTGAATAGAACATGATGTTCTTAGCTTGTCAGCTGAAAGTCATCTAGTTAAAAGCATTGATCTTGAGTGTGTGAAGCTGGAGATGCTGTAATTATGCAGAGTGCTTCTTTTCTTAACAAGGACTGCCAAGGAGACTTGCTTTAAAAAAGGGATATGCACTTGTTCTTGAGGTTTATTGGTCGAAAAGTTCTCAGCCGTATGAATTGGCCTATAAGTTAAGAGAACACACTAGAAAATAATGGTACCCTTCCCACCTCATCTTTCCATCTTATAGTTGACTGGGAGCAGACAAGATCTTTCCACAAGTTGCTTGCTGGAGGACAAGGTAAAACCTCTACCTGTTTTCTAAGCCTACCCACAGTAGGATTTCAGTATCAGTGATCCAGTAGTTTTATGTTGTTTTTAACAAGTCATGTGTATCGATGGTCTTTTCTTCAAACTGCTGTCAACCATCCATTCAGGGCCGCTGGGAGAGTCAGCAGGACATTTTCAGGACTTCCCCTCAACTGAGCCGCCTCCCCCCGCAGCCCTCACCAGCAGAAAGCCAGGACCCAGAATCAGGTTCACATCTTATCTAAACACACCCGTGTATCCCCATGCTGACCTATTCAACCAAACTCCTACTGCAGCCTCACCATCACTCCTCTTACTTTCCTCAGTGTCATTTGCAAGTATTGCATGTCCCTATTATGTCTCAACCACATATTTTTTTCTTTCTTGTCCCCAAAGTATTTTTTCTTAACTTCAAATGATTGCTACCATCTCTTTATTTGGACTTACATGCATAGCTTTTTATTCAAGTGCTAACAGTTTTGTCGCAAGTGTGAATAATTTGCACTTGTGGGGATGGTGTTTTTCTATTCATTATTACGGCTGTCCCAGTACTGTAATTTGTTTTTATTTACCAACACCATTAAATTCTGCTCTTCATTTCTTGCCAGTAATGCTCCATAAATGTAAGACTCGGAATTATTCAGCTCTAAAATTCAGAGGATTTTATGGTCTTGCACTGTTGAGCAGCAGATGAGACGTCAAGATTTAGAATGTAATACACGCCCAGACACTGTTTAATTATTTATGTAATATCAAGTCCTGCTCTTTATCTTATTGTCCTTCATCCAGCATTTTGTTCAAGTCAGAGCACCTAAAAGCTACTGAAATGTTGTTTGCTATTAATGGTCTTGTTCTTTAACAAAGAACAAATGCAACTCAATAAGAACAAACGGCAAGTAAAGTCCATGCAAGCTTTGGCTGGTAATAGACAAATGGGTTTAGCTAGGCATCCGTATTGTTCAGCTACATGCACTGCAGAAAAAGCGCATCGTACTATTCCACACTCAGAAGGACACTGGAATAGAAAGCTGTGATATATATATATATATATTGTTTCAGCTGTTTCTTACACCTGCTCGCTATGCTTTATTACTTGGTCTCACTGAAAAGTGGGCCGACTCCGTAAAAAGGGCCGATCCAATTTTCTCAAAACATGCCCAGGGTTGGTGAGCTGAGGGGAAAGTTGTCCCTGCCCCCTTGTCAGCATCCGGAGATAAGAGCTCGATTGAGTAAATTGTAACCCATTGTTGATTATTTCAGCTGTGGTTTTTCTACACAGTTTATTCTCTTACCCTGTTAGTTTTAGGATCATGTTCTTTATAGGGGTTTGCAAGGGATAGTGACTTTTTGATAGTGCTTCCTTCATCTGGCTGCGTCTTTCTGTATTTTCTTTCATCTGTCCTCTCCTGTCTTCTTTCTCTTCCCCCTCTGCTTCTTCCACCTTCCTTCTCTTTTTCCTCCTCTCCTTCCTCGACCCCCTCTTAGGTATCTCAAGACTGGCTGCCTCTTGTCTTTCCCCAGTGAAGGCTCTGGCTCCTCAGATGCCTAAACTGCTGAAGTCCCTCTTCCCTGCCCGGGATGAAAAAAAAGACCTTCGCCCGTCACCTCAAGCCCAGCAGGTGGGAGTACCCCTCCCCCCCCCCAAGACCCTGCGGGCCCCCCTTTATAGTATTGCCTCTGCTTTTTCAAACATGGTTTTTGTGGATCACTTCCGTGAGGATGTTTCTGAAAGGATTGGAATGAGAAACGACTGAGATGGAGCAGTCTGAGGCAGTTTGCATGCACAGAAGTGAAAGCCTGCAAGTGTAGGCTCTAATAGCCTGGCATGCCATGAGCAGTGGGAGATCTTGTGAAAAGGATAAATTAGCTTATCGCACTTTTAAAAAGGCAGAAGGAAAATGCAATCGGCAGCAGTCTTGGGATTCTGTAGCTATGGCTGCAGAAGTTTTGGTACGAAGAGAACTTGAAAACAAATTCTGTTATGGTTGGAGCTTTTGTGTTGCCAGTGATTACTCTCCAAGCAACCGTAATCCTTGTCGAGCGAGCAATCCATATGTAAAACTCATTTATATCAAGAATTTGGTATTCATAACTGTGAAGATAGCATTAAAATATAAACTCGCGTACAAGTGTTCTGTGTTTGTCGTCAAGCTGGTGCGTTTGCGTAGATTTTTTTCTGTAAACTCTTGCTTTGTACGATGAAAGCTTCTGTTCACTCTCTTTAGCCTATTCCTCGCATCATGGTACAGTCCATTCATGAAGGCCCGGTTAAGCCAGAACTGGTAAGTCTGCTACACTAAACAAGGAAAAAATCTGAGAATGGCCATGAATATTCCATTGTCACGGTTTGCAGAGCTACATCCGGGGCTTCCGTTTGGCTCCCGAGGGCCTGATGGTCTAAAGAAATCCCTGCGTGCCTGATTGTAATATAATGTTTTGTCTACCTGGTTAGTAATGTATGTTTAATTGTTTAATCCATAAGGACTTCGGTGTAGTAAAATGGAGTTTTACTTACTGTAACCGTTTTCTGTTGTTCTTAGGGCTGGGCGATTAATCGATTTTTAATTGCAGTTACGATTTTGGCTTCCAACTATTATCAAAATCGAGAGAACTATTGTTGTGCCGCATTTTGTTTCACAAAAATGCTTCCGTTATAAATTCCATTTAGTCCAGCACGCCCCTTTCCAGCTATTTTTTTTTGTTTCTCAGTTGCATTATATTGTGAGTTCAAGCAAATTATTCTTTCTTTTAATTTCAATAAATGTCAAAGTCAATGAGTAGTCATCTTAAATAATCGTGGTTATGATTTTTACTATAATCGGCCAGCCTTAGTTCTGAAATTTTATGATCTTTGACTGAAGTAATATGTTGATTTAAAAAAAAAAGAAAAGAAAATCGTTTACTTTTCTTGGTTTAAATATTCTGTTCATTTATAGGGTTTTGCGTCTTTTTATGAGAAAAGCTTGTGCTTCCAGTTTTTGTGATGCACCGCGGTTGCCATGTCGAAAAGTAATGATTCTGCCATGTGCATGTCTGCAGATCAGCACGTTGGGTCACAGTCCTTCACTGGAGAGATTCTCAGACATGCCAGATTCTCCACCTTTATCTAAGCACGAAACGCATGATGACAGCCTGCTTAGCCCTACCAGTGAGGTGTCAAGCGGTTATTTCTCTACCAGTGTCTCCATGGCAACCCTGTCCGAGGTGTATTCCACCGGTGGAGAGCCTGGCGCCTGCCCGGGTACAGCTAGCATCGCTACAACACCTAGCATTGACAGTGAGGACACCGCAGTGAGATTGCTTAACTCCACTGCTGTAGTGGATGGGGGGAAAAATGAATTTCGAGGCACTGCTGAGAAAGGAAAAGGCCATCAAAGAGCAGTGACCCCTATGGATCTGAAACCTGCTGACAGGAACGGTCTTGCGTCTCCTCAGCCAGACACAAAGCCTGTCCTTCCTACAGCAAGCTCCCTGCCAGCATTACTATCTGCTGACAGCAGGACGAGCGCCGGCGGTTCCCACAAAGTGAAGACAGCGACCTCTGATGTTAAGCCCTTGAAGAGGTTTATGGACGAGGTGGAGAAAACAGCTTGGCCCGAAACGGGGCAGTCGGGGAATCTGGAGAAGCTGGAGATCACATCGGACTCGGATGAACCGCTGGACACCACGTTGCCAAACTGGTTGAAGGGCGGAGCGCGGGTGACTGTGGGCGGTGGCAAGTGTGGGACGGTTCGCTACGTTGGGACCACGGATTTCGCAGACGGCATCTGGGTGGGGGTTGAGTTGGACAGTCCGTCAGGTACGTTTTGATTCCTCTACTACATATTCATTTATAATTTACAGTCTTTACAGTCTTCATCTTTTCTTAGCATCCTCCGGAGGGCTGTGGGGGTTTATATGTAATTTCTTTATAATTAATTAATTTTTTTATTTAAATTGTGTTGGGATGGTGAAGAGCACACCCCCATACATGTGATGTCATCTTAAACCCCTAATTGTCCTCCTTAATGAACAAAAGGACTTAATAGACTGGCTGGTGCAGTACGAGAGATATGAGCAAAAACACAATGTCCTCTACATAGGACAACAATGAATTGCTGGATCTCATGAGGATATTAGATTAGTCCTTGAAATAGACGTCATTTATCAAAAATCATCACCAGCTTAACTGAAATTCAACATATCAATAGCTAACTGGCAAATGCCTGATATCGGTTCATTCTTGCAGGAAGGGCACTCGGTTATGTACCATCACTGTCCCATCTGTCCTCTGCAGGTAAAAATGATGGCTCTGTAGCCGGTCGCCAGTATTTCTGCTGTAACCCTGGTTACGGGGTCCTCGTGCGGCCGGAGAGGGTGGGTCCTGGAGCAGGTACCAAGTGTCCTACACAGGACCGGCGACGCAGTGGCTTGTCTCGAGGGGAGAACCGCAAGTCTTGGACCAGCTAAAGGAGGTTGCGTCGACATCCCCTCCCCCCATGCTGGCTCGCACATCTCCTGTGGTGTTGATATGTGTAGACCAGCTCCACCTTTTCTGACAGAGTGCGCCCCGTGGGTTGGCTCCCGCTATCTGCCTGTGAGGATGTACGGGCGACACGTGATGCGCGGTATGACATCAAGAGGTGGATTATCCGCAATTAAATCGCTTTGCCCAGGGAAGCGTGCTCACGTGTTTAGAGAAGTGGCAGAATTGCTGCTTTTGCTGCTGAATCAGAAAGTGATTTGCGTCTGATTGATTTTCCTACCCCCTAACACTATTTAACAGAATGCAGTATTCTTCAGCAATATTTTCCAAAAGCCTTTGAGTGCAGCTGCTCTCTTTTCGGCTGAAATTATCCTAAATGGTATAAGAACTAAACAGATCTTGTTACTGACAAAATGTTGCAGTAGTGTGGGTTTTATTTATATAGCTGAAAATCCAGATTGTGCCTTTAAGTATCAAGGAGGGAAAGGAAAGATCTTCTATCCGCACAGAATGCCTTTTTAAAGACTGAGTTGGTCTCAGGGATGTTTCAGCAGTGCCTTGTTAGAGCTTCATGGCAATCTAAGCACACTGGAAAAACAAAAATTCTCCTTACACTATCAACTTCCAGCAAATATAGTTTGGAAAAAAAGAGGTGTTCCTGTTTTTAGTACATTTCTAAAGGCATATTTATGCATACACACAAAGATATACTTGGAGTGACAGGGATGGTCAAATTAAAGTGATTTTAAGCACATACGCCATCCTACTGGGATGGATTTTAATATATATATTATGGTAGAGAGACAAACATTGTGTGTCCTGGACCACTGGGCACTCATTTCCACTCCCCGTTTACCCGTAAACTGTGATCATTATCTGTGTCATCTCATATTGAGTCTAACTGTAGAAGCTGTATTGATGCAGAAGACTAAAGATGACCTTGTCCCAGAAATAGACAGAAAGTGCAGATTATCATTAAAATGTTTGTTTGAAATCAAAATTAGAAGTGGCCCTTTAAAAGGGTTAATATATTTCCTTCCTTCTCGTGTGAGGGTGTCTGCTACTAATACTAGCCTTGATTCTAGCCCTTGATTCTCTCCAGCCTTAACTTTTGCACAAGTCGTGATTGCAGAGCATCGACAGCAATTCTTAGTTTTTTTGAAAAACGGCCCGCATGGAATAAAAAAAGGTCAGCATTTCAAAGATATGCAGCATTCTCACAGTGTGGCGAGAGGGGATGAGTTCTTCCCCGCTGCCCTTCCAAATAGCTGTCTACAGAGCATTTTAACACTATCATGCCTCTCTTCAAAATAAGAATTTCATAGCTTCAGTATTGCATTCTGTTAACACATGCAAAATGTATAGTTTTAATCTGCTTTTTTTCTGTGTTGAAATCTATAATCAACACAAACCATACAGACTTAGACTGTACATATGAGGTGGTAGTTTTGCTGTTAGAAATTGTTTTTACCTATTAACCCTGCTTTTATAAACTCAAGTCCTGTTTCATCATTCCATCTCATCATATTTGTTGTGTATATACTTCTTTTTTTCAAGGTATGGATTTTTATTTTGATTCAGTGGCACTATAATTCTATTAATGCATCCAGTATCATAATGTATAGGAATGACATTAAGGACAACAAATAGGTTCCAGACAAACGTGCTTGTTTAACACTGAATCCAACTTGTGCTGCATAGTATTTTAATACAGCAGCTCTTACTATGAACATACAATCAGACGCCCAGATCAAAGAACCTGTACTGGTGCTGTACTGCACGGTATGTAGGTGCATTTTGCTGAGGGATCACAGCATGCTGCTCTATGGAATGCACAAAGGGCCAAAGCACCTTTTGAGTTTTGAAACCATCTATATGATTACCATTATTATCTGTAGCTGGACAGTGTTTGTATCTATGTTGTCATTCCCTGTTTCCGTATGTATTGTTGTGGGACCATTTAATGACCAGTTGCAATCTGTAATGAAATGTGTGCAATACAGGGCTCCCTACCTCTGACTGTTCATGTAATGACTAAACCGATTCACGTTGTAGGGTTAATGTCCTTTTTTGTAAAAATATTTTTGGGAAAAGAGAAAAAAAAAA
Source organism: Mormyrops attenuatus (assembly GCA_026777985.1). NCBI lineage: Eukaryota > Metazoa > Chordata > Actinopteri > Osteoglossiformes > Mormyridae > Mormyrops > Mormyrops attenuatus. The sequence continues at coordinate 10,902,817 of JAODKC010000028.1, forward strand.
AAAAAATCTTTTTAACTCCTAAAATTAATATTCTTATCTAAAACATGTTCACTAAACATATGATTCCTACTGCCTGTTTATACATATTAACACTCAGGTTGTAAATATTTGGTATAAGTACTGTATGTAAACATCTATTGTATGTAAACAGCCCGGGAACGCCAACCAGTAGGTTAAGGACAATGTCACATTGTCACAGAGGAAGTGGCCTTGAAATGAGTTGCTCTGACTAGAATGAGTTTTTTCATGCAAAAGGTGCTGTGATACTTAGAATTTTCCATGTGACCCAGACAGCGGGAGTAAAATGGTTCTGAACGGATCACAGAAGTGGATATGCTTTTTAAGCTCTTGCCTGCTTCATCCTTGAGCGAATGGTCTGTTCTGAAGGCTTGATGCAAATTCCGGCAACCGCCCCTATCCTTGTCACTGCCCCCATGTCTCGCTCCCTCCCTGACTGCACTGATGTCCCTGCTGAAATGACTTTCCATCTGTGCCTCGTTTCATAATCGTGTTGCTGTGCAGCCAGTTGTGTGACGTGTACTATAGCTGTACCTACTGTACATCAGCCATTAGACAAAACATAGGTTTAATTTTATTGTATACATATGCTTCATATCAAGTGCATAATAATCTGATGATCCCATTTAACACAATTTGTTGTATACACAGATGCTTTTTGTCTGTATATGTACGTGAGAGTGCATGTACATATGCACAGAGTAACAAGGAAAAGGCCCTAGTCTGATAACTGAACAGTTAACTGATTATTCTGTGCTGAGACCCAAAGAATACTATCTTGTAATACTGTGCATTTTTAAGAAATCGGTTCTTCTGGTCACAGGTTAATAAAATTTTGTTTTTACAGAATCTCTGGAATTGATTTATGACTGTCTTGGGCTGCTTCTGTTCAATGATTTTTTGTGACAGAACTGTGAACATGCGAAACAAAATTTTCTTCTTTTGTCAACATGAATTGATAGTTTAGGGAAAAAATGTTGCATAATTAGTAATATACAGTACTGGTTAGGGCTGTACAATTTAATCATTTTTAAATCACAATCTTGATTCATACCCCTATGCAATCTTATTTTGGGGCTGCACAATTAATTATCAATGCATACCCTGGTCTCATTCTTACATGACACCGATTTTGCTGGGTTTGCATTAGCAGGGAGATCTGTCTCATTAAACCAAGCACTTCCTTTTTCTCCCTCAGCATCAACACCATGCAACAGGGAGAGGAGTTAGAAAAACGGGTCGGAAATCACATACTTAGACATTACATACTGAATCTCATTAGAGACCGTCTACTTGACTGTTAATGTAGCATGTACTGTACTGCATGCATATACTTGGATGTAGTGATGTCGCCGTCTCACATATTACCCGATTCGGTTGTTTACGAATGACGTCGCTTGACCCCCACAGAAGTTTAAAATTATTCAAAACTATTAATGAAAAAGATTAGCTATAACATTAAAACCAGCTGCCTAATATTGCGTAGGTCCCCCTTGTGCCGTTGAAACAGCTCTGGGGTGAGTTTCCTGAAGCCGCCATAACACTACATTGTTCATAAGTTCCAATGTTAAAAGATAGAACTTACAAACGATGTAGTGTCAAGAAGTCTTGGGGAAAACTCACCCCTGATCTGTTGAGGCATGGACTCACACCTTTGAAGGTGTCCAGTTGTATCTGGCACCAAGACGTTAGCAGCAGATCCTTTAAGTCCTGTGTTGCAAGGTGGGGCCTCCATGGGATAGACTTGTTAGTCCAGCACTCATGTCCCTCAAACTACTCCTGAACGTTTTTTGTAATGTGGCAGGGTGCATTATCCTGCCATCGGGGAATACCACTGAAAGGGTATACTTGGTCTGCAACAATGTTTAGGTAAGTGGTCAAAATAACATTCACATGAGTGCCAGGACCCAAGGTTTTCCAACAGAACATTTCCCATAGCATCACACTGTCTCTGCCAACTTCCCTTCTTCCCATAGTGCATCCTGGTGCCATCTCTTTCCCAGGTATACTAAGTAAATACACCCGACTGTCCACATGATGTAACAGAAAATGTAACTTATTAGAGCAGGCCAGCTTCTTTCATTGCTCATCGGTCCAGTTCTGATGCTCATGTGTCCATTGTAGATACTTTTGGCGGTGGACAGGGCAGCATCCCATCTCCTGTGGATTGGACCAGACGGGCTAGCCTTTACACCCCAGATGCATCAATGAGCCTTGGGCAATCATGACCCCATCACCGGATCATCAGTTAGCCTTCCTTGGGCCATTTTTGGTAGGTACTGACCACTGCATACCAGAAACACCCCATAAGACATGCAGTTTTGGAGATGACCCAGTCGTCTAGCCCAGTGGTTCTCGATCCTGTTCCTTGAAAACCCCATCCCAAAATGTTTTCGTTCCAACCCAGTTTGCAACCTGCCGCTTTCATCATTAGCCTATTAACAACCACCTGAGCCTTTTCCTGCTTCCAACACATCACTTTCAAGATCTGACTGTTCCATTGCCTAATATATAATGGCACCCTTGACATGTGCCATTGTAACAAGATAATTAAATAATTCACTTCACCTGTCATCGGTTATAATGGTATGGCTGATCGGTGTACGTATGAGTCAATTTATGAAACTGGGTATTGTTTTCTACTTAAACTTATACACAGACGGCACTTCCTGTGCCATCAAGTTGCATCTTTACTTGCCTTGTGAGACAGTGTAGCAACCGTCAGCTGCACACTTCAGAATTTTGCAGAACGTAGTATGTCATCTGGGTGCCATGTGCCTAGTGTCTCATCCATACTGAGGATTCAGATATACTGCTCACTTTGCATACTACATTTTTCATCCAGATACACCTGAGGTTTAAGGTCTTTTTTAGTATGTCTTGCATTTGTGAATGAGTGGAGCTTGCCCTTTATGTTCTGGAAAGTTGTGATTATCTATATTATGACATAGACAAAAGTTATATTCATTTTATATCACCAATGCTGATAACTGACTGGCCTCAGTGAACTGTAAGAGAAAATCACAATCTTAATTCTGAGTGGAAAAAAATATGAATGGTGCCGCCTTAATACATTTTCTGCTTTTCAAATTACAAACCCATTTAAGGATATAAGTATACATTTAAAATGGCCAAATATAATGTAAAGTATGAATGTAGTTTGGTCTAGGTGAGTTTCTCTTAAGTATTGTAAAGTCTAACTCCAGACAGAAATGCAATGGTAACATTCAAAAAAAGACAGTCATTGTAGCTTAATTTATCATTGATATAGTTTTTTTTTAATTCTATAATAGGTACAATACTAAAATAAACACAAGTTAAATTTCAGAAACAAAGTAACAAAAGCATATATACCGTATACTACATTTTAATTACAGAACAGTCTACTGTCCAAAAAAGGCACTAAATTCTGAAATAGGAGATACAGAACTTTTTAAAACTATTTTAAATTGATACAACAATGATTCATTTAATCTTTTTTTTGTTATTTTTATATATTTACGTTTCCTTACACATATTCAACAAGGACAAATGGCAGGGACAGGAGAAGTCTGAACCCTGGGACATTAACGACGACATAACCCTTCAGAGGTCAGGGGTTGCCACACCTTCCATGCCCCCATCACCCACCATTTCCCATCCTCCTCCCAGGAAAAAAAACAGCCCTTGACCTTGATCACAGAACATCAACCCCTGAGCCAAGAAAGACCCCAGTGACTTGCTTACTCTCCTTGTCATACATTTTAAATACACACAAAAGGTCTCATTTGGCGCAAGTGTAATGGCATCTACCCTATCCTTTTCTGAAGCATTACAAGGGGGACGCTTTATGTGTTCATTTATTCAAAGCTATCCTCAAAACCCCCAGCGTTCTAAATGGGTTTCTTATGATTTGATTGCATTTCTATTTTTGTACAAGGGCCTGTGGACTGCATGCCTAAGAAGCAGTTTTTTTTCCCCCAAGAGAAGGGGAAAAAATGTTCTTGTAATTCACAGACTGAAAGCAAAACAGTCTTTTAGCTAGACTAAGCACAAAGAATGGGATGTGCTGTCTTAGTGAAGAGGGATGAAACATATGTGTCAAAGGAAAGCCTTAAGTATACAAGAAGCTCCAAGTACTGAATTTCTGCACAAAATAGACACCACCTTGTGCTGCATCACCGCCACAACACACTTCTTGGCAATCATGTTCAAGCAGATCTCACTGCATGCATTCTGTAGTATCAGTCACATGAACCAGAAGAGCTTTAGTGTAGCTTGGCTTTTTGGGCAATTTCAGAATCTCCAGTCCATATCCGAACACCTGCTTCCAAACACCCATCCAACTGCAGCTCGTATTGTATGTGCCAGACAGAAATCAAAACCTTATCAATATGGCTTGCTTGACACCAGAAACAGTACAGGGAACTGGCCCATGTCGGAGGGTCATGTAGCGACGTGTTAGAATTAAAGTGCAGAACAACATTAGTATTTAAAAATAGTCTTTAAGCACCCTTGTTCTTTTTTGTTGATGTGTCTTCCCTCATTAGCTTAACAGTGGGAAGGGAAGCCACACGTGTCAGCATTTCCGTACCTGGAGTAAACCGATGCATGAACCTTATACATGGCAGTTTTAAACTGCATACACACTGCTGCACTGGGAGGACTGCTACTTTTAAAAACTGAGGTTACCGCCAAATGACCTCTTGAGCTAGGTGGGTACTACACTAAGTCTGGTCAGGGTCAGGCGTTCTCCTGTGCTCTGAACCGGATGCATTATCATTAAGCGATCAATTACAATTAAAAACACAGATGGATTGCCATTACATTAAAATGGCTGACGAACAGATAGGAACCAAGGCAAAACAAAATTAATCGTAAACAAAAAAGTGAAAAACAAAACTTTAAAAACATACTAAAACATAACAAAAATAGAATCGAGAAAAGTGTGTCATTTCATTCTATACATTTCTGCTTAGCAGAATTTTACACAGGAAGAAAAAAAAATTATTAAATACACTTTGTCAGGTTATGTTCTGGAACAGTCTTTTTTTCATAGGATACATGATTGATATAGAACCAAGCACTAGATTAGTCAATAGCAGAGCTTCAAAGATTCCCAAGCCCTGAAGCAGCAGAGAAGATTTACTAGTCAGCTTAGCTGTCATTCAATAGCTAAAACATTAGGTTAGAAAAATCAGTTAATTTACATTAAAAGCAGCATCCTAAGAGCTAAAGGATCACGGTTTGTGGGGGCATGGGCATTTTTAGAGGGTCTGCTCCCCTGAATCTAGAGAAAGCTGGTCATCCGCAATCTGTCTCAGCTAGTCTACCTCATGCCCTTACATCTACCTAACAGCTCAAGGGGGCCAAACTCCACTATGGAGGCGCTAATCTAGGTAATTTTTATTTTATTTTATTTTTTCATCTTTAATCACCCTTAACCTATTTCCACAAAACATTCAAAACCACGTAGAATATTCTTAGCTATATTTGACACATTTTCAATAACAGTCACTGATTCACAGATGACAGTTCATTTTTGTCAGTTCAAAAAAGGCCACCCAAGGTGACATGCTACATGTTAATTGGCCTCTTCAAGGATTCAATCTGGCCCCCCAGAGCCTACGCACATTAATGAATCCAAGTGACCAATAAGCTTTGAGGGGAGGGATTTTGAGCACTTTGGCGTGAGATGTCTTCTTGACTAATACCTTGGCAAAAAAAATATGGTGTGTAATCCAGCACTCCATTTTAGTAACACAAGCATCAGCCTGACGACAGCGGATGCAGCCCCACACTGTGTACGCTGCACGTCTTTGAAAAGCTGGTCAGAGAGAGTGTGCGGCTTAAGGTCAGAGTTATCACCGTCTGCGGTCGCCTCGGCCGGCCGGAGCACACGGCGCTCCTCCTCGGCCGGCCGGAGCACACGGCGCTGCTCCACCTGCCGCTATTGCTGCAGTGGCTGTGACAGATGCATCTGCCTCCCTGCCCAGTGGCTTCACTGATCACACCATTATCTCTCAGCTGGTGGACTGCCCTACCACCCTGACCTGATCTTATTTCACATACCCCCAGATCCTCCTCCCTGCCCTTTCACCATTTAACACCAGGACCTTGTGGTTTCTTTGAAATACACTAATTTGGGGATTGGCGTAATGGTGAACAGCTCTAGTCTGTATTTTGGCAAATCAGCCCTGTAATATTTCACAGGTTTTGCTGGATAATGGAATGCAAAATAGGGCATAAAAAGAAATGTTAAAGATTTTTAGTGCTCACGTTGTGTTTCCTTACAGGCAGTCGACTAAAAACGCATTAATACACAAATGTGTCCCTAACCTCTGTACCAGGCTATTCTCTTTCCCCCTTTGGAGACCATCTGAGATAAAGGCTGCCCCACATGCACCACACCGTACCGCGTCCTGTTGAGATATGACGGTTGCCATCTTGTGTCTAGTATAGCTAGCACAGCACTGAGGGGAGGAACGACAACAAATAATACTGCTGCTCTGAGAACAGGAAGAGAGGTAGAGAGAAGGGGCGTTCTCCCTTAGCCCCTCCCACGCAATGGGGGGGATGGGGGAGTGGAATGGGGTTTGGGGACAGGGAAGGGGCCCGGGGGGGGGGGGGCGGGGGGGGGCCCCACGTGGTTGTTAAGCCCCGGCGTTGGGGCCGGGAACGAGAG
>JAODKC010000028.1:10909598-10958683 GCA_026777985.1 Mormyrops attenuatus
CGGCGGCCGCCCCCCCCCCCCCCCCGCCCCCGGCCCCCCCCCCCCCCCCCCCCCCCCCCCCCCCCACAGTTGTTTGTTACGCCAGGCATTTGGGTAAGGTAAGGAGAGAAGAATGAAGAAGGCATACAACCCATTGCCTAGGGGAGGTACGGAGGAATTCGTAAAAACCTAATATTCTTTTAGTTAAAACGCACACAAGCATATATGTTTCTGTTTTACAGACATTTAACCTGCAGAGGGTGCCTGCCACGAGGCAACTAGGGGCACCTTTGACATAAAACAGGGGAGGTTAATTAAGGATTGACAGCTTCTAACATTTAAGGATTACGCATAGTCATTTGGTCATTACAGAATGCGTCTGCCGTGAGGCGACATTGCACGCTCGCTCGACCTCGGACACTGTCGCACACACACATCCACACCACACCCCGCCCCACCCTGCCCACTCCACTCCTAGGGCCCCTTCAGTCGTCATCCAGGACCTCTGTCTTAATGTCGCTGCCGCCGCCGCCGCCGCTGCCCCCGCCCTGCCGGGACAGTGCCAGGATGCTGTGGTTGACGGCAGCCATCTCCACGGCGAGCGTGATGGGGTCCTGGTGGTCGCTGTGGCTGGTGCTGTCATCCTGGGGGGAGGGGGGAGACCAGGAGAGAGCGGTCAGTCTGGGGACTTCCGCCTGCTCTGCCCCCCCATCACGGTGACCCTGTGCGGCTCCCCCTTGCGCTTCCACTAGGCCAGGCCCGACCAAGTCGGCAGCCAACTGGGGGGCAAAGTGGACTCCTACAAATTGCAAGAAGGGTGGTTTGTTTAGATTGATTTCCTTCCTGTGATCCCGTGACTGTTCACCTGAGGTCTACGTAGCATTACACTAAAACACATTTCCCATTACGGCCTTTGGACATTCACACAAACGCCAGGTGGCAGCTCTGTACTGTTCAGCTGGGAAGAACATGCCAAGATTCAGGGAGTAGAAACTCCAAAGTTTCTGAGCGTTGGCCTAATTCATAACTTGTCCCCCTCCCCCATCAACGTATCAGGAAATATAGACCAGAAGTCCTGAAAAACTGCTACAAAAATTATTCAAAACCTCAGTTCATTTGACTATTGTTCTAATTTAATTAAAATACATAAAGATCTATATGAAATTATTTAGTTTCTCCAAATGCAAAGCAGCAAAAACGTACACAAACGAATGAATGCGCGTTAATAGTTATGTTATTTCAATATCCACCCCAAAAGGCTTCTTGCAGGCAAGAGAGAAAATAATCCAGATACCATATAGTACAACTAATTTAAACATGGGAAATTACTGAAAAGCATAAAATAATTCTAAAACCTAGTGGTGCGATGTCAAAGCCCACAAAGGTATGCAACAGTCAAGCTCAGTTAAGAGTCCAGTCTTAATTTAATGTTGGTGAACTATTTATTAGTCAGCATTTTCCGTGTTAATTTTGCAATGTTATTTCATTTTCGGTTTTGGCTTTATGCAGTGATTAGCTCAGTGTGCGACGACGGCTCTTATGGGTTAAGTGTTTATCTAGCATACCTGTGTGGGTGATGACAGGTCAATTCTGTTGAAACCAAAGGATCTGGGGGCTGGTCTCTTTTCAAAATAGGTGACATCGCAGCCCTGCAATAGTTTCATGAAAGTCACATTTGTTTTCCTGCAGTTGTCAGGAATCACACCTCCCAGGCCATCTTGGGATCCCTGCCCCACCCCCAGTACCAGTGTCCTCCACCCCCCCCTCAAAGCAAAGACTCCAGGGACTGATCTGCGGGCTTTGGGTTTTCAGGAGGGGGGAAATGTCAAAGGTTAGGCTCTCACATGGTGGACACTGTTATAAACAGTACACGTTTTGACCCCACCCAGGTCTACCCCCACCAACACCTTGCCGAACCCTTGTAGCCATAGCTACCTGTTCGGAGTAGTCGTTGCCATCGATGTCATCGCTATTAGAGTGACCGCCTGGGCTCTGCATATCTATCCCATGGCTCTCCAGGATTGCTGCTTCTTCGAAAAAAACAGACCTCGCCATAACATATCTGAGGCAGCATGCACATTGCAGACTCACTGCCAGGCGACTTGCTTAATTCTGCCGGCGTCTGACGTCTTCAATTCTAAAATGTGTCACGTCTACGACCATATGCCAGACTCCTTCACTAGAGAACCCTCGAGGTTATACTGGAACGCAAAAGCAAACTTAGCTGTGGTGCACTCAAAACACGACGAGTTCTTTGCACAATCAAGGAAACAAAACAGTCCAGTGCACTCTGTATTCCAAAAATAATATCTGCCTTGGGCCTATATACAAGGACAGATGTTACTGTATCAGATCAAGCTCTCTGTCTTCCACAGGCAGCCCCTCCCCCAACCTGAAACATTACCAATATTGGCTCTCCTCTTGATCTCCTTTCGTCGATTGGCAAACCAGTTGTAGACCTTGAGGGAAGTGACTCTCTCCAGGTCAGACAGCTTCTTCCCTGGGGCAAGAACAGATTCAGTCAAAAACATGCATTTATAATCAAAATTTTATGGTAAAAGGGGTACTACTACTACTGCTACTACTGCAAGACATGGTTTAGTCTGTTAAATCTGACTTTTGCATATTGGTATGGGAAAGCGAAGAAATTGCTGAGCACTGACAAAAACGGCTCAGCTTGCGCAAATTTCCTGACAGATATTCATATTTTCTCTCTTTCTCTGTCACCCCCGCCCACCACCAGACACACACAGTTACACAAAGCCCTCATTCATATATTCCCATCATTGTGGGGACTCTCCATTTCTATGGGCATAACCCAAATCCTAACTATGGTAACCCTAACCCTTAACCAGAACTAATTTAACCATAAGTAACCAAACAAAATACAAGACTTTTGCTTATTCTGATCCCCACAATGTAATAAATCTAACTGTGCATGTATGTATATATGCAAATACAAAACCCGGGACTAAGTGGGACGCAGTTTCAACAAGAGGTGTTTATAAAACCTGAAGTAACATTTATAAATAGCGGTTCAGACACATTTGTTATAGCTACGATTTTAGGAACACTTTTCTTTTGTCGCACTTATAATCCTTACCTGGTTTCTGAATGACGGCATTGCAAGCATTGGCGATCTCCTCCCTCTTCGCTTCATCGGGATACTGATTCTCGTTGAAGTAGCTTGGTGACAGATGAAAGGCCAGGGATAATGTATCATCACAAGTTGCAGACAGGAATAGCAAGCATCAATCTTAAATGTGTTGGGTGGCTGGCTGCATCTGTGCCTGCACCCCAAGTGGAACAATGCTCACTGTGGCAAGAACTGAGCTTGAAAGCAATCAGGCCACTGAATACCCAGAAGTCAAGGTCGCAGCTGGTGCTGCAGGCTCCCCTTTTAGTCAGAACTATCAGACCTTTTCATCAAATCAAACACGGCTCTGTAATTTGCATGATTTAGTGCTAAAGTACTGGCTGACCTTAACAACTGCTGCTCTCTCTCTTTCCCCCGTTAACTCAGAGATCTTCATCTTTGACGCTTTTATTGTTTATTCCCTTGTCGAAGGCGACGTTCTCAGCTGTAAATTTTCCATTTAAAACATTTACAACTTCATGGATTTGAAAATAGAGCACTGCTTTTACTGAACAGCTCAGGTAAAATGCCCAATCAACAGCAGCATGACCTGACACTAACCAGAACCGGCAACCCTCTACCCACAAAGCACACAAACCTTACTTGGCAAATGACCCCAACTACCCGTCACCTGATTCCCCTTGCACCTTGGACCATTGTAGCGTGGCTGCCCCGTTCACCTCTCCACACCTTCTCACCTCTCCATCACAGCTAGACACTCTTTCCTCCAGGTGAACCGGCTTCCCCGGCGCAGGCGGAAGCTTCCGGGTGTGGAGCTGATTGGGGGAGGTGTCTGTCTCCATTCCACCTCGTCCAGTGCCATGGGGGCAGGCCGCATGGTCAGCGTGGCCCCTGGGGTATGCATTAAAAGCTCATACTCAGGCAAACGACACACTCATCCACAGCTTACGCACACCAGAAAACAAACGCGATTGGCTGAGGATCCCGGCTGCAGTATGGACATCACCATAACCGGGTTGTTAATGTTCAAAATACTGGGTTGCTGATTTACTCTTCTGTGTTGCACAAAGTCTCACCATAAAAACCTGACAACCTTCCCTGACTGGGCTTTTATCTTGATTTAACTTGATCAGTTACTTAAGTGCTTGTCAATTAAGACTTATAAGGTTGAAATATAGTACGCTCTCTTCTGCCTCTCTCTCTTTGTGCTTTAACTATTGGATTATACGCTATTGAGACAATACATCAAAAGATATTTTTTTAATAAGACTTTACTGCATCTGTTTGGGGGTGGGCGGGGGGTAGCCCCCAGTTGCTGGTTTTCACACGGCCCCGTGGATCCTGGTGCCATTGTGGCCCATTAACTCGACTGTTTGAACAATCCTCTTATTCAACGACCCGTCAACTGTCAACAGAAACCAGAAGAGACTCTGCGTACTGTGAACCAGTGGGCTTTGTGAACAGGAGGTGACCCCCATCACTCTCGAAGGAGGAAGAGGAATGGAAGCAGTCTACCACCGGGGAGTTTGGATGGAAACTTGGCTGTCCTTCATTAGAAGAAGGAAGAAAAATGCTTCTGCTGGTTTTGGCTCAGTGCCAGCACTATGAAGCACAACTCAGAGTGGCAAAGTACATGGGGGAGGGGTGAGGATCTATAGGTACATGTACACATCCAACAGTATCTCCCTTTGGCCCACTGACCTTCGTATTTATACGGACATACACAGAAAGTTGCAGCACTTCATGAACGTGGTTTATTAAAAATCGTACTTTCAGGAGAAAGAAAAGGTTTTTTCGATGCCCAGACTTGTGCTCCGAAGCATGTGTGCATGGCCAGCTGTAGTACAGAGTCCTTTCGTTCTGGTCCACCAGCTTTCAGCCCGATCCAATAAAAATTATGAGCCCAGCTACATGCCTCACCTCCCAGCAGAAGGAGCCCTATAAGGGGGTCTTCTTTCCACCCCACCATTCAACAAAGACTATGACAGACAATGACAGAGAAGTCATAATTTCACACTTTCATGACAGACCAATAGAGGGAAACAGCTGTAGGGGGGTGAAGCTGAGATGTCCGGGAATAGGCAACGGGGTGGGAATTACCAGGGGTGGTCTTCTCCATCTGGTACCAGCGAAAGAAGGCCCTCTTCTTCTGCTCACTGAGGTCTGAACCCTGCTGCAGTAGCCAGTGGGAGATCCGACTTTGGCTGATACCTTTTGGGGGGGGATCCAGCGATCAATAAATAACCCAATACACATCTGAGAACAGACAGAGGTACACACACAGCAGTGCTAGTCCGCTAGCTCAGCATACACAGGGCACCCAGGGATAAAACACACAACTCAAAAGAAGTGCTATAAAACCGAAAGTTATCTGGCTTAACGACGACCAGCTTAAAGGCAAGTGCAGCCAAATTATGTTTTACGCAACACTTTTACTGCAAGATGTGCATGGTTAAAAAATAGAATATTAAAAAGAATCTTTAATGGAAGTTCAAAGTGCTTTGGCAAAAGACAACTTTAACACGAGGACCCCAGAACAGCACTTGCCAAATCGTGCATTCATCTCCATTCTGCCCTTAGAAATTATTCTACAATGTGATAACCTTGTGATAAAATACTTGGTATAAAAAAAAATTAGCTACGTTGATATTCGTGTTCGCAGCTAGGGTTTGTGATGTCAGAATGTGGACAAGGACATGCTGCCGCATTGTATTTGGGGAACGCAACACGAGCGGCACACACGTGGTCGCGCGTCCAATTAATCCGTACGCGCTCCCGTGTACACCCATGCCGAAAGGCACATGGAACGCAAGCACAGACGACAGGCGACTGCCTGTACCTGAAAAGCGAGGCAAAGACAATTGGGTGTGAAATTGTAACAGTGCGGAAAGAGAGCTCATAATCAGAAGGTTGCTCTTTTTGATCCAGCCGGCGGCCCTCGGGGCTAACCTAAATTGCTTCAGCAAATATCCAAGTATATAAATGGATAATGTGAAAATATGTGAGCCAAGTAAGCTGCCCTAGATAGGGCTGTCTGTTGAGCAAATAAAAACAATTCCTGCCGGGACCAGATTACCCAGACTTTTAGAAAAGTGGGACAAACACGGGCAAACTAATTAAACTATATTATCCTTAAAGCGGGTGAAGCTGCAGAGAGGGCGCCTCCATCGCGCATACACACCTGTGACCTGGGCCACGACCGCTTGGGAGATCCGACGATTGCCCAAGAAGGCTTTGATCTCCTCCTTGATGATGCTACTGTCCCTCCTGTTGGGGAAAGAGGATGAAAAAGAGGGAGGAAAAAAATTAATACCAAAAAAATGGAAGTATTCTTTGATACGATCAAGACAAGCTGGGCCAATGTTCTCAAGACCTTTTTCAGGCAGGGGTGACCTGGAGCCTCGCTTCTGTTCTCAAGTCTTTTTTTGTCATTTTCCAAAAGATGAACAAGACAGAGACAAATGGCAGGTCGCTTCTCCATTTCGGAGACGGAATCCCCTGATGCAGACCGCCGCACCAACATTCTCCTCGTGTGATGAACTTGCGTCACACCTCGACGTGCAACAACCTTTTTGCTAAAAGTTTCAAATAAACAAATTTAATAAATAAATGGATAAATAAGCAGGCAAGCTAGGCTCTCTCATTTACATTTATATTGATTTTAATTAACAGCAGCCAGGCCTAAAAGTGTGCTTGCAAAATGCAGTCAAAATCTGACTTAAGTCTCTCCCCCCAACATAATCAAATCAATACACTATGCATAAATGAGCCTGGGGTGTAAAGTGCCCTTGAAAAAAGAACAACTCTGCATAAAGAGGTTTTTCTGGGATATTCAGAACAGCACCACACAAGCGGCAGAGGTTAATAAAATGATTACCCCAGAATCTTACCCACATTTTTTTAACCTTCTATTAACCCATGTCTGATCCACAGCAGGATGTTTATTTCCCTTTGTGGGGGGACAGTACATATCTATACTGGAAAAAAATTGGAAACAAACCTTTACAGTGGAACTCACTATAGGTATCAGTTTTCATAGCTTTTTTTCTAGAATAATTTTCATAATCCCTGAGCTCTGTGTGGTAAAGAATCTAACTGTATCAGGCAAAATGATTTATTTTACTTTGTACTGAAATTGTAGCATTTTAATAACTTTTGAAGATTTTGAAGATATTTAAAATGAGATCAGGGAGGAATCTCTTTTGCATGTGCGATGCTGAATTTTTCTACAATGAAACACATTTAAATGCAGCCAAAATATATCTATATACAAAAGTTGCAGCAACAATGTAAACATCTCCCTGTCTGCTTCCCCACCAGGGAGCTTTACTCCAGAGCTGTGGGTACCTGAGCTGCCGTGTGATTGTGGGTAACAGCTGCCATCTGGTGTCACGAAAAGGAGAGAACTGTCCAATTAATTATAAAGGAAGGGAACAAAAAAAAGTAGCTGGGGACAGGACGGAGGCCAAACCGGGAGAAAGAAACTTTAAGGTTCAGTACTTTCTGTTCAACTCCAACTACGGTTTTATGAACACTGAAAATAATTTGATGGCAGACACAAAATGGCATTTAAGTATACAGAAAAAGCTTTAATGTACATAAATTAATATAAATAACAAAATATGATCACCGAATGTTTATCAAGTAGACTTCAAGCCTCACATTTACCAATACATGAATTTTCTGTATTATATTTGACCACAGTGGTCAAATAATCATTATATCTTGTCAACTGCTTCTAGAAAAGAAAAATTCTGAAGTACCACAAATGCAATAATGTATTATTCACAGTAACACAATATAGTTCAGTGTCACTTTCCCAGCAATGGTAATGAATTCATTAGAAGATTTATGTGTTATATTTTTGTGATAAGTTCGTTCACCATAAATACTATGATTGACCACTAGGAGACTAAGAAACTGTGGATATGAACATCACTTCACGTGACATCAGATCACATCCCATCCACATCCGTCCACATCCACCCAAATCCATTCATCTAGTGCAGGGTCAGGAAGCATGGGGCACAAGGCAGAAGACATTCTAGCTGTGATAGCAATCCATCCCAGGATACACCCACACACACACAACAGGTTTAGAAGGGATTCTCCTAACCACAGATTTTTGGACTGTGGGAGTGTCTGGAGTAAATTTACAGCATTACGGGGAGACCACCCTAACTCCTCATTTATGGAGTCGAGATCAGGGATCAAACCCATAACCCTGTAGGCGAAAAGATGGCTTAATGTCGCCACACTTCCAATTCAATGATCAACAAATGGCAGTTAGCACGTTCTCTGTTAGCGAACGCTTTGATTTTGTCCCGCATTCTTCACACTGACCTCATGAGCTCCTCCACTTTGTCGTCGATGTCCAGCTCCTCCTCCGTGGCCTCAAAGCCGTAGCCCCGTGCTGCCGCACTGTTGACCGGATAGCGAGGAGGGGACAACTTCCCGTTGGGGACCGCGGAGAGAGTTTCACGGCCGTTCTGGGTCACCACAGCAAGGGAGACAGCGGCTGGTGCCGGCGGCGGGGGTGGTGACGTGTCGTAGCTATTGCTGGGTGAAGGGGAGAGGCTGCCGGCGCTACCACGGTACTGCGTCTGCGTTGCTGCGGTGGCGGTGGAGGAAGATGCCGGCGTATTATTTGAGGATGGGGTGGCAGACGAGGTGGAGGCAGTGTTGCTGGCTGCTGAGGCGCCCCCGCCTCCGCCCCCTCCATAGGCAGGCCGCCGGCCAAACTTCTCCCCATGCTCGCGGTCCAGCCGATCCAGGGTATCGAGCGCGTGCAGGATCTCCTGCTTGGTCATACCGGTCCGCCGCAGCCGCTGCAGCAGGTCGATCTGCTCGATGGTGAAGCGTGGCTCGTCCGTGTAGTGTGACATTCTGGGTACAAAGAAAGGAGAGAAAAGGAGGGGTATGCATTTATTAAGCTGCACCTCCAAAGACTAACGTTTCAACAGCTTGGCCGTCCATCGACCTCACAGATCTCACAGTGCTGCAAGTGCTATGGTGAGTCCCCCTCTGGTGTACCATCCAACGTTCATATCGTTATTCGTTTACCTGGTTTTAATACCTATTAAGTTCCATTTGTTTTATAATCTTATCAGATCCCATGGCAGGTGGTCATTACTGGAGAGCTGATGCAGGTAATTTAGGGCAGAGGCGAGCACTAAAGGAGACCATTTCGGTTTCCTTCACAGAGGTAAGACTGACTGTCCCGGCTAAATATAACAGCACTACAGTAGAGAGGCAAGGCTGTAATATTGTCAGTTTTTCTCCCTTTACTAGAAGAACTGCCAAAAACAAGAGCAAGACATGACATTTCTGTGCCTGCAGATGTAGACACAGCGTCATTGTCGAGAGAGCGCCCTCCACCCCGCTGAGCCGTAACACCTCCAGGCACTAGCAATACAGAGACACTTCGGCAAGAGGTATCCACACCAGCTTTGAACCGACTTCAGGCACCGATAGCCTCTGTAACTTTTTCCACTTCCCTTTCTTAAGAATATTTGAAAAAAGTCATTTTTGTCCAAAGCCAACTGCAGATCTTCCCACTTGATCATTAGCTATTTTTGGAAGGCACCAATTGTGATGGACTGGCATCCTGTCCAGGGTGTTCCTCACATTATGCCCTGGGTTTCCTGGGATAGACCCAAGGCGCAATACAATCCATCCCCTGGATAGAAAACACCAAAAGCTAGGGGTGTAACGGTACACAAAAATCTTTCTTCGGAACAGGCCTCGGTTTTGAAGTCATGGTTCGAAACGTTTTCGGTACAGTGGAGGTAAAAGAGACAAAACAAATTGCTTCTTTTCCTTCTTTATTAAATAGTGGTTTACTGAACAAAGTATGACTGTCTTAAATTAAAAGTCTCTGTCAATATTGCTGCAACCTACTAACAAAAAACTAAAATGTACTTAAAAGTAATTCAAGATAAATATTCTCTCAATCAAATAAAAATAAACTATCCATTAAGGTGCACATTTAGAAAATTAACTGTACCTGATCTGTACTGTATTCATATTAGCAGCTTTCAGCTTCATATTAGAACTGTGCAACACAAATTTTGTCTCAAAAAATACAAAGCATAGCAAAATAAATATTCATTATGGTGCAGCATTTAAAAAATACCTTCGCTGTACTTGTATTCACATTAACAGCTTCCAGCTTCACGTTAGGATGTATGCACGCATGCTTAGCGGCGCGGCTTCATCCGCTCTTTTCTGAATGTTGCTCGGGGGAAAGACACAAAGGTTCCACATTTGCTGCATTCTTTCAGTACATATCTGTACCGATCCAAAAGAGCCATACTGAAATTTTTTGGTACGATTATGTGTACTATTACACTCCTACCAAAGACGAATGGAAATGTGGGGAAGCTCAGTGATATACCTTCAAGCACATGTCTGTGATCATGTGAACTTCCAACAATTTCAAATAAGCATACTGGCATTTGGCCACCAAACATGCATTTCACCCCCCCCAACATAATTTGTTTATAAAGCTGACATTTACAGCAACAGCAACCATTATGCCATTACAGGTACAGTTCATGTGCGTATTAGGAAGAAAACGTGACAATCACATTAAAATATACTGATAGCGTATCTGTGGAATTGGCCTTCATTTCATCATGTGTTTTGATGATAATCTTGTTCCATAAGGAAATGAGACTTTAGCCTTTGGCCCCAGGACCATATTTTTTTCTACCATCGACGAGGGAACAAACCAGTTGTTCCATATAGTGGAAGAGCTGCAGGCAAAGACACAAAATGGATTTATCTTTCAATTTGTAAAAGGCTTTTATTACAGCGAGAGAGTGAGAGTGAGTAAGTGAGTGAGTGAGAGAGAGAGAGACAGTGCGCGTGTGTGTGTGCGTGCGCGTGTGTGTGCGTGCGTGCGTGTGTGTGTGTGTGTGTGTGTGTGAGAGAGAGAGAAAGAGAGAGAGCAGGAGGGTAGAAGTGTGGGTGAGCAAGCGGCAGACTCTTGAGGGAAAACTGCCAAGAAAAATTTCCATCTGAAGGAGCCAATCTCCTTTAAAAAAAAAAAAGGCAGAAGATGAGTCACAGAGCACAGTCGATGCATTTGACAATCGAGGATATAGGAATCGGCTCAATGAATGATCGCACGGCAAAGGCAGACATGGGTCCCAAACGCTGCACAGACAACACACACGTCAATGCATTCGGTTATTATTAAACTTTTGATAAAGGCTTATGGAGCGTCTCCACACACCAGGCATCCAGTGCTGGAGTACAGAGGGTGAACATTACTTATTATCTAAACGATGGGGAAAAAATAAATCAACCGCATCCCCAGTTCACTTTGTACCCTTTCAGTGTTATGAAACGTATCAAGAGCTAGACTCATTTGTTATAGTTTGTTCCAGCATGCTTCAAGGTTGTAAGCCATTTAAACTTATTTTGTTGTGGGTAATCTTCATGGGGGAGGGGGGGGGTCCCACTGTGACTGTCATTTCAAGGTTCTTTCCATTATCCACTATTCAGGATTCCACTAGTATAGTCAGAATAACCAGTTTGTCCGCAGCCTGACAATCAAAAAATGAAAATACTGCATTTCTCTGGAAACCACTAACCAGCAGCCAGACAGACTGGTTCTGAGAACTGCTATTTGTAGACAACCGAGTGAAGAGGCAGGGCAACGTTCAGGATACAGCTGGGTTACGGCGGAAGGGGCTCTGACGCATGTGTGCTGCTTTACCGCCATTCATTAATGGTTGCATATGGAAAGTTAGCACAGTATACATTAACGATTTCCAATGTTGAATTCAGCCTGACCGAAACCTTCCTACAGTGACACCGTCCTGGAGAAACATCACAGTCATCATTATTTACTCAAAGTAAGAGGAATAGAATTATTCATAGGGCAAAGAGGAGGGAAAAAAATCTTTGAAGTACTATATTTGAGCCAAAATTTTGCCAGTCGGCTATCATAGAAAACAAACAAACATACTGAAATGTACTTCACCTCAGCTGTATTCCAAACCAATATACTGGCCAATAAAAACTGAACAGAAGAATGTCAGCACTGTAACCGAACATACCAGTTTTCAGCCTGCTGCTATAATTGATTCATATAGCAGAACAGTAAGAACATGCACATTTCCAGCCGGCTGGGTAACAAATTAAGAAACAATTGATTACAGGGCTACAGACACTACAATATTCTCACATGGATTTTTAAAATTTATTTTATAGCTGGTATTGTGTCTATTTTCTCTCTTCTAAAGGTGTTAAGCGAGACTGTAAAATATCATTCAGACATTATCTTGTGCAAATAATTAACCTGCACCAGTGCATGCGAGTATGAAAAAGTGTCTTGAACCCTGCAGGGTGCAACTTAAGCGCTCTACTAGTGCAAAGGGGAAAAAACAGTGCAAAAGAGAGTTTGCTCCAGAAACCACTGCCTGATTTTATTTGATTTTATTTGATTTGATGCCATCCTATTAAACTGTTATTTTGACAAGGGTTTGAATGAGGTTTAAATTTAATTTAAATACATATTAAGGATGGACAAAGAGTAGGAAAATGTGTCTTATGATCATGGAATGAAACCTCCTAAATTCAGCCCCAGGGGAGGCAAAAAAATCAAAACTCTCCAGAGGCCACTGTTGCATTGTTAAGTAGTAATCGGGCAATACTGACTGTACCTTCAGATATACTGTTAGTACTAGAATAATACTGAATAAAATAAGTCTAGAATCAACATATCAGAAATGCTCTGTCAGCTGAACATGTACCACAACAAAGAAAATAAATCCCATCTGGGTGTGCTTCTATTTTAACAGCTTGAACATTTTACAGGAACTTTATACATGCACACACCTCACTAGAGCATGTTTAAATTTTCTAATCAAAACCAAGTCTTAAGTCACATGCGCAACAGTTGTTTAAAGACATAATTTTTAAGTATGAATATTTTGGTTAAATTCAAAAGTCTAAATTAATCCAAAATATGTTACGTTAACAAGACCACACACAGGATTCCTGCTCCTTCTATCATTAAGCGATGTATACCATCCGATGTTGTAAATGTAAACATGTTTCCTCAAACTTATCTTTCTAACATTACTTTACTTTTAATCAGGTAGTACAACATCGCATCTATCATGGATACCAACTCAATCATCTTCTGCAAGATTTGCCAAGTGTAGTAAATCGTTAGAAGCCACAAAGCCATGTATTAATTGCCCTGCCCTCTAATCGTCTGCTAGTTTCCAAAATTCAAGTTTCAATAAGAAACATTGTAACATAAAAGAAAATTCTGGTCTAAAACAACTTAATTGTATTAATACGAGTATACAAGTTTCCAACAATTAAAAAAATATTATCTAGACATAAAATCACTTTGATAAAAATATTAATAATGTTTGTTAGCATTTCAGTACAGCTGATATGCATGCCAAGACATTTTGGACAATTCTATGCTTCCAACTTTGTGGAAACAGTTTGGGGAAGGCCCTTTTCTGTTCCAGCATGACTGTGCCCCAGTGTACAATGCAAGGTCCACAAAGGTATGGTTGGATGAGTTTGGTGTGGAAGAACTTGACTGGTCTGCAGTGCCCTGACTTCAACCCCATTGAACATCTTTGGGATGAACTAGAACAGAGATTGTGAGTCAGGCCTTCATGTCCAACATCAAAGTCTGACCTCACAAATGCTCTTATGGATGAATGAGTAAAAATTCCCACATACACACTCCATAATCTTGTAGAAAGCCTTCCCAGAAGAGTGGCAGCTGCAAAAGGGGGAACCAATTCCATATAGATGCTGAGACTGATTTAGAATAGGAATGTATACAAGTTCCTGTGGGTATAACGGTCAGGTGTCCCAATACTTTTGTCCACAGAGTAGCTCTCGCCTTACTTAAAATAAACCTGCATACAGGCCTATCCATTCAGTCTATCCTGAATGGCAAGGCTTTCTATCCAACCATCAACCTGGGGACTACCGACCCTCCCTTTTGACAGATGAGAGAATGACTTTTAAAGCGTAGGATACAAAGCCAGGAATGGAACTAAGCAGAAGACATGACAATTAAAAACAGGCAGTTTTTTTTTTTTTTTTTTATACTTTATTTGCAGTTTTTAAGACTAGGAAAAGCAGAGGTAGCGTGGGAAAAGCTGCTGGCATGTCGCAGTCCCTGAACCGAGTGAGAAAAGACGTGTATCGATTGTTCCCAAGGGTCAGAGCTTTCAAAATAATGTGTTTGACCAAAGTCTCCAAAATGCTTATGTCAAGGAAAACAAACGTATATATGTTAGTGCAAGTTTGTTTATAATTTGAGTTTATCCATAAAAGCAAACTCTTGGAAATTGCTTTCTTTTTGGTTAGCATCTCATGACTGTCAGGATTTAAACTAGAACACGTTTGTGAAAGTTGGTTAGGTGTTCTAAGGGTTTGTTTTGCCAAGGTCCGACCGCTAGTGCCATTTTCAAATAGGAGGTACGGGCGAAAGGCCTACAAAAAAAAAAAGAAAATACGGCAACCCCATCCCCGTACCCCCCCACCGCCCACCACCCACCATAAATTATAGAAAATAGCAAATATGCACAGCCAATCATACAAGACGGTTTTACACGAATAGGAAAAACGCAAGCAGGTCAAGCACTAGATGCTTTTAGAAATATAGCTCTGACTCCGTTAAACGAGGTAAATTAATATTACAAAGACTTAATAGTTTGTGCATTATGTAAATTTTGTTTCTTAATTATTTAAAGAAAATCAGTTGTAGAAATAGAATACAGGCAGTCCCCAGGTTAAGAACTTGACATTGACCAGTATGGATTTTTCAATGGCTGATGCTGCTGCCGATTTTCTTGGGGGTGAGGCAGGCTGATGGCCAATATTAAAAAAAATCAGCCTAAGTAGAAAAATAATAAAATGGTAATAACACTTTATCTTTAAAATATTTAACATTAATAACACACAAAAACAATAAATTGAATATTAATCACACTTTACACATGGGCATGGAGCATTTAAAAAGTAATAGATAATAAAAACAATTATTTAACCACAACCAGTGCTCTCTCTTTGGCATTTCATATTTCAATTTATGAGAAAAGTAATAAAACAATTTTCAAAACTGAGATCGTTTTGGCTTTCAGGTGATCATCAGCTGAAACTGATTTAAGCAGGAGGAAGTTAGAACTCTTACATTTAGTCAACATGCAGGTTCACTACCGTAGGTGCTGATAAACCACACACAAGTGACAAAGTTATTGCTCCATGTGGCTGTGTGTCAATCACGTGCAGCCACCACTGTACTGGCCAAGTAGTCTGATTAATCGGCTGATGAAGATTGCCATAAAATACTTAAAAAAAAAATCAGCCGATTTTTTTTCCTGGCCTATTGATCAGTTAACTTATGGACAAGTCGTCCTTACAAAAGGAACGCCATAAAGCCAGTTCTATTAAAAATTCGGGTTAAAAACAATGGTTCGTAATTATTATGTGATGTTCGTTGGCTCGAGGTACAGTACCATATGTAGTTACATTATTATTATTGCGTAAGTATAATTATGATGACGTACTACATTGTCAAATTTGTAGGAAAGTTGGAAAAACAAAGACAAACTTAGGGAATGAGTCTTGTTCATAACCTCGGAACTGTCTGTACTGCCTGTTTAATTAGATTTTTGTCTCCTTCTTCAGGGAATCCGGACAAGCCAGTCCAGCTTGGAATTTTTAATTTGTCATCTTCCCCATTCCTAACTGGTTCAAGCTGATTGAAAGGTAACAGTAACAGCTCAAATAACCACTTTTACAACCAAGGTATGCAAAAGAGCATCACTGAGCACCCAACACATCTCACCTTGAAGCAGATGGGCTAGAGCAGCAGCATACCATGGTGGACACAACTCCGGTCAGCCAAAAACAGGAAACTGAGGCTATAGTGTATAGGAAAATCGTTGCGTGGTCAGATGAGTCTCAATTTCAGCTGCATCATTCAGATGGGTCATAATTTGACATAAGCAACATGAAAGACTGGATCCATCCTGTCCTGTACCAGCAATTCAGGCTGATAGTGGAAGTGTAATTGTGTTAGGGGTATTTTCTTGGCACATTTAGTATCAACTTTTAAATGTCACAGCCTACCCAAGTACTGTTGCTAACCATGTCCATCCCTTTATGACCACAGTGTACCAAGCTACTAATGGCTACTTCCAATAGGATAATGAGCCATGTCACAAAACTCATATCACCTCAGACGGGTTTCTTGAACATGTCAATGAGTTCACTGTATTCAAATTGGCCTCCACAGCCCCTAGATCTCAATGAAATAGAGCACCTGAGGGATGTGGTGTAACACAACATTCGCATCATGAAGGTGCAGCGGACAAATCTGCAGCAAATGCACAATGCTTAGGGCTGTGTATCGCCAGGCCTTGGGCAAGACGAACCATATCATGATACAACACAGCAGTACACAAACCGGTTCACGAGACATAAAACCATGTATGTAAAAGATTCTCTCATTATTTTAAAATTTCAGATTTATCAATCGTTCAAATCTGTAATAAAACACTTTAGTTATCAGCAGTTTACGACTGCATTAGCACACTACTGATGTCCTTATCATGATTGATTTGTTTTTAGCTTTAGTTTAGCATATTATCTATATACAGTAAACCAAGTAGGCCTAGTTCCAAAACACAAGAAGTTCTGAATAATGATATCAGTCTTCATTTTAAATTTATTTAAGATTGGCAATTAAAGTTCAAATAAGTTCCATATCATTACATTTGTCTGACAATAAAAATATCTTTCGAAGAGTTATCGTTTCTGAATTATTGATGGCAATGTTCGGAATACATAAAATTAGTTAGCTGTGCAACACATTAGGTCTGCAACAAGAGAGTTTGGTGTAATAATAGCTGCTGAAAAATGAAACAAGGCTAGTATATCTTTCATAAAACACTAGACATCCTAATAACAGTAATTGAGTTCATGAAGATTTCTTGTATAGCAATCCAGATCAAACTACAGAATTAAATATTTTATTTAAATAAAATCAAATACAGAATTTGATTAATCTGTAAGAAATAAATTCCATCCATCCATTTTGTGAAACCGCTTAATCCCAACTGGGGTCGCGGGGGGGACCGGAGCCTATCCCAGGAACAATGGGCGCAGGCAGGAACCAACCCTGGGCGGTCGCCAACACACTGCAGGGCGCACACACACACACAATTACAGGGCCAATTTAGACACACCAATCAACCTATCCTGCACGCTTTTGGACTGTGGGAGGAAACCGGAGCCCCCAGCGAAAACCCACACGAACAAGGGGGAGAGCGTGCGAACTCCACAAAGAAAGGACCTGGGACCAAACCCAGGACCTCCTTGCTGTGAGGCAGCAGTGCTAACCACTGCACCACCGTGCCACCCAAGAAATAAATGATCAGATATAATGAGTACTTGATCTCCCACAGTAATTTCATAAAATAAATAGGCAAATAAATAAGGATACATGACATTAAATAAAATACAAACTTGCAGGCATAGGCCTACATATTTTTTTACTTTCAGTTTTGTACATTACATATCTGGGATAAGAACACAGACAATGTTTAAAAACAAAATGTTTTGTGAAAATCCAGAATAATGAACTGGCAAATTATAAATAAATGGACACTGCATTAATTTTGCAAACCGTCTGATGTTTTTGGGGGCAAAAATTTGTGCTCTAATTTTAAACATGGTTCACAAACTCCCAAGAGTTTGGATTTTCGTTACAGCTCTTGTGATGTTATGTCAACATGCACCACAGTCTCTGAGGAATGTTTCAAGCATCTTCTTGAATCTATACCACAAAAATTTAAGGCAGTTCTTAAGACAAAAAGGGAGTCCAACCCAATAGTAGCAAGGTGTACCTAATAAAGTGGCGAGTGACTGTATATTTCATAACTAGTACATAAACAATTTTTAAATTTGCTTGTATGCAAAGTTAAAGCAGAATATAATATGTGGATTTTTTTTTGTTAAAACAGATACCAATTTTTCAGCTTTATCAGACAATTTCAATCCACATAACAAGGCACAGAAAATATGTTTGCACAATTTTGGGGTCATCAGATTGTGAACCTTAGATTTCCTTCAGTGTCACACATGTGGCAGTGTTCCCCAATTAATGTCACACAGGACACACTCCAGCACCTGGAGGACTTGTAACTGGTGCACCAGGAGGTCGCATCCACCGCGTTTTTAAGCACCGTTGTTGACAAGAGCTACAGCATAGAGTGTAAAAACCAAAGAAACCACTGAATAGGTAACAAGGAATACGTGACATCCCCCAAAAAGGCCATTTACATTCACACAATGCAGTGGAACCATGATTTCATACATCAGCACATTAAAACCTGCGGCTTATTAGAAAAACAGTGCTCTGAGCAAACTCAGCATTGAGCAGAGTAATAATAAAAACGTCACATGAAAAGCCATGGAGCATTCATGTTTTGTTTTAAACAGACATTATCACACCCAATCTGAGAATAGAGAGGCAAACCAACAGCCTAGCTTCTTAAAAGGCAAATGATACAGCTAAGTGAAGGGAAAAAAGCAACTAAGTAAATAGGGGGTAAGTAAGTAAATAAATAGCAATTTCAGGCAGGCTGTCATGAAGCAGCCAGACTGAAAACCCATGGTATGTGGGTTCACAGCTTGTCTTCAGAAAAGGGGTGAGAACATCTGTGAACGGGAGATGAAACAGGCAGGGGGGAGGAAGCTGTGGAAGGAAGATTATGCATGTGGATGAGTGCAAAAAGGAAACATAATGTCAAGTAACAGGAGAGTAAAGCGGGGAAGTTAATGCAAAGGGGGGAGTTGTTTCTGTCCTCAGCTCTTCTAAACCACCTTGTCGTGACACGTTTTGTGGACAAAGGGTGTCGGCCTGACATTCTAATCAGTGCTCCCCTTTCAGACCAGCTTAGGTGAGCCTGTCTCAGAAAGCTGAAGACAGGTAAATCAAGCCAAGCTTTCACGTTAAAAGGATTCGCACGTCATAAAACATCCAGAGTGAAATGGTTCAAGGAGTTATACACACACACACACACACATTGAAATCTACAGATATCTGGTTTCTTAACTAAGAGTATGACTAAGACAAGAACTACACACTTTTGTAACTCACAACACTGGCTTTCCCGTTGACAAATAAAGGGAATAACTTCCCATGACATCAGGATTACGTTTAAACCTGACAATTCTGGGTTACGATTCCTAACATAGGCAGTGGAACAGAAAACAAATTACATGTGTAAGCAATGATACCCACAGGAAACCAAAGCAAATGTGCCTCAAACATCTCTGATTTGAACTGTGATGCAGCTGTTTGCCATTGATTAAGGTTTGTGCGTTACTTCTGCTTGGGGAGGGGGAAAAAAAAAAAAAAGTGCTCTACCACATCAAATTCTCATCAGAAAAAACGAGCTTCCGAAAATACCTATCACCAAAAATGACCCAGCCTGCACTGCCTAGCAACAACATATCTGCGTACAAAATGACACAAGGTTGTGTGAAAGTCCAAAACTTGACAGCGAAGAAATCCTGCTTAATAATAATTGGACTGTGTAACTAAATAATTGAAATGACTTACACTTCATTATGTCATAGGTAAAGCTGATTTTATGGCACGTTTCTTTTCTTCAATCCTTTTTGTCAAAATAGTGCCATAAAATCCCATCCGTTGGCCCTTTACCATATTAAATTAGGGTCTATGTTCTGCAGTCTATCCTAGAGAGCATACAGTGTGTATAGGTTTGTCAGGACATCAGTCAATTTCAGGCCACTCTACCCAAAAAAAAAAGAGACACATAAATACAATGGCACCAGCATTGAATGACACAGAGATAAACTCTAGGTACTATTTAAAATCATAGTAACAGCTGGTTAATCAAAAAGCAACTCAACCCACAGATTCAATATGTCTCAATGTGTAACAAGGTGAAAAAATACATTAAATGGCAAATGATGTATTAATACAATAATTAGCACAGTTAAGTAGCCTAAATGTTCTACAGAGTCATCTAAATATTACTTATTGATACATTTGATAACCTATCATTGTAAGCTTTGGTGGTCAATTAAGCAAGACAAAAATACAAGATGAGGTAGGAAATTTCCACACCTATACAGAGTGTGTGATCTTCAAACTGCAATAATACCTGCGTAATCTGGGCCAGTAACCAACCTTGAACAAGTGTCCCAACGGAAAGCTTAAAGAAACTGCATTAAATGGCATTTTCATCGCGTCTCCCATTCCCTTGGTTATTCATGACCTCCATATTTCCCCGCACAATATCAGCCATGGAAAATTAAAATCTATAAAGCCTCTTGACAGCTGCCTGTCAATCTCTTTAAAATTCTTCATAAAATATTTAAAACATATGTGTTCTATGCATGTTGTTCTTTGCGAGTGCTATAATTATTTAATGGCATCAAATTATCACATGAAACAGGGCTGTGAATGGTGTGATATTTAGTTCAGAACTGATTTTAAGATCAGGGTTTTTAATTATGAAGTTTCAGAACTCAAAAGTCTCACAACCTAGAATCACAACAAAAACATGTGTCCTTTTTACCATGACATGACAAGGCTCAGTCTTATTTATCTTAATGCTACTTCAATGAGCAAAAAAAGTATTTATTGAATTCCCCTTCTCTTCTGAAATGCAGGGTAGCAAAAGAAAACTGGCTATGTATTACACTGGTAACTATGCATATTATACAAATATACACATTTGTATTGTCACATATTTCAGCATAATGGCACATACTGTTATTCCCTTCTATAAGCAGCACATACGAATGTTTCCTTTCCTTAATAAGGAGCAGGACATGCCCAAACGTCTTTTGCTGTCTGGTCATTCCAGGGAGATGGGCTGGCTTGCCAATATTATAATGTCCCTGAAGATTACATTTTCTAAGTGGAGCTGCAACTGCGTATCCTAGCCAGACCACAGTGAAAAGCTGCACACTGACACTGGTAAGAACTGTCTATAGAGTAATATATAAAGTGGTGAAGTCTAACGCACTGGCACACACCCTCTGAGAAGAGAATGTAACACAGTCACAGATTTTACAAAAATATGTTCTTCTTCAGCTGCCTGACAGGCATTTCAAGCATTGCTTTAAATAACTTCAGCAACAAATACAGTTCTCAAAAGTGATGGTATTTAGACAATGAGTGCAAACACCTCATTGCATTGTGCATTGGCGACTTTCCACATTTTTGAGACTCATAGCAAAATACCCAATTAAGCTGTTTTGCAATGTGCTTCATGATCCGACAACTACCTTCCGGCGAACAGTTGTCACCTGGAACTAAAGGCACCTCTAGTAAACTTGCTATAAAGAATAGATTTAAGCGAAACATTATAAACCACACACGGAGACACACACAGACTATATCTATCTATATATATGGATAAATATATGATAAATAGTATAATTTATTATATGTATCTATATTATAGAGCATATATAATATTATACTATTTATTATATATACAAATAATAAATTATACTATTTATTATATATACATATGCAGGTCTGTGAAGAACATTTGCATATAACGGCAGTCAGAACAGACAGTCTGGATCCTCATCAAGGGCTGGCTAGGCCATGGTTCTAGCTACTAAACGAAGAAAAAACCTAAAATAACAGTGTACTTTAGTGCAGCCAACAATCAAAACATGACCTAAAACATGTACATTACTGAGGTCCTGCAAAGTGGCAGGTACTGCATGAAATACAAAACACTGCCTTCCAAGGACTCAGCTGTAAAAAAAAAAAACCCTTTACTGCTCCTATTGCAAGGAAAATGATGCCTAATTCAGTCAAACTGTGAGTAACATAAGGCACAGAGTTTACATTGAAAGGATAGTGCCCAAACAGCATCAGGGGCTATACAAAATGAGACCGTTCTTTCTCATGCTGTATGATTAATGGGAATGTCGAAACAAATACAAACAAATAGCGATGCTTTCAGCTAGGCAGAACCATTATGGGGTTCATATAATTCTGATCTGTGTCAGCTAGTGTTTTCAGTTTCCTTCCAACCATCTAATTTGGTTTAAATGTACTTCTAGTAATTATATTTTTAAATGAAATTGTCAGAAATATTTTATATTGTCAAATTTAACATGCAAAACAGAATTAATGTAGTCTCTTACACGCAAGAACCAGGCTTAGTTGTTATTCAGAATATACCATGGTCATTTGATTTTAAAATTGTAACATTATTTTTACAAAACCTACTAGATGCTTAGAAAGAAAAAAATAACAACGAGGGTTCAACATAGCCAATGAATCTGGTCCATATTCAGACCTTTTTTTCCAAATTTCTCTTTATGCAGCAGGCTCCCTTGTCCAAAGCAATGGAAAGGAGGAAAGTCTGGGTCGGAGAGCAGGCCCAGCCGGCATTCCTGCACTAGCTGGGGTTAAGGGCCTTGCTTGAGGGTCTAATAGTTATATGATTGCTCTGCCAGTCACAGAACTCAAACTCACAACCTTCTGGACATATATCCCCAACCTGATGCCTGATATGTTGTCACTTGTGATGACCTGCAGGAAGTTCATAACATACTCTGATCCTTTTCTGAGTAATATTAGCAAGAGCATTTAACAATATAACTATAAAAACAGAACATTGTCCTTACAGATCAGTGCCATGAAGGATAAATTGAAACAAGGGCACGTTGCTATCTTAACATATATGGATCGCAAATAACACAAAGCAATCATAGATACGGAGTGCAGAATCATTTACAAAGTGACTTTCACCCATCACATTTCAAACTACAATGGTTTGCATTCAGCTACTTGTTCTGTGCAGCTATTTCCATTGCAAGAAACATAAGTAAACCTCGTAACTATCTGTCTGCATTGCAGAGGGGCAATTAAAAATGTTCAGTATAACCGACGTGTAGGTATCGGACAAGGGAGGTGTTCAGCCTAGTTTTGCCTCCAGATAAGTCCTTTCCCCCTCAAATCTTCACGTTTGAATATTCCCAGTGGTACACGCATTTAAATGTAATGCAGCTCTTCTAAAAGGCAGAGATAATAAAAAAACAGGTTATCCTTATATGCAGTTAAGACAGCTGCATGTGGCACAGACATTCGAGTCCCCACCCAACAAACAAAGCTTTGAAGTATTCAGGTCAGCTCTACTTATGTCTCCGGCAAGGGTGACAATTGCAGCTGCAGCTGCATTTATCATTTTCCCATAGCCTTGATCTAAACAGAAACAACACTTCTGATTACCATTTCTGTTTCCAACAGAAAGCATGAATGGAAATAGAAAAGAAATTAAAATGCAGCATTTCTATGAAAATGAAAACCTTTTAGCAAAAAACCAATTGTCCAGATTTTAAGCAATATTGCAGTATTTATGCAGTATTTACTAATAATATTATGTTGCATACATTGTAGAATCCCAGTTTTATTGCAGTGGTTAGCAACTGCAAGAATCATTGTGATTTACAATATCGTCACTTTAGTCCATCTTTATAGACTTTAGCCTTTCTCTTACCATGTTGGCTATTGATTTGTTTCAATAACAATCCGACCAGCTATTACAACTCTGGGATATCTTTTTTTCCCTGTAGACATAAACTTGCATCAACAACAGAAGAGGTCACACAATGACATCCCTAAGCTAAAGAAATAAGGTAAGAGATAAAGCCGCCACTTACTAAAGAATAAAGAAGTGAATTTTAAATTGTGAAGCATTTCGATGCGGTACAAAATATACATCGCATCTATAGTGGTTGCAGCTAGGAAGTGGTCATCCCAAAGACCAAAGCACAGCACAGAGAAATAAGTAATTTTATTCAGTATGGTGCTATATCATACCTAGATGTCTTCAAACAGAGCATTTTATACCAACAATGCAATTCAATAACATTGAAAAAACACAAGAGCAACAGCAGAAGAGTAAAAATCAAAAAGCACTAAATTCCACTGCTGGAATATAAAGTATCTGCATGCAGATTGTATAAGAATACTTTAAATTACGCTATACATCTATAAAGATGGACTGAAATGATATACATAAAATGAGGATGCATTCTTGCAAAACAAAGATATCCATATGCAGTTCACATGTGCAAACCATGAGGTTGAAGCACAGTTTCAAACACTTATCGCAATTAAGATCAGTCACTATGCATAATAGACATCCCATTTCTCCAAGGATGTTGGCAACTGGCCAGTAGTAAAATGGGCGGACTTTGTCTCTCACTTCAACCTCTGTGCATAATAATCAATTTAATTACAGTTATTATAATTCACTACTTGTGTTTATGCAGGGTATCTTGAGAAGCAGGTGCAGGTTTGGAGTTAAGAACGGCATCAAAAATATGTCCAAATATAACTGAGACAGTAGACTTTAAGATACAAAATTCACAGTGATCTAAAACAAGGACTGAAATATTAGAATAGAGAGATTCTGGGACCACGTGCAAAGAAATGGCAAATGATATAGCTGCAGAAAGAGAATACATACAAGCTGGTCTTAACCGTCTTTAAAAGATCATGTCATAGAAGACCGGTTGTTTCTTGGCAGGTCTTTTTGCCATTGGGGAACTACAGAAAATAAGTATGCAGATTTAGAGATAAATTAAAAAAGAAACAGCTGCCAATGGAAAATAACAAGGCTAAACATAAAAAACCTGGTTATCCTTAAGCAAACTCTGAAAAATGCCTCCTGTCCTATTACAGTTAGCTAATGGATTACTTGGTAACAGTGGGGAAAGATTTTTTAGCTCTCTAAAACCTCTGGGAGAGATTCTTGAGCAGAAAATATATTTTGGAATTAAGTGAAATAAGTAATATACATCAAAAACAGCATTTTTCTGTAAAGTATAAAAAGTATAAGAACAATACTAGATGCTTAACAATAAAGCATGTTTTGAAAAAGAACTTTGGTTTAAGTTTTTCAGGTTAAACTTCAGCCTAGCCTTTACAGATTGACTGCAACTAGAGAATTTAAATTAATGATCACCGTTCAAGTTGGGACATCCAATTGTTAGTAGATGCGCAAGGAAGGAACGAATACCCCATAACCCACCCCCCAGATCAAAAAGAAATGGAAGGGTCTTCATTTATTGGGTTCAGCCTCTATCCTAAAGTAAACATGGGTGCTTGTGCGTTGTTCAAAAGATAAGTGCTACTTAGAAAAACAGAGTCCGCCTACACACCAACAAAGCACAGGTCTTCATCAAGAACATTTCCCCTGGGGTGCATTTAAAACTCAAGAGAGGCCGAAGCAACAGACTGCAGCTATTCAACGTAACGGTCACTTTTAAAGTGCTCCAGTAAGAGGAAGAGATAGCAATTTCCAGGGGTAACTTTTAAAATTTTTAAAAAGAAGAAGAAATTATGAGGATGAGGATGCGAGCTGGCTTTTATCTGACTCTGACGGCGGGGTATCCGCACAGTAATGTAATCCTTACGTCACTGTCTTAACAAGCTAAGCGGCTATCGGCAAAGGCGGAACGCCCAAACTTACCATTACTAGTTTACTACCTTACCGGCAGCCCGTTAATAACAATACGTCCCATTGACATGTAACTAACTCAATATTAAAATTTTATCATAATAGTAAAATAAACATTCGGAGCAAGCTGAGAAACAAACAGCTACCCTGACGTTAGACATCGAGCTAATTTAAGACCTGGAGCTAACGCCCTCTGTGTCCTATTTGACTAGTTAGCTAGTCAGCTATATTTCCCATAGTATTTATTTCTCTGCTTTTCAGCTGTATTTGAGGGGGGGAAAAAAGAATATATGAAACCGGAGTAACATGATTACGGAGTTAACTCCACGAGCCCTTCTTTGCTCGGGAAATATTTCGTATCAACTAGTCGGTCAGTCAGCTAAATATCTTCGCTCCAAGGACAGATGTGGCCACTGCCAACTACTCCACTATGAAATAGTTAACTTGCTACCCCGCCAGCTAGCCGCGTATAGTCCCCTCAATAACGATAGTTAACAACGCAAAAAAGAAATCACGGTGAGATCCTTGCTAGCCAGTAAGTTTGCCGACTTCAACTGCAACACTTGGGACGCGATCGGGGCGTAAGAGCAGCTCGTGTTCAGTTTTAACAGGCAAATCATAATGCGGTAGGCAGCTGCAGACTTTGCATTTATCAACAACTGTTTCGATAGCTCGCAGGGTATGTGAACAATCAGTTAATGTTATTCTGTCCCTCATTTAACATATTTGTATATTTTGCATTCGCCCCGTGGATGACATCTGCAAACCCAAACTGATAACTACCCGACCTAACTACTCTGAATGTGAGCACAGATGTGGCTAACTAGTTAGCCACGTTAGCGACAAATTTCTTACCTTGGTCTGTGGATCTATGGCCTCCGTCCACCACACCATTTAATAACGGGATAATATATTAGTCCTAAAGTAAATCCGTTCGCGTAGTCCCGACACTGAACATGCGCCAACTGTTTTACAGCCTTGCCGCCTTCTTTTTCGCCACCTAATTTGATTTCGCTTGGAGACGAGACTGACTTGCCTTTGTCTGTCTGACAGCAGCCATATTGACATTAACAGAAAATTGATCGCAGTTCCACGGGAATCGTAGTTCTTTTACGCAACAGGGAGCTCGGGGAGGGGGGCTGCTAAATTGTTTTCAAGGGGGGGTCATAGTCTCGGTTAGGTCTCAAAAACACTACAAGTCCCGTGGACGCCGAAGGAAAACAGACACTTGGCCATGTTTGTTAGCATCACTCTCCGCTTCAGCCGCGATCGCAGCTCGAGCGTTGACGTAATGGTCAGCCGCTGCGCGAGGATGGAGACATAGCAAAGACGGAAGCATGCGTGCCAGGGGGCAAAAAGGGTAAACGTGTGACTGTCGCTGTGCAGACATGTCTGGAGCTATAAAAAAACACACGCTTTGGACAAATCATTCATGTAGTTAATCAACCATTTAGGTCTTTTTCTATACTCCTAAACGGTTTTAGATGTTTTTTTCCCCAGTGCAAGTCACTGCATCTCCGGATATGATAGAAATTTAACGCAAATTAATGCAAAGAAGAGTAAATTAACTTGAATTTTAGATTCTGTATAATTAAACCAATGCACAGAAACAATGCTGTTGAATAGATAACAATAGTTTATTAGATTAAACTGTGTACTTTTCTGCGTGGTTGTACCTTTTACAGAGGTCCTAATCGTTTCAATTGTGGATTCAAGCTGTAAAAAATGAACATGGTACATATTTTCAATGACTAAAATGTGTCAGCAGTAGCAGCATTTGCAAACATCTAATCTTGGCCCAACTCTCCCCATTTAGCATTCCATTTGTCCCTCCATCTCACTGAAGAAAAGGCTTGAGTTTATTGGCGAGGACCCTCAACTTCATTCCGCCACCTGCTGTAAAACTGGGAGTCATTTAATTCCTTCTAGTAATATTACCTGACTTATAACTGCTCACATTCATTTAAAAACCCTTCGGTTTCATTCAGTGTTATAGATGACATCATATATTTTAAGAAGTAGCACATAGAATTACTACTTTTTTTGGTTATCATTAGAAGTGTGTGTGTGTGTGTTCCTTAAACTTCCATTTATTTCCCATATTGTCTATCCAGTCAGAATAAGCCTATAGGCTAATCCAGTTTATTTTAGGGCACATATTATTGGCTCTCAGTTTGACTCACAACATGTTTTAAGCGTGTAGGAGGAAACCCACGTTAAAACAGGGAGAACTTCACATAGGTAATGCTAGGGGTGGGAATCAACCCCGCAACACTTAAGATGAAATTTTAAAGTCTACAGTGGTACCCAATGAGCTATCATGCCACCTCGTTTTATATCAATATGGCCACGTGATTGCTCCGTAAATGTAGTGTGAAATGCTACCACAGGTGTAGGGAAAAATAGCCCGGTAAGACAGTTTTGTTGTTTGGCACAAATTTATTTGACACCAATACATCTCCAATTTGCACCACTTCTGAAAAAGCAAAACTTATTCTTTTTTTTTTCGGCTTCAAATCTTCAGCGTTGTCAACTCTGGTCCGCTGGCTGGTGTGAGATTTTCAATTCGAGACAAGTCTGCACACGCATTTACATCTATGTAAGAGTTTTATTACCTTGTAAATGGTCTGTAGAGTTTGCAAACTGCCTGATGCTTTTGATGTAGCTAATTTTAGGTTTATGATGGAATAATATAGATTTGCCATAAGATTTCTTGCACGAGAGTGAGAGTCGGACAGTGTAAGTGTCACGCCAGATGTGTGAGAGTTGGCAACCTTACATTTTAAGGGATATTGGCTTCCTTTGAATTCTTTTGAAAGTCTCTGTGACAATACATATTATGGTGGGGCAGGACAATGGGAAGGACGATCCTCGTAGTAGCTCTCAAACAAAGTTTTATTACACAAAACAGAACACAAAGGAAGAACCAGAAAAATAAGCGAGAAGACACATGTGACAAGGCCAGACAGGCACTGATCCTCACAGTACAAACATATGATGAGAACAAAATGACAATGGATATGGTTATTATAAATGAATGGGACTGCGTAAATCTACCTGCCTTCATAACAGGAAGTGAGTGTCAAAATCTTCCCATCTTGCACTCATTACACCACATGGGAATGAGAGACATCACCTTCAAGATCAGGTGTGATATGTGGTTTGGCAGTAGATTTGAAGAAAGGAGAATGTAATGAAAGTTTTTGTTCCATGAGCTGATACAATGATGTGTAGAGAAGGCTGCTTAATTTAAATAGTTCCTTATACAATTTCTTAGCAAAAATGAAATAGCATGGGAAAGTCGAATGATGGTGCGAAATAGTACTGGGAACACTAGATGGTGCTAATTTGTCGGAGATTCTCCGGTATCAGTACATTTTTATATAATCATAAAATAAAGTGCCTTTCTTAAGTCAAAATTGTTATTTTCTCTTTGTATTAAAGAAATTTGGATGGGAGTTGACAAATGCAGAATAAGTACAGAATGATTTTTCCCCCCATCTAATATTATTTAAAGCAATCATCCTTAGTATTTAAGTGCTTCAGGACTACAATTAGACATCTCAAATTCAAGGGAGCTTGCTTACAAATGGCAAAATAGTTTACTGCTAATAGCATTTTGTGATGTAACTAAATTCTGGTGATGCTGTTTAATAACATGAAGTGATGTGGTTTAATAACATGAAGTGATGTGGTTTAATAACATGAAGTGATGTGGTTTAATAACATGAAGTGATATGCCCCTGTATCAGGCACCGGCTTAACATTGTACATTTCTCTAATAAATTTTGGACCCCAGAATCAACAGATATTCTTTTTTTTCTTAAAAGTAGCAATAAACAACAACATACTATTGTTGATTTGGCA
Source organism: Mormyrops attenuatus (assembly GCA_026777985.1). Classification (NCBI taxonomy): domain Eukaryota; kingdom Metazoa; phylum Chordata; class Actinopteri; order Osteoglossiformes; family Mormyridae; genus Mormyrops; species Mormyrops attenuatus. Next base: position 10,939,071 of record JAODKC010000028.1, read on the forward strand.
AAGTACATTGAATTGAATGTGATGGAAGAAAGACTGATCAAGAAAAAACAAAAATATGCAAAAATGTCCCCTAGATTGAGACTGGTATACTTTCACAGGAAATGTGAGCACTGATAAATATCTCATCACACAGAATAATGTGCATAAAATGCTTATTATTTTTTCAGCTGCTGAGCTGGGATGCAAGTTCTGGCATGGTTCGAATAATGCTCTAATTTCAGGAGAAGTTTTGGATGTCTGATTAAATGTTTTATTAATCTGGATACTTATAAATAACCTATATAGGGTCTGGTATCAAACAATGTAGCAATAGCTGTCTGCCCCCCCCACCCCAAAAAAAAGTGACATTCATTAACATTAGTTACCTTAAAGCTAATTCCAGTAATTAAAGGAAAATAAATGTTTTTAAAACATTCCTTTTCATACGCCTATACATTTGTTTTCATAGTATTAGACATTTTATGCTTTTTTTATGTTTTCAGATGTCCCCAAGACAACGTTTAGAATTCAAATATATCAAAATATTCATTATTCATTCACACATTTTAACCACATAGTATTACGAATCTACCGACATGCAGTTTTTCAGGTTCCATGATTTTATAGACTTTGGTGGGAAACTCGCCTATAAACCACACATAATTTCTCTTAAAACATTTATGATGAGAACATTAACTCTCTCGAAGGAGAAAATGCGGAGAACCTATGCTTCCTTAGCACTTTCGATTTGAGATTATTAGTAAATGTTGCGGTGCAGATCAGAATCAAGCTGTTACAGAATACGTGTGTGGTTATTAGGACTGGGCAATGTTAATATCGACTTCACATGTCACGTACATGCAAATTTCACCACAAGGACCACAATAGTCAGATGGGCTGAGAGTAGGCTTGGGTGGTAATGAATTTTTCATAGCATCCAGACATTATACCACAGTATACATGTTTACAAAAACAACGCTATTGTGGCATTTTAGAATGGGATCACGGTGTCCCAGAATACCCCTATATACCATATTTTCATAATGCGACACAAGTCTGGTTGACTGTCAGTAAGTTCCATTAAAACATTTTTGCTCTGTCATAGGAAACAAAACTTAGCAAACTTTACAGTTTGAATAAGTATTCCTTTTCAAGATTATCTAGTATACGTTCAAAAAATCAGTTTATTAAAGTTTGCCGCCACCGCTTTTGCATGAGCTCTGAATGTGCTCTCCGAACCAATCATAATAATTTTCACCTTTGCTGTACAGTATGACTCACTCATAGACATTGTGGAGTGTTTGAGGGAAATTTAACAAAAATCAATGAGGAGTGAGAACTGGTCACCTTCCGTTGTATTGAAATACTTTGGCTACAGAGACAATATTGAGCAAAAGCAGGTGATTTTTTGACACCACGTTGTGTCACCAATTTATTTGATAGACTTTAATGGTAGATAGAAGTTATATTTGGCTATAGTTTATTTGGGCAAATATATATAAATAAATGTATAAATTTCCACTAAAATTTGAACATGAAGCAACCTGACAAAAGTTGCACAAAACTGGTGTGCAGATTGTTTAATGACTAACCCAGAAGGTCTGCCAAGTATAAAAATAAGTATTATGGATTCTGATTTTATATAAAATCAGGGTTGCCAGCTCTCACGCATCTGGCGTGATGCTCACGCTTTCAGACTCACGCTCGTGCAAGAAATCTTACAGCAAATCTATATTTTTCCACTATAAACCTAGAATTATCTACACCCAAAGCCTTGGGGTAGTTTGCAAACCCTACAGACTATTTCCAAGGTAATAAAACTGTGACATACATGTAATTGTGTGTGTATGTGTGTGCAGACTTGTCTCGAATTGAAAATCTCAATCCAGCCTGCTCACCAAAGTTGGCAACCCTGATAAAATGTTACTATGTATATTTGTTGTATATACTGTTCATCAGGTGTTGTAAAAGATCTTCCGTAGAATTTAGGTTCTAATTTAAGCACAAAGTAACAGGCATTTATTTTTATACATCTTTTTTCTGCATCCAGTGGTTTGTAAGACACAGTCTGTGCCTGAACAAAATATGTTGACCTGACCCAATAAAACCATTTATTTTGAAGCATTTCAGTTCAAGGCTGTAAATTGTAAACATGTAATTTAAATAATAAAAAAAACCTATCAACCTGGATTGATGACTTTTTGCCCTTTACAGCTGCCCTGTTTCAGCTTTCGGTGCTAATATATCTGGCAGTGAAGTTTTGCCATAATTCCTGCAGCATTAACCTATATAAACCTTTTATACGCATTTGCAGGACAGACGGAGTGAGGGTGGTTTAATGCAACGGCACATTGGCAGTCTCACCAAGGGATGTAAACTGTTATGGGAATTAATTTCCAATATATGTCTAGATTTCCTCATCAACACACCACATATGCTGCATAACTTTCTTGACAACAAAACCCACAAAGCAGTAGTCATGGGTGATGCTTTCACAAAAAATAATGATTTGTGTTTCATATTAAGTTTCTATAATTGTGTTTCTATATTAAGTAAGTAATTTTGTCTTAATTTACCAATGGCTCATTCTGCTTTGGACCCTATTCTTCCAGCGACACACTCTTTATCAATGTTAACTGTTTCCTAGGTTAAGTGAGCAGTTACGCTTTAGAGACGAGCAACATCCAATTTGTCTACTGTACATTCTTCAGTGCATGATCACATGACAAATATTAAATGAAGGAACCAATAGGAGAACCCAAAAATAAGCCTTAAAGAGCCTTAAATAAGCATAGCTATAACATGCCAGAGCACGTCTTTTCAGGAATGGGAAAACAAAAGCTGGTTTTACAGATGTTATTACAGTAAGAAAAACATCCCTTTAAGGTACAACATGAAGTTTGCATACAAGTACGCAATGGTGATCAGTTTTTTAAATTTTATTTATAAGTCAGGCTTGTGTTTATTTTCATTCAGGAATTTACACAACCTCTGTTGGCCTAAACTTAGGTGAGTCCAATTCTCGCACCCGCCACCCTGAAAACAGCAGGGTACGCTTGTTCTTGCCGCTTTCCACAAATATGATACAAAACAGGGTTTTTTTTCCTTTTCTTTTTTTTTTACTTAAGCCTATAACCCTAGAACGTGAATTTGGTCCAGCCATTTATGCATATTTCACAGGGATTTGGAGCTGGGGCTTGGACTGTATCCCAGGCAGCAAAGGGCCCAAGGCAAGACACAGACATGCATATGCAATCACACACAATCACGAGACACCAATTTAATTAACTGCATGTCTGACTATTATGTGAATTTGGTTGTTTAGGATGTTAAATGACAGGGAGTCTGTAGACATTAGACATATAACAGGAATGTGAAACACTTCAATCTTAGTCAAAGAATGTATATTTATATGCTCAGTATAAGGGTTATTTTGAATCTCGTAGTAATCCTGGACAGGAGGAACATTAAGGATTGCAGTCAAACCAATAAATGTTGACATTACTGCTAAACATTACCGACAAGCTTTCTAGCGTTCACATTACAAAGCAGAAAAGATACTTCAAAAGCAAGACCCCCTAACCACAAGAACAGCAACAGTCCTGCAGAATTCCAGCTTTCAGTGACAGTGTTGCATGTGATGAAATGCCAGGAGGTCGTCTTTGCAGATGATATGCTCGTCTGCCGTCCTATGGATCGCCTGCAGCTACTGCCGGGAATACAAATGCAAAGGGCAGGAAAGTGAAATCATTTGCAAGTTCCAGCTAGCATGGGAGGCTTCGAGGGGGGAAAAAAATCCTCTTTCATAGGACAAGTATATTAACCGGGTTAAAATATTTTTGACAGCTTATTTTAAGTATACTTTTAGGCAGGTAATGAGAGGGTAATATGAGGGGATCAAATATGGCCAGTAAGAATTGCTAGGTTTAAAAAAAAGACACATTTTGAGTAATATTTCAACGTATGCATGTAGGACAGCATTCAAATGATATCATATAGAAAACAAAAGATCTGGTTGTGTGTATCTGTGTGTGTGTGTGGGGGGGTGTTACATGTATCTTGGTACCAGACTATACATTTATTATGCCTTGTGATCAAGGATACATTATCCCACACTGCAATTTCAAGCCTTTCAAGACTCTGGCAAATGCAAAGGTATGAATTTATGCATGAATCGACTGGATATCTACATGCACATTTCTTATTTATTTCTGAGATGTGAATGATTCTTAAACACTTGGGAGAGAGAAATAGTATAATTCACATTCTTTCTTAGAAAACATGGGTTTTCACCTGAAAGTGCACATTCAAAATGTGGAGCAGTATACAAAGCATCAATTACTGGGAGAACTGGTGCCGCTATATTGTAGAGAAACCGTGAGCTTGACCTTAAATTGAATAGTAAATAACATAGAACCATGTTATTCGGTTTCACTAGCTGAAATGTTTTACCCACACAGCAGTTATACCGTAAATACCCTCAATGGCAAAACCATTTTGATAAGAAAGAAGCACCTTTATTTTGTTTGCTTCTTCACTATGCTGATATTCCACTTTACTGGAGGGAGCAGATGCCTTCTCAGCTTTTTTCACATTAAGTGTACAAAGACAGTACATTTAAATAATAGCCCTTTTATTTGTCGATTGAGCATTTGTTCCAGCCTCGATATGATAAGTGTTTGAATGGCACCTTTGTAATCAGGCATCGTAAAAGGGGCAAGATGTTCGCGATTTGTACTGTGCAGCTAGTTGGATGCTTTTAAGCTTAAAGTCAAGTTAAGTTTAACTGGAAAACTGATGCAACATTGGCATTAGAGGAGAAATAGCACAGAAACTGATCAGCTTCATAAGCTGTAAAATTGAGTTATACTCTATAACGGACACAGCTTCAAAGCTAAAATATAAGACTTGTATTTGATACTTGTATTTTCCTGAAGCGACTAAGCTCCAAAGGCAATATAGATTTGTTACAGCTATATAAATCTTATCATATCATCCCTTCGACAATATTTTGTGCATGATGTCACTAGTGAATTATTAACATATTTAAAATTAACTGTAAGTTTTACAATGCACTGATCAATGGCACAATTTTGTAATAACAAATTTGCTGATTGAAAACAAAAATGAGTCATTTCATCATTTTGACACATGCTTTTGAACTGACTTTTTTTAACTTGTGGGGAAAAAAGTACAAGGTTTAACATATTATGGCAATGAATTGTGAATGGCTAGACTGACAGACTTACCATATTTCGTATAAAGTTATTATCTTAAAGATGTTTTCACTGTGAAGATGTGCATCATTATTAAGCCTCTGATCTATAACATCCTCTCTGTCTTAAACTAGAAAACAACCAATGTTTTTTTTTTTTTTACTTTAAACAAAGTGTATGAAATTAAAATATACAAAGTTGATTTCCCTCCTAAAATGCCTAACAGCTCATACAGACAAGGAAAAATGTCAACAAGATGAGGGCTTAGGGGTTAGCTGTAGATGGGTGAAGAGAAAAATAAAAAAGATAATTGGTTGATTGATGAGTTAATTCAGAGAAACATGCTGTACTTAGTTCTGCTGACCTGCCTTGCGAATCATTAGTCTGAGATCAGGGCTAAGAATTGGAGGCATGTGAGCGGATAACGGGCGATAAACGCTGGACTGAGGCAGGTTTATGTGGCTGTAAGAAACACTTTAGTGTTGGAGTTTGCTGGTGCTAATGAATGTGACAAAGAGCATTTGGAGTTCGGATCTGGTGGAGGGGAATGATGTTACTTTTTACATCCTGTGAGAATTATTGTGTCCTGGAGCCTGGTGGAGGTTTTCAGGCACAGGGAGGTTGATGAGACATGGCTGATTTAGGAGGAGAGTGATGCAACAGCCAAATCATGGCAAGTGGAAGATATCTTCTCCGTGTGAATGATCCTGTCCTCAAGGTCATGGGTGTTGTTTACCGCGGAACATATATAGGTAATTGAACACATACGGCAAGGTCAAGTTGCATAATAAATCGCAATTCAAAACTCTAGTGCTGTGTAGTGTAGATGATCACATGCTTAGCATGAAGGTAATTCTGTGTTGTATAGGTGTGGGGTTAGTTGCAGAATGAACTGAGGAATTCAGACCAGCCAGAGGGATTTTCATTACAATGAAGAAGCATTGGAGACAGCCTGTATAAATGTTCTTCTGTTCACCTAAGGGGATGAAGAAGTAACTTACAGATTAAATTATTGCTTTAGTACTATCAGGAGACTCAGAGATTTACTGTTTCTCATTGCAATTTGACAGATTTATCATTGAGTTGTGTTCTGGGATCAGCTTCTTGAATGCTCCCCTCTTTTGCACGCTCTGAGCTGTTCTATAGCTATAGCAATTAAGAATGTATATGTATAGTTGACATCTTCCTGGAACGTGGTGAAGTCAGCAGATATTGTGAGTACCGTGCAAAAAAATCAAAAAACAAAGGAATCTGCAGTTAACGTCTGATATTCGGCTACCGGTTTCACTTTTGATCACAAGTAGGTACAGTTTAAATAGCCGCAGTCCTAAATTTGATAAATGGAATATGAAACAAACACCTAATCACGGCAGTCAACTGTCTGTGTACAGCAAGTTGTCTAAAGGTGATTTGTGGAAGACATATATCATCACAACCTTGAGGTAGAATAGTCCATTAAACATCTCCGTTCCTATGTTTTTCAACTCCACAGTCATTGCACATCAGGAAGCAAACCTATGCTTGCAATAGTGAAAATCCGGTGCTATCTATCTTTTTTAATTGCATAAATACCTCCGCTAATTATTATTATTAATAATAATAAGGAATATTTATTTCCTTAATATTCATATATTCTGTTTTTTAGGATATACTGTGCTGTATGCGCACAAATTTCCTCCTGGTATCGATAAATCTCATATTATTCTTAAAACTTTCTCCTGAGTGACAGTAGCAGAAAATCCACAGCCGGTGCACAGAGACATAATTCTGAGTAAAAAATAAAGTGGGGAATTGGCTCTTTCAAGTTTCTACACTCTGCAGGTAAAATTTTACAGGTACTGTGCTATTTTATCTAGGGTGTCCATCCTTGCTTTCTCTCTCCCTTGAAGTTGAACTCCAGGGCAGGTTTGGCTGACATCGAATGGAATTTATAAGGATTTGTGCCTGGGTTGCTAGTTAAGAGGGTGCTCGTAGGGCTTGCTGTGGTTGCTCACCCATAGCAAAAGTCCCTTGTAGCACACAGCTGGCACGCTGTTCATAGAGTTGCTGCAGTGAAAGAAGTGAAACCCCAGATCCATGTGTCACATTTGAGGCCCAATATTATTGGAAAGATGAATAGGAACTGGAGAAGGTTTCTAACTGCAACTGGGATCACACGTTGGGACTCACTTTCATGTTTTGCACCAGTATTTTTAGAAAAACATTATTATTATTATTCTACTTGGTGAGAAGCTGATGCTCTTTGTGAGCTAAGATGGATATAGCCATAGTTTTGGGCAAGGTCACACTTGAACATATTAAACCATAAACCTAAATACTTGTGTGTAATACCCATGCATTCTTATAAATACAGGAAACTTCACATTGAAACTCTTAATAATACCGATATAAATTGAACTACAAGGGGGCCAGCACACACACTGATAACTGCTTTCCTCCACTTGGCAGTTTAGGCATTAACATCCGCAGCTATAGTCCTTTTCATCACCATTTCATTCTCCCTTTTGCCTGACAAGCTGCATTTTATGTCGTGCAATTAAGTAACCCTTGATTACAGACAGCTGGTTGCCATTTAACGAAAGCAGTTAGCACCAAGCTGGAATTAACTTGGGATGCAGGCAGTAGAAGGTCCTGCTTTGCACTTCTGATATGCACACTGCCACCAAAGAAAGTTAATACCCAATAATTAAAAACGGACTTGTAAACCTCTTTTTTTAAAAAAAATGTTCTCCAGATTTTTGGTAAAAGAAGCAATCTTTGATATGTGTTTCTGCAACACAAAATGTAAAAGTCAAGTTTTCATGTTTACATTACACACCCATGCTAGGTATTTGGTGCTTATGTGAGCTTTTCCCCAGGTACTCTGGCAGCCTGCAAACTGGTGTCCCAAAATTAATATGTGACTATGCATGTAGCATTCAGTCTAGGGTAGTGTTTCCAAACTCAGTTCTTGGGAACCTCCATACAGTCCTCAGTTTTTGGTGCCACCCAACTCCCAGCCAATCAAGAACACCAAAAACCTGGTATGGATGTGTTGGGAGCAAGGAGAGAACAAAAATGTGGACTGCTGGGGATCCCTGCGGACTGGATTGGGACTTGAGTGGTGAACCTGATCCATGGAGGGCCACTGTGGGTGCAGGTTCTTGGGATGACCTCTCAATCAGCCAGTAATAAAGCAGTGGTTCTCAACCCCAGTCTTGGAGACTCATTGTGATTGGCTAATTGAGAGGTCATCCCAAACACCCACGCCCACAGTGGCCCTCCATGGATCAGGTTCCCCACCCCTGACTTTGGGTGTTCGTTGCCTTATACCCTATGCTTGTTTCTCAAACCAGTCCTCCAAGGACCCCCAGACAATCCACATTTTTGCTCTCTCCCAATTCACTGGGTGTGGAGAATGAGCAAAAATGTGGACCGTCTGGAGGGGTCCCTGAACACTGGTTTGAGAAACACTGCCATATGCCTCTTGTGATAGGCTGCAGGCTCACCAAGACCCTGTACTGGTTTTGCAATTATGGAAAGTAGATGATTGGATTGATAAAAAAAAACTGAAATTTGAAGGAACAAAGCAGAAACAGTGATACTTTCAAACAGTAATGGTGATTATTTAGGCAATTGATTTATTCTTATGTAATATTCCAGAATGTTGCATTTTAAATATTAGACATATTTTGAAAATATAATATGGATATGGAAATACAACTACAGAGGTACTTACTCTTAAGTGCAAATGAGGACAGAACTGAGAGTGATATTTTAGCCAAGATATTTATATGTGTATGTCATCAGTCAGATACACACATTAAAATGACTAACTTCACACCATGCAAATACAAATGATTTTCCACTTACACACTTCAGCTAAAAAATATATTTTCAGTATAGTTTGAAAACATATAAAAATGTGTCTGGATGAGCAATTATTCCATGAGGCATAGAAATGATAATGTAGTACTTAAGGATCTTTATTAAATGAGGGCATGTAAAATGACAAGCTATGTAATTCCATTTGGATAAGGATTCTTCATAGATTCATTTTTCTTCGCTACATCAGCTACGAAAATGAATTCTGAGTAAACTTGGCGCCATTCTGGCTATTAAGCTCAATATTAGGAATGATTCTGAGCTTCCTGTAAAAAAATAGATAGAAATCCTAAAATAAATGAACTGCGCATTGCAAGAATACATCTTCAAATGTCATTCTCTCATTGTTATCACCATATGTGTGCTATTGTTTTCCGAAAGAAAATTAAATTAAAAACTAGACAAATAGGATCTCTGAAGAGGTCTTTAATTTAAAAAAGCAGCCAAATTAACTTGAGATTAAATTTTCTACACTTCTACACTTCCAATCTTCGAAAAAAAGAAACTCCATCAGCCTCATATTTCGGTAATGTTTGCATATAAACATGAGAATGACGGCATCTTCCTGCACAAGCATGCTGTTAATGCCAGGAGACGATTACAGCATGCAAAGTCCAGACCACTGTCCACGTAAGATCACATTAAGTGCATCAACCACTTTTTGCATCGTCTGCTGTGGCTGTGCGGCAAGCATAGAAACCGGTTTGGCTAGAGGTAACCTTGGGCTACTTAAAAAAAAAAAAAAACTTACATTATAAACAACATTAGAAATTCAGGTCCAAATCCTTTAAGGCTCAAGTACAATGAATTCTGTTCATTTTCTATCCTGTGACTAGAAAGGAAAATGTAAGTTTTGAATTTTGAAATAGGGTGACTATTGCATATAGAGTAAAGGAATTTTGAAAACATATATAGGGTTTGGTTCCTTTCATTTTAAAAAGGTGTTTATTTTGTGAGAAATTCCACTGCAAGACCATGTAGCCTAAAACTGGAATCAGTACTTTTCAGAGAATTCCACTGTACTAAATTTTGATCAAACTTATACTTTAAATACATTGTTTCTGGAAATAAGTACATTACATTAGATCACTTAGTTTATCCACTATAAAATTTTACCCTGGAACATCCTTCCATCCATCCATCCATCTTCTCTAGGGGCAAAAGGCAGGGAACAACCTGTGTCTCTTCTTCTTCTTTTTTTTTGAAAAGTTATCCCCAAATAGACAATCGGTGTTCTGGAGTGAGATCAGGTGCATGTTTTGATATAGAGCTAGGTTGCGTGGAATTGCAGATCATGCCAATGGATCAACTTGCCAGGAAGAAGCATGTGAATGATTAACAGTCAAAGTATGACCAGTAAGCCTTGACTCCCCCAGGGAATAGAGCCACTGGAAAAGTGTAGGCCCAGGGAGCCACAGATTGCTTTCTGTCTGACACATATGGAGCCATCCAACAGCAGAAATGAGGTCGCCGACTGAAGATGGCATGCATTCCAAATGCAGTTTGGTACTTACTGTATCAACAGAGTATTTATCTCCAGCAAAATGAATACACTTAACATGCTAGAGCCACAAACCATTTCCAAGTACTATCACACAATATGGGAAAGAAAAGATTATTCAAGAGAATTTTCAAGTGTGTATGTATCAAAATAGCCCGTTCTTATCATGTATTCTATTAGGTTCACTTACCTTCAATTAACCATTGATGGCGCAGAAAAACAATGTTTTGAAATAGTCACAGGTTTCCCTCCTTTACTTCCCTGTGCCAAAGCCATTTGGGAGATGATTTGATTGTGCAGGTAGCTGAAGTGATGAAGCCCTGCAGTGTGACAGCTGAAGGTCACTCACATGTTATGAGGGCTCTTCCACGAATAAACCCAGCTAAGTAAATCCCCTCCCCCACAAGGCCTTGATTGTTTGTTCTGAGAGGTCCTGCTCTCAGCATATTCTAGCAGCAAAATTCAAACAAAAAACGAGAAATCAACCTCTGTGAAATCAATTAGGTAGTTTTCTTCTACCTCATTTACTTTGGTTGACTTATTACTTGTATTTCCTGATGGTTCATTAGTCATCTTTAACATGGTATAGTGAACTATGCTCTTTAAGGCATAATTGTTGATTTGATTTTTTTTAAGCTGCTACTGAGAAACTAATCTGATTTGTTCTACTTCTACTATGTCTGAAAATGCAAAAATCTATTTTGTGAAATCAAACATCCCTAGCCATTCAATTAAGACTTCTTCGGGTAAAATATTAGTATAGATGTAGATTTTAAAATGTGAATTGAAATAAAAAAATAATTTTGATACATGCACAGAGTAAGTTACACTATATGTAGCAGATTTATTCTTACAGCCTGTCACAGTAGTTACATAGTCTACATTAACTACATAACCTTTTGACCTTGAACAGAATAAGTGGAAAAACATATAAATGCCAAGTTGTTGCATTTTGTTAGATGGATAGGGAGGGTGGAGAGATTAACATGCACAGAATTCCATCCATCCATCCATCCATTGTCCAAACCACTTATCCCAGTGGGTCGCGGGGAGCCTGGAGCCTATCCCAGAAACTACGGGCACGAGGCGGGGAACAACCCAGGATGGGGGGCCAGCCCATCACAGGGCACACTCACACATGCACACCTACGGGCAATTTAGCAACTCCAAGCAGCCTCAGCATGTCTTTGGACTGTGGGGGGAAAACCGGAATACCCAGAGGAAGCCCCACAACGACACGGGGAGAACATGCAAACTCCACACACATGGAACCCCGGCGGAGACTCGATCGCTGGCCCCAGAGGCGTAAGGCGACAGTGCTAACCACTGCACCACCATGCCGATGCACGGAATTTTACTGGATTTTTAAGTTGTAGCAAAATAAAGAAACACGCAAATGAAAAAACAATATATATGTTTTCCTAACTTCAACATATTTTTCTGAAATATCAAAATAAACAATGACACATAGTTTATGTTTTACATTGTATCTTGTTATTGACTTTAGTTAACAACTTCAGGTTATAATAAAATGTGAAAATATACACAAATTTGTTATCTTAAAGAAAAAACAAAAACAGAAAATAATATTTTACTCATAGAAGGGTGACCAGGCCTTGGTCAAGCAATCAATCAATCAATCAGTTCAAAATGAATTCCAATCACAGATAAGTTTTAGAAAAAGTATCTGTGTGAAATGAAATGTAATGAATGTAACTTGTCATTGCAAACTGTCACACACAAGCAACCATCAAAGCAAAAGTTCACCAGTAGATGGAGGTGTGTAACTATGAAACATTTCCTTCCGCAATAGTCTCTCGTAAATGGCATAGTGGTACTTTTCCACTGCAGATCCCTTATGCGTTCCACAAGACAAGGATTCCATCTCCAAGAAACACATTCCTATGATCAGAACTATGAATAGCATCCACATTGATAACAATTGACCATAATACTGAACAATAAAAACTTCCAGCAATGTAATTATTTTAAATTCTCTTTTAACATTCATAATATGTGATTACATATTTGTGGTGGGTCTGTCATTTGCATGGTCACCTCTCACACCTTCTAAAAACAATATTAACAATGAGTATCGAAATTATGTTTTCATTATTATTATTTTTTTTATGCCAAGAGCCTGGCCTATTCTGTTTTTTATTTTTTTATTTTAAATTGACAGTTTTCCATGATCTATTTTTATTTTTCAATCTGTGAATCACTGATCACAGATTCTGAAGGATTTTCTAACATCTGTGCAAACTATTGTTTATAAGGTAAACACATGGGCCCAGTGGCTTTGGGAAAAGATTTCGTACATCTTCAGTCTCATGTCTGCTTAAAAGGTTGTACTCTCTCTACTTCATATGTCCATCTTTATGACTTTAGTAAGCATGAAAAATGAATTTTTAGCTTCATTGTCTGTGTTTCCTGACTAGACACATACTGCTGCATTTAACCTGAACACAGAGGCAGAATCAGAAAAATTCATGTTGTCTTCGACTATCTAAGATAAAATATAGGTTTCATTTGAAAGGAAAATATCAAGGAGGGGTATATTATACTTTATCACTCAGGGAAAGTATGTCTGAGCAAAGTATATTAAATTTCAAGAAAAGTGCAGCTTTTCTAAAAGCAGTTATGTTGCAGCTACGAACCGGCCAGAGCAGGTGGTCATAACTTTGTTACATAAGTATTAGTAAACAGGAGCTAACAGCTTTCCATCAGTAACTATCTGAAAGAGGTGATAGACTACTGTAATATGGCTGTATACCTGAGCTCATTTTTTAAGTACTAGGTATGAAAAGCTTATCCCTGAATGAAAATACCTCAATGTTTGCTTCCAGTAAAATCAGTAAGTATACGTTTTGTCCTGTTCCTTAAAGCACACAACAGACTGGGAGCAGAATCAAAGAACAAGCAGATGAATTAGCAAATAAATAGATAAACCATTCTTACTGGTTTGTGAGAGCTTGTGTTACGTTCCTGAAGCACTCAGCCACTTCACTGTAATTAATCCTTTTTCTATATTTTTATGCATCGCTGATATAGGTAACGGTTTTGCAAATACCAGCGCGTCATTTTTTTTCTAATTTGGATTAGTCTTGAGCGATGCTTCATTGCAGAACTGCGACACACTGTGAATGCATTTTCACTATCTTGGAAGGGAGCCAAGACTAGGGGCAGACATGTTGTGGGACGTATGCTTGCTGCTCTCATTTGCATATGCGCGTCACTTGTCCCTCACCTCTGTCACGTCGAGAAATTATAGAAGCTTAGGGGAGTAAATGTTCAAGATGTAAGGGCAATGCATGCCTGGCTGTCCCTATTAAACACCTGCCAAAGCTGATGCTGAATGAAGCTGAGGTAACTTATGCTACACGTGGGCTGATGGAGTAGCTTTTCTCTGTGCTGTTCAAAGCATGTTCCTGAGTTGAGACCCTTGATGTTTTTGTTTGTGAAAGGGCTACCAGTTACTTCATGGTTCTGATAGATCAGAGCTGTGGATATAAAGGAAAAAGATGTGTTTGCCGTTGGGGGCTGGGGGGGGGGGGTGCAGACTTGAATGTTTTTTAGCTTTGCTTATGGCTTCTGTCACAGATCATCTGATTGACACCACTATGCTGCCGCCATATTTATGGTCCTGGATTCCTAGATGTTACTTTCTTCTTGTTAAGCTGTTGACCATAGTGACTTTGTTACAGGTGATGCTAAAGGTAAAAAAAAATGTGTTAATGTCCACTGGGCTTGTCTGGGATTCAGGTACCAGGTGATGTACAATTATAATAAGTTCTTTTTGTTTTTTTTGAAAAGTAAAGGTGCCAGATAAGCTACATTAAGTAACGTTGTTCACGTAATACGCACATTAAGCTGGTGTGGCGCCCTCTAGCTTCAGATGCCACATATGTGACAAACGTAAACAAAATCATTGCAGTAGTAGCTGCCAATGAATTGAAGCTCTGTTGTGTGTGTTTGCGTGTGTGTATGTGTTTACGTTTTAAAAGAGGGACATAAATTGAACATGATCCCTAAAAACATTCCCTGGAGATTATTAGAACCTAGATACCCTAAAGAATTTAGCAGATTGATAGACCAGTCAGCATTTCTTCAATCATTCTATTCTCAACAAAATTGATGGCTGTGTTTCCTTAAAATTAAAGATCGAAATTCATAAAAACATATTGAGTGTCTGTTACTTTTTGACGTTTCCAATCATTATTGTTTCCTACGACTTGAAATAGTGAAATACTAGAGGAATGAGTTTTGCTTCTGAACACTCTACTCTAGCTACGGGGAGGTGACTGTGCAGTCGACCACTGTGATCATACTGATTGACAAAAAAGTAAGCAGGTTGCATGATTGTCTTATACCAAAAGTATGGAAAATCTAATCAAGAAGCACTCCTACTGTTCAAACTCACATCTTGTTAATTTATTGACCATAACTCTGCTGTGCTGCCAGCTAAATGCAAAACTCTGGCTTTAGGGCCAGTCCCCAGGCTATGAACGACATCCGTTCCATGACTTTAGGTCGCATTTGTAGGTAAGTAAAAAAAAAAAACAATAATACGGTACATAATAATTAAATAATAATACAGTAATAATAATAGTAACTACATATGGTACTGTACTGTCCCTTGAGTTGACATACCACCGAACGTGTTACAAAGTAGCGAGTGCGTTCATCATTACGAACCATTGTATTTAACCCGATTTTTTCATATAATACGCTTTATGGCAGTCCGTTTGTAACTACAAGTTGTCCATAAGTGGGAGGTTCTTAACTCAGGGGTTGCCTAAATTAGAATTCTGGTGTGGTCCTGGAAGCAGCCATTTGGCAATGTAAATGCTTATATTTGTATAAGTGCTTATATACCCCAACAATCACCGCATCATCTTCTACAAAATCTCCAACCCCTAAGCACCGTATGGTAATTACTACGTTTGCGATCAATAGGTTAGGGACAAGTGATAATAATGAGGTTAAATACACCTGGTGTAGATAATTTGGCAATTTTTAGTTAGCCAGTGGCCTACGTACCATAAATCATTATCCACGCGTCGTGATCTCATTACATGAGAACAATGGTGCTCAGTTTCTTTTAGCATTACGATCAGCGACTTGGAGCTAGGTCACAATCAAGCTAATTTTGCCTCGGAAGTAGTCAGATTAGTGCAATCATGAAATGTATCAAAGCCAAAAAAATATTTAGAACAAGCAGGGAAGAGAAGGGCTACTGTGTCACTCTGCCAAGGTTTTTTTTAATTAAAATTCCCTGAGCTGCAATACCCAAAGACCAATTACTTCTACTCTAAGACTGCTGCAATCACTGCAGAAACGTCAGCGTGTAAGTCCTTTGTGGGCACAAAGCAAACATAATAAATCAGCAGTCTATATTAAGACAGCTATTTTGGACTTCTGCCCTTCCTTAAGTCTATTAAGTGCTTGATATGTTGGCATACATATTACAGATATTTATTATAGGGTCACTTTATTAATGAATTTACTTCTGATAATGTGGTGCGGTTATTTTTTGCATGGAGAAGATAATAGTTTATGTCTAGTCTCATATCAATCAATGACATTCTGCTTGTGCGGTCTCATTTTTCAAGTGCATCTCTTAAATAAATGTGTGGCTTAGTGACTCGCATGGACAATCGGGTCACTCTCATGCTTATTCACAGTCCTGTCTTGTGTGAGGGTCACACAACTGCCTGTCACCCCCCAGATGAGAATTATGAGGGTACAAGGGACAGCTGTGCTTTCAGCAGGAGTGTGGCCACATAGGGAGACACAAGGGGGGATGGGGGGAGCGACTGCGGAAGATTTCTTTTTGACCTGAAACTTTGCTGCTTGAATTCAGTTGCTCCCTGATTTCCTTGAAATGTCTTTTAAATGCCTTTTTCATGCCCTTTAAACTACTTCCAAAATTTGCTGTCTTAAATGGCTGTTCCTACCGAAAGTAAAAATTTTATTTTACAGCCTCTGGCCATTTGGCCTAGTGCAAAAAGTAATTTTCTCAGATTTGTGCTAGACTTATAACATTAGAATCTGCTAAATGTCTTATATATAGGACAGCAGAATCTGAATGTTTCCAATGACATTGAGGAGTATACAGCACACCAGATGATCCTCTGTACCCACAAATGGTTCAATTACTAATGTTGTTTTTCCCAGAAGGAGTTTGTTCAGTGGCTCAGTGGATGTCACTATGCCTTCATACCTCAGGGGTCTGATTTTTGTCCTAGCTGCTTTACAGTGTCATCAGGAGCTTTTTACTCTGCTTTTATCCACTTTCCAAAGAGGTGTGGTGCAGATTAATTGGTGTATATAATCACCCTGATTGTGTGCGAATTCTGTTATGCACTGGCATCCTGTCAAGGGTGGAGTGTGCCCTGAGATAAGCTTCAGGTCTGCCTTTACCTAGTTACATAGTTACAGAGGCATGACTTTTTTCCCGGAGGTGTCGAATGATGTAACCATTATTAAGAAGAAGTATAAATAAATAATGACATATGTTATTATGAAACGACTTCTGCAGGTAAAAAAAAGTGCATTTAAATACCATGAGTTGCCCAGCAGAAATGGAAGGAGGATTACTTTAAATAAATATTTATCATACATTTTTTTTCTGTATAATCAATCAAAATACATATCCTAATATAAAGAACATAATAATTCTTGAAATGATTAAGAAAAACTGAAACAAAATTCATGCATGAATATAAAAATATTATTGGCGATAGTTCTTCAGGTCTTCACTGTGGAGTGAAAGCTGTAAGTCTCTCGTAATGTTATACGTTTGCTATTTTTATGCATAGGTTAACAAAATGTCTTTTCACATTGTTTTCTGATTGTGTCTCGCTGTGAGTGAAGCTGGATATTTAATGACATGTGGAGGAGATGGTCCTGCTGGTCTTCTCAACTACTCTTACATTTTATCGGCTTATTGCTTTTTGCAACATAGTTGTCACAAAGCACTTTCTAGCTTTTATCTAGAGGGTGGGGAAGTGTAATTTCAAAAATGTTCCTTTACTTCTTGTTGCAAGGCGGATCAAGAAACTGGGACATTATGACATATATAAGCAAAAATACAAAGTAAGGTCAGTGTCATAATGTAATTATAAAATCATATATGTAGATATGGAGCTAAACTTTATGGAAATGAACGTAAAACTAGGAAATATTCAAGGAGCTGCCCTTTAAGATATGTTGGGCTGCAACTGAGACGATAGATACCATATATAATATGCGGCATGAAAAAAATCACCCCATTTTGATGCAGATAAAGTTCGTACAGCTTTCCATAATGCAAATGCCTGATGTTTAGGTGAACCGGTTACTCCACATTACACCAGTGTGTAACGGGACGTACATGTGTACATACTCTACCATACATATTATGATCACTGTGGCCCTAATCAGGTAAGTGATTAGTGAAAATGGAAAACAAAAAAATTTATTATTTACATTCCAAAATAAAAGACAGGCTGTGTTAACTACTAGGGGGGCACTCAAAGGGACACTCAACTTGCAATCCCATGTGACAAGTTGCAATCACTGACACAGGACCTAAGGTGACGTTCATGTGCACGTTCACTGATTTCACTGGGAAGAAATTTCTTCACAAAATGAAAAGAAAAAAATTCCAATAATGAGCGCAATAGAGAAAGCAGGTCTATGGCATAAATTATACCACAGTGATGTACAGCCAGCCAAGAAAATTAATTTAGCTCAAATTAAACCATACCTAAACATAAAATTAAGATAAACCAGAAAAAATAGAACTGATCAATATGCATTTTATTTGAACATCAATTATACTGCAAGCCTATATAAAAATAGTAAGTAATCTCCCAAAAATGTGAAATATCTTATCTATTAAATTACAAAGATTTCAATTATTCGGCAGCTGAAGCAGTCTGACTGTCAGCATTATTTCTTTAAGGCTTAATTTTAAATAAAAGCCTGATACAATTGTCTCAAATGGAAAATAAAATGGCACATTTTCTTCCTTCATATTTAATTCTTTGACATATTTAGCAGCCGCTTTTATCCAAAGTGACATACATTTTTAAGAAAAAAGGGTCAAGCAGACGCTGGAGCCACTAGGGGTTAGGGGTCTTGCTCAAGGACCGAACACTAAAATAACTTCATCAACACTGGGATTTGAACCAGCAACTTTCCAATCACAGGCTCTGCATGGCTAATCTGTTGGGCCACACAGCACCTCGACTCTTTTGATAGCTTTTTCACAAAGCAATAGAGAAGAATTTGCAAAGGGCAAGGACACCAAGTAGCTCAGTAGGGAGAACTATTGCCCCATACCCCCAAGTTTTAAAATGAAGTGTTTAATTCACAGGATGCAGAGCTCTGGTCTAAGCGAAAACACCATTAGCCCATCTCAGCTCAGGGCACAAGGCTAAAGTAGCTACATCAGTTAGCTGAATGGCATGTTTTTGCACTGAGGGTGGAAACTAGAGTACCTGAATGAAGTCCACATATTACAAGGAGAACATGCCAACTCCACACACAGGACAGACATCCAACACCCCTACTCTGGAGGTGTCAGGCAACACTGCAACCTACTGAGACCTCAAACAAAATTAACAAATAAACTCAATAATTTTGAGAAAAGATGCCATATCTGATTGTGATCAGGCTCAAGAATAAAATAATCCAAGGTTTTACTCTTTGGGGTGTTTTTCATTTAGCTTACCTGTTTTATTTACTTGGGTGACATTTTGTTTTCAAATCCAGGGTATATCAATCAGCCTGCTGACCAAGTCAACTGCACATCAAAATGATTTAGCTGTGTTATTAAATGTTGTTTCTGTGGTTTTTTTTTTCCTCTGAGTTATTGATTGTTTTTATATTGTAAACACAAGTGTTACCAGCTTATGACTTCTATATCTGTGTTCTGGTATTTGGGAATTACAAGCAATCTGCTCAGCTCACACCCATTCAAAAACCTATATCCAGGGTGTCCATCAAAGGTGTTATTACTGAATCTATTGGAAGTATGTACTTTTTCCCACCCGTGACTCTTGGTA
>JAODKC010000028.1:10959930-11001621 GCA_026777985.1 Mormyrops attenuatus
ATTGCATTAAAAATTTTAATCAGATTAATCATGATGATGGATTAATCCGCGTTAACCCGTTAATTTTGACAGCCCTATTATTTAGTAATCTATCTATATATTAAAACTCATCACAAAATAGAAAGTTAAAATGCGCATACATGCAATGAATATATGTGTATGTAAAAAACAAGAATACAACTGCAATACTAGGTAGGGAAGGATTCATGGACACAAAGATCAATAGTACTAAAACAAGGAACACAGACATCAGAAGTTTATTAGAACTGATTGTGGCAAATTTCCACTCTTACTGATCACTCACTTGAAAACTGCAGTATTACCTCTTAAACACTGAATTGGCATTTAAAATCTCTAGAACGGTATTTCCCAACCTGGTCCACAGGGACCCACAGATGGTCCATGTTTTTGCTCCCTCCCAGCTACCTCATAGACAGTCCCCATCTTTGCTCCCTCCCAGGTCCCAGGTCCCCAAGGACCGGACTGGGAAACACTGCTCTAAAAGAGCTACATTAGTGCTGAAACCAATTGAGGAGAATATAAATTATTGGTAAAGCCAGTCAATGTAAATTGTTGCTAACATTGAATCAATCTGGATTTTGCACGGCAAGGATATTAAGGGTTTTAGCAGAAACGTACACGCATGCCCCATGATCACAGTGTGCCAGTTAAATCATATCTTAAAAGAACAAGATTGAATGTCACGGCAGGCCTAAACGGCTACAGGATGCATGTGGAGCTAAAACAATTACAACAAAACAGCAGCACCTCCGGCCAGGGTGGCTTATTGTGCTTCTATGTCTTTGCCTCCATATTTTGGACTGCACCATTTCAGCTTGACAGCATTATTCAAAACAGTGTCCTTTCCCAGAAAGTACCTGCCAGAAATCCAGCCACCTGGGACTTGCAGCACATAAATCCTTACAATGCTCTGCTTTTTGTTTCCAGCCTAGTTCATACCCCATTTTCTTCTTGGGAGCTCGTGTTGCTTACCAGACAGAGGATATAATGTTTCTTGTCACATAACCGCAGGGCTTGGCAATTCCATCTGGATGCAGAGGAATTGGCGTTGGGAATATCCCGCTCCATTTTTATTCTATCGCAAAGAAAAAAAAAAAAGATCCGTTGATTCCATCCTTTATTTCGGCTGAATGATAGGGGACATACTAACTTTTAATCATGCATGTGATTTTACAGGAAGTAAGTTAAAGATTTTTGCATTCATTGAAGATATTCATACAGTTCAAGGTCAACTACAACAGAGGGAAAAATGACCTTGTATACAGATGTCCTGCCGGAAAACACTGCCATATGTTCATGTTTAGATAGTAGCTGTCATCTGCCATCCATGTAAATTATTTATATGAAAAATCCGTCTGTTTCTTAAGGCATCCATGAGCATGTATATGTGGCTTATCCCTGAATTATGCAAAGGATTATTATTTTTTTATTTCTGTAGGCTACTAAACGCTGACTGCGCAGAGTCTACAGCAAAATTTGGGCTTTCTCCCGGCTTTCACTACGCCTGCCTAAAACAACAGTCCAAATTACTAGGGGACGAAACAGATGTGGAATAGGTGCTGGAGCAACAAATCAATTCATCATTAAATTACCTTGGTCACCTCAGTCTCTGGTGGCTTTACTCATACAATAATACTCATACATTAAGAAATCTGGTAGGTGCTGTTGGTTTTACATGCCAATTTTCTAAACATGTTATCAGCAAAAAGCTTACTATGAAAAAATTGAAGTAGATTAATTAATATAAACCATTATTTTTGATCAATATTTTACTGAAATTATTGCTTCTATGCTTCTAATTTTCACTGTTGAGACATTGAAATCAAAAGGCGAAATGAAGGTATTTCTGTATGAGAAAGTAACTTTGTGGATGTTAAAAGATTAAAGGAAGTTTCCTTTACATCCTACATTCAATTAAGTAATATTAAAGCAAACAGGTACTTATATCAGTCTCTATCAACCTCAAATAAAGTAATTCAGTATATTCCATCCATCCATCCATCCATCCATAGGGGCCTAGAGCATATTCCAGGCAACACAGAGTATGAAGGGGCAGAACACCCTTCAGATGATTTTGGCATGTATGCCATTAAATTACACTTACTATTGAAGTTAATACAGACACTCCTTTACCTGCGAACGAGATACATTTCGAACGGTCGTTCGTAACTTGAAATGTTCGTAAGTCGTTATTCAACATCATTTTAAGGGCATACGCAAGTACAAAGAACTAGGATGCTGGGAGTACGCATACTACGCTGCTGCACGGCGGGAGTAGCGGCCAGAAGTCGTACTATGCGGAATTGGTGTGCAGAAAAGAATTTCAATTTGGACTTACAGTCCTCTTCGTCCGTATGTCTGAAAGTTCGTAAGTAGAGGAGCGTCTGTTAGGAAATAATAATAAAAGCAAAACGATGTTAAGACCAGCCTAAGTTTGTCTGAAATCTATCAAACCTATTCTGGTATGTCAGATGACAATTTGGCCGGTCAGAGCAACTTGATTTAGTGTATTCTTTATGATTGATAGCATGCTGTGAGACTTCTGGGACTGCTACTCTACTCTCTTTTCAGGAGGATGCACCCTACTTATAGGTCATGTCAGCTTCCCAGTTTCTGAGAGTTCAAGTGCTGTTCAGCACAGCAATATAACATTCTGCCATAGGATACCACTTCACATAGCCATCACAAATCTACTACAATGGGCCTGTCTGAGACACAAACACAACATTTGAACATGAACCTCCATCTGGAAACATTCCCTGTAGTTGAAGTTTCAATTGGTCAATCACTAATTAAAAGAAAAACTACAATTACATTTATGCATATGTGTACTTACATATATATTTATAGTACATACACCTCACAAACATCAGTCCAAATGAATTTATGGTTAATACAAGATATGTACACAATCTAAAAATATTTGAACTGCTCAATATATGTATGTTATCTCAGTAATATGAATTAAATCTACAAATTACATCTACATTTTCTTTCCAAACAGAAGCATAACCAGGGCACATGGTTCCTTTGACAGACCTGGTCAAAAGTGTAATAAATCGAACAAAAGACAGGCCACAAACAAATGAATCTGAACCCAGAATCTACCCTGATAGCTCCTGAAAGCTGACCCACTGTAAACACGACCTTGGAGAGCTATCAAATCAGAGTCAGCTAGGTTTCATCACCCAGGGCATTAATGGGCAAAGAACTGGTGGTCATTTGTAATGGAGAAGAAAAACCCAACCTTTGCTCTGCCTCACACTGGGTCAAAAAATGATTCCTTTAATGATGTTGTATTATTAAAAATAGTAGCAGTTCTAGTAACAATATATATATGACACAAGGTCCATTGTTGATTAATATTGCATTATGAAGGTAAAAACAGGTGAAATGTATATTTTATCACCTGTGGAAGCCCCTCATTACACTCCAAATGGCCATTACTCCTCCATAAACATTCTTATAGTGTCTTCTTGGTTCTTCTTGGGTGGCTCAGTATTCACTGTTGTCTCACACCTCCAGGGTTCGAGTTTGAATTCTGCCTTCACTCTTGGCGTGTAGTTTCTCCTGGTACTCCAGTCTCCTTTCTTCATCCAGTGATATGCAGTTAGGCTAACTGGTGTGTTTAAATTGCCTGTGGTGTGTCATGGCGGGGCATCACGGAGGAAGAGACTATCCACGTAGCGTCTCCGGCAAGCAGAGTTAGGTAATTCAGGTCGAGAGAGTAAAAGTCCAGACCGGGATTCTGTTTCAACCAACAAGTTGAGCATAAAGAGTCACAGTCACAGAGTACTCAACTGGTTGCTTGAAACAAAATCCTGGTCTGGACTTTTACTCTCTCGACCTGAATTACCCAACTATGCCGAGAAGACAAGGTTTTATTAACAATGCAGAAGATCAAGGGAGAAACAGTAAACTAAGGGACCATGAGGGGTCAAAACTACACTAAGGCAGGGAGCAACACCAGGAAGAAGAATACAGAGGGTAGATAGGAACATAGGAAACTCCAATAACTAACACAGGGTAGCTGTAACTAAGAAGCATGCAGCAACACAGGGAAACAGTCAAAATGAACCACCAAGGAATAGAACAGGAACAGGCATTTAAATACACTACTAACAAGACATGACAGAGGACAGGTGAGAACCATAAACAAATCAACCAATCACTAAGGGCATGGGGCTACAAGAAACGGGTGAGAAACGGGAGTAAATTAGAAATAAGAAACACTAGTGACTAGGAAGCAGTAACAAACACAGAGGGCTACAAACACTAGGAGAATCCAGGAACACAAGTAAAACAGAACATAAACAAGGCATAGGCATGGTAACCATAAACAAGACATAACACAACCATACAGACACCAGGGGATAAAATAAAACCAAAATACCACATCAAACCAGCCTCAAACTCATGACAAGAGGAGTGAAAGGCTCTAGGGCTGTATACTCAACCTACTGAGCTATGTAGCAGCCCAGGGAAAAGGGAAACACACTACAGCAGGGGTGGCCAATCCTATCCCCTAAGGGCTGGTGTGTATGAGGGTTTGCGCTGCAACTCCCTAATTAGATTACTAATTAGAGGACTGATTGGCTGAAGAGTCCTCATACCTGGGTTTGAACAGCTGACCTAAAGGTTATCCCAAAAACCTGCATAGACACCGGCCCTTTGCGGGTAAGACTGCCCACGCCTGCACTAGAGGAACACCAAATTAGATGGCCATGGGAATTGGCCAAATGGGGAAAAGACACTTGGGACAGGGCTGACAGAGGTGTATGAGTGTTTTTCTATGTGCCGTGTGATTAAATCGCCCCCATCCAGGGTGTGCCCCAGCTTTGTGCTGCATGGGGCAAGCTCCAGACTCTCCGCAAGCCTGACCATGGTCAGGGGTTTGAAGATGGACGGATATTTTTCACTCCTACCTAGATGATTGTTGTCTTCCACACTACGAGTGAAAGAAAAAAAATCTGAGAAATCATTTCTCCTTTCACCAGGACACCGCTTTAATTGAGCGGAGTATTTCATTTTCTAGGTCATACCTAAGGCTTGGTTTTTACTGCCTCTCATCTGGAGAGGTAGCTTTCTGGAGACAGAATAAAAAAAAATGCCTTTGGCCCTAACTTAAATAACGGGTAGCTGTACTGTTAAGACTAGAAGTAACAATAATACTAGATCTATATCATACTGGAGACACAAAATGATGATAATGGTTCGTTAATTGTGCCATATCTCTGTAGCATTTGAATAGGGTTCATGATATTTTGGTGTAGTTCAATCAGTGGTGTTTTGCTTTTAAGTCTCTGACAAGTAAATTCTGCTGTAAATATTCAATCCTCTGGATATCTTGAGGAAATGGGAAAAAAAATAAGGGATAATTCTGCTTTACTTCTACAGCTTCACCTGGCTCACACAAAGCTCACTCAGCTTTTACACGTCTCTCATCAGTGAACCTTACGAGATTCTACAACTTATTTTCTTTGTTCTGCTACTACTTTAGATGCCTGATGCACCATTGATGTAGGCGTCACCATGAGCTGCTTGATGGAGAAATGCTGTGTAGGTAAATAACCTGGGCACATGAGGGAACGTTACTCGGATTAATGCTTTGATGATTGAGGACAGTGGAGGAATCTAAAGCGTTCGGCACGCTTCTTTTCTGTCTCCTGAGCTGTCGGCGCTCTGAGGAGACAGGAAACACTTGATCTTGGCTCTCGCCTTCATGCTCTAGCCTTGGATTAAAGGCCGCGTCAGTGTGACAAGAGGACCGTGTGCCAGGTGAGACACACAAGCCAGGAGCCAGCTTCAACACTGACAGTGATGAGGGTATAGCTGGGTGTGTGTGTGGGTTGTGGGTGTATTTTCTCTTTCCAGGGCACCTTATCCCTCAGCTCTCAGGACAGAAATGAGAGAATTATACTGTGTTTCCTCATCCTCTTCACGGCGTTAGATGATAATTTGTTGCGGGGAGGTAAGTGGGGTGGCATGGATGGAAGAAACGCCTGGTTCTTTAGAGACACAGCATGGGTAGGTGTACACAGGAAGCCTTCCTTGCAGCCACAGCATGTTGTGGGGAACAGCAGTGCTGCAGAAATCAAGCAGGGAGGCAAAGCGGAGCACAGAGCTGAGCGCATTGAGGCCACGGACGGCCTGGATTCAGTTTTATGCTGTATGATATTTGGACCATGTTGTTATAAATTTTTTTTCTGCAAATCTTATCAAAGTACAGCAAAAAAACACATTTCCTACACTTTAATCGTTTTATACACACACACTAGATATTATTGTACTTTTATTTTAACAATGGGGTGATGTCACATGAAGTTGGATATTTGATAAAACACAAGCGATCACGAGGTAAACAACACGGGGAAAGACCACCAAGACGTGCTACTCCGTAGGCACGTGCAGTAACTCGACTGTGCTGCTCCGTAGGCACGACTGTGCTGCTCCGTAGGCACGTGCAGGAACTCGAGTGTGCTGCTCCGTAGGCACGTGCAGTAACTCGACTGTGCTGCACACTGTTTTTCTTTGTTATTTTATGTTGTTTTTAGTTAGTTTAGTGTAAAATTGTAATAGAATAGTCCCATTACTTGTTATTATAAATCTTTAATTTTTATACCGATTTTCTAGAATTGTACTAGTTACTAAATACTGGATACCAGAGCTTTATTGCTATATTTCAATGGGTGCAGAGTACCTTTAGATTTCTAACCTAGATTTTAGTTTCTGAGGCAAGATCATGACCATATTTTTGTAACAGAGTGGAAATTTCTTTGGATAATTGCATGGGAAAATGTAAAGCATCTTTCTAGGCCTCAAGTAAAATTAAACACCCTTTAAAGCAACTCATATTGTTTTTCTTGTACCCCCAACTATGTCACAGTCTTAGTTAGCCAGAATTCTGTTGGCGCTGTGCTGCTATCTTGTTTCAGGTTCGTTGTGGGTGTCTGCTTTTAATATTTTACCCCCATTTCTGTGTCCCCATGTCTTGTTTACTCAGGGCCATTGTAGGATTTTTTAAGGTGGGAGGCATAGGAGGGACCATAATTCATTTAATCAGTAGCCACTGATTAGGCAGTCGGACTGTTGCGCCCCAATTGCCAATGGTTTTCTGCCATGTGCTGTCCAATGGACTATTTGGCAGGAAACCTGGCTGTGAAGATGGGAGGCTCAGTTCAGCTCAATTTTATAGAAAGTCAATAAATGTCTTTTAACCGAGCGTTGCTGGTCATGACACTTATATTGTATTGTGTTGTACATACTTTCACCTGCAATAAAAGAAAACTCTCTACAAAGCAGAGAACTACAAAGCATCGTAAGAGATAAACCTGAAAGCTGGGAAAATGCAACTAGAGTCAGGTTAAAGAAAGAAAAGAACTCCAGCAGACAGCTATTATTTAGATGTAACGTTACATGTGTTATGCCATGCACCTTAGAGTGACACCTGTTCTTCTGAGCTATAAATTTCTCCAGGACAGATTGTGAGTTTTGTTGTCTCCTGGTTAGACAGAAGCTGAAAAATATCTATTTATTTGTACAAGGTATTCAATGCCAGCTGGTGCTTTGTCCACCCCTGAGACGAGTAGATGATAGTTTCATCTTCCGTGTTCATGGGAAGAGATGTCCAGGCAATTGCTGTGGCCTGTAGGGAATCCCCGTCTTTTAGACTAAAAGTTTGCATGGCTCAGACTGAATGAAATAGCAAAAGCTACACAATAGCATTGGGAAACCGTTTTGTACGAGTGCCACGTCTATAACAAAATTTAAAAATATATAAATTTGGTACAATTCAAAATAGCCGCTGTGATTTTTAAAAATACTATCGGTGCAAAGAGCTCAAAAAAATCCCTGCATGAAAAACAGTTTAGGACATAGCAATGATCAAGTACAGCTGATCTTGAGTGCACTGCATGAGTATTTCTGGCAGTCAGGAATAAAGCCCAAATGGCAAAATTATTTGCTCAGTCTTTGTTTTGAACTTCTGTCACACTGTGCGTGTCTTGAGACAGTGTTCTTCTGCTGTGAGTTCGGCAACCCCAGAGAGGAGTCTTTCTCAACTAAGGATTAAAGGTTGTGTCATATGTTATTCCACCGAGCAGTCATCATTTATCTCTGCCTTGGATCTGTACCGCGTCAGTCGCTGACACGCCATGCTCCATGATTCTTTCTGGGGCATACTGCCTGGGTTGTTATTTCTTCTCAGGAACATAAAAATACGTGACCCGGACATAGCCGTAGGCTAAGCTGGATAGTCAGAGAAGAAAGTCATCTTTTCTGAAATGATTTAAATGTATTTTCATTCAAATATGTGAGATATATATATATATATATATATATGGAGTTATGGAGTTAAAATGTAGAGAGGGATATTATTTTATTCCTTTTAATAAAACTTGTCAAAAATCACAAATTAATTTAATAGCAACCTCACTCACAGACTGGTGACCAAACTGTTAGACATAGGACTTCCACACTCCACCTGCCTTTGGATCAAGGACTTCCCGAGTGACCGCACACAGAGGGTTAGAGTGGGCCCCCACTTCTCCACACCCATTAGCCTCAGCACTGGCTCCACGCAGGGCTGTGTGCTGAGATGGCTCAGCAGACAGCGTGGTGTATGAACAACAAAGTTACTCCTCAACACGGCCAAGACCAAGGAGCTCATTGTGGACTTCAGGAAGACAGCAGATAACATCCAGCCAATCATCATCAATGGGGACTGTGTGGAGAAGGTCTCAGATTTGTGCTTCTTGGGAGTCACCATCAGGGAAGACCTGACCTGGGGAACACACACCACTGAACTGATGAAGAAGACCCAAAAGAAACTCTACTTCCTGAGAGTTCTCAGGATGAACCACATCCCTGAGAAACTGCTGGTGTCCTTCTAACGCTGCACAGTAGAAAGCATCCTGGCCTACTGTCTCTCTGCGTGGTTCTCCAGGTGCACAGTAGCACAGAAGAAAGAGCTCCACAAGGTCATTCAGGTCGCCCAGCAGATAGTCAGCTGCCCTCTCCCTTCACTTGAAGAATTGCACAGTTCCCGTTGTCTCAGGAACATCCAGATAATTCTTCAGGACCCATCACACCCTGGACATGTGCTGCTTGAATGCCTGCCTTCAGGCAGACGTTTCAGATCTATAAAGACTAAGACTAACAGACTAAAAACAGTTTCTATCCTTCAGCCATCACCATACTGAATGCTGCTAAGCTGACAATCTGATCTACTGCACCTTCATGTTTACAATTCAGTCTCATGGTTACAACTAAGTTGGAGTCTGTTTAATTTTAATGCTGCTATTTTCAAAAGCAATAGGCGAAAAGTGCAATATCTTGAAACCATGGGGTATGACTGCTTCATTGTGCTGGTCTGTTTGTTTGTTTATTTATTGTTTGTTTATTTATTTGATGTTTTATTGTTAATATGTGACACTGGAGAGGATGTGACACTGGACAGGATGTGACACTGGAGAGGATGCACCTTTAAAATTTTGTTGCTGTAGAAACAACAATGACAATAAAGAATCTGAATCTGAAAAATCATAATTTGTAAGTGGTGTGGAGTGCAGTGGGTTAAGGGATTGTGCCCAGTTCCAAATGGTTGTGGGTTTGAAGCCTGTGGAAATCGCCCTAACCCCACCGCCACCGAATGTGCTGGGTACTGTCTCTCTAACCCCAAGCTTTCCTCACTTGAGTCTGAAAGTTAATATTCTGCTTTCTGGACATTTTGTAATGAGTTATGTGAGTGGGAAGCATCTTTTCAATGACCAGCACTACAAAGAGCAGGGTTTTCTTGATTATATAGTTTTCAAAGGCCCGATCCAGTACCTTTGCTGTGCAGAAAGTTTTTGTTATTCACGATTCCTTTTTTCTAATATTTTACTTTTATGTACTCGATAATTCATCCATCCATCCATCCATCCATCCGTTGATCGACCCATTTTCCATTGCTGCTTATCTAGTATAGGGCCACAGTGTAATAGCTGAAAATCTCACATGTGAAGTTTGTCACATCCTTTAATTGTATTGGTAGATTTTTTGTATAGCTTTGATTCCCATAACTATTTTGCAGATTTAACTGGTCACGCACTGGAAGCTTAGTCTAGCAGCTGTGGTACCAAAAACGGTGCGTTGGCAGCTGGCAGCTGCCTGCAATGTGCTGTTTGTCTCACTGATACACCGCTTTGCAAAAAAACATCCACTAAATAAATATTAATATAATAAATTATAATAAATAAACATATTTCATTTAATTTAAATATATTTAAATTAGACTGAATTATTTACACAGAAATAAACAGATAAGCCCATTTCAATCTCTCTCTCTATAAAACATTAAACATTATATAAAAACATTTAAACATTAATTTGTGTTATTGTAAAAAAGTTAACATTATTTAATTTATGTGCTAAGTTTAAAAATTGCCATTTTCATGGAAAAAACAAAAATAGTAGTCCATCAATACACTTAAAGTTGTACATATGTTAAATATCTTTAAGCTATTCTTTTGAGGTTACTTCATAAAATATAAAGGTTTATAGCTTGTTTACTTTTGCTTGGTAGTTTAATGCATTTTATAACACTCTGCATTATGTTAATTCAGATGTATTTATGCATTATGACCAAATGCTATGGTCGTATGCAGTGTCGGGGAGGTTACTCACAGAAGTTTCAACCAACCAGGTGAGTAAAAAGAGTCACAGTCACAGAGTACTCAACTGGTTGGTTGAAACAAAACCTTGGTCTGGATTTGTACTTTCTGGACCTGAACTTTCCACCCTGGACTTTAATGGATTACTTTTGTGAGTAACTTCCCCAACACTGGTTATGTGATCAATAGAGTTTCCTTGGCTGTGAAATCTGTGTATTCAATGTTTTCCTGTGAGTTTCATGTTTTAAGGGTAACTGTTACCTGTGATTGTATTATGTCACGCATGGTAATGCATTAGCATGGTCTGTATACACATAATAGGCTTTATGACCGCATTGATTTGTGCTATTTGTCAAAATTCACCTGCCTTGTAAATGCAGTTATGTAGGGCTCAATGCTAATTTTGCTTCCTTGGAACGTCTTTCTGTAGATTGGATTTTATTGAATGGTACAGTAATTTATGTACTAACACAGACAACTGTTGTACCTCTAATAATGCATAGGGCATCTAGAGTTAATTAGTTATATTTGATTGAGTTTTGATAATTGCATGTATGATCAATGTGTTGCACTTGTATTAATATTGTCACTTGTGGCTTTGCCTAGGATGAAGACAGACTACAAAGATGTAGTCACTGGGCTTTTAATAAGTTCATTATGACTTTAAGCTCACATGAACAAGCAGTTGTTTGCCTCAGAGAACTTGCCCTCCTCCTGCACAGAAAACCTCACAGATGAAATCTCACAGGTAATCACATTAAATTAAATTAAATTATACATTCACTGCTGTGTATTATTTTTAATTATTTTTGGAGTGATTTCATGCATTTTGTTAAGTCTGTGCCAGTACTATTTACGAGCCAATAAGGTTGCACCCTGTTACCTTCATGGTTCAGTTAAGTCACCCATGTAATTAATCTGCAGTGTAATTAGGGAGATAGCGAAAGTCGATAACATTGATCAGTAAACAGATCTCACCCTATTTCACCTCCCATTTTATTCTCACATGTATGAAGCCAATTCTGAACTCTCAAATGGCATTTATGTTCCCTAAACAGATAATGCTTTTCATTTAAAACCAAATAGGCTTAATTAACACTTGCTGTCGAATGATCATAATCATTAAAAACATTAGGACAATATTAGGCTTTACACAACTGTAAATGGTCATTTTTATTCCTAAATTTTGATGTGGTCCCTCTGCTCGGAAGCAAATAATTCATCTGCTTATGACATTTTTCCCAAAACACAGAACAAAAAACAAGAGCTGCACTACAATTTTGACTATGATCATACCTCATAATCAGATTGCATGACTTTAATGAGCTCATTATTGCACCAAGTTGCTGGTGAAATGAATGCTCATCGTTTTGGACTTGGCTGACCATGCTGACCTGGCCAGCTCTCTTTGAAACACGAGGCCATTAGCAGCACATTAATGTGGAGTAGTATTCTTGCACAAATGGCCGTTGGAATGTCCTACAGTGGGATTTCATTCCTAAAGCCTAAAATGTGGACGAAGCCCAGACTACTAAAAGATTATATTTCACAGTTTGTTCAGATGCCTTACATCAAACTGTACTCTGAGTGAAATCTTGAACCCAGATAACAATTTCAGTATTTTGTCAGAGAATGGTTAATAGAGTTACGTGAAGTAGATGGTAAGACAAATCAAAGTAAAGGAACACTTGGATGAAAAAATGAGTCTGTGAAACAAAGAAGGCATTGTTTGGTATGGGATTAAAAAAGATGAACTGTAGAAGGGCCAAGGTACCCTAGTCATCCCTAGCAGGAAGTCCTTAACCATGGTAGGTAATACAGTCATATGTTTTGACCATCTGATCTTACACAGAGTGTTCATAAGAAGACACTCTTTTTTTTTTTTTTTGCAAAGTTGTTTTGTCATGGACGTTTTTGAAAATTACATTTACACATAAATTGTAGCCATTGATTTCTGCTTTCTTTCCTTCCTGGCCTACAGACTTGGTTACTGCAGTGTTTCCAATCTGAATAATCTTCCATGGCAGCAAATGTAAACAATTTGTATTTACTTGAGCTTTATGTAAAACTTGAGCTTGAAAAGGTGTTATTGTAAATAATATTATTGTCCTGTGACATTGAAATGAAATCATTGAATGAAGTATGGTACTTAACGAATATTTTAGTGAAGAAAAATATGTGTTAATTATATATCCTCAATATTTTAATAGGTCCATATATAATTATCCATCCATCCATCCATCCATCCATTTTCTGTAACCGTTTGTCCTATTTAGGGTGGGGGGTCCAGAGCCTATCCCGGAGGCAGGGAACAACCCAGGATGAGATGCCTACCCATCACAGGGTAATCTATAATTATCCAAGTGAAAAAATTATATGTGTCTGAAACCCTTTTGGAGGAATGCGATACTACTCTTCAAGAAATTATATCATTTGGTGTTCTTTTCCTGACATTGTGAAATGCTGAATTACACAAATCTACAACAGGATCATTCAACAGGCTTGAGACCAAATTGAATGCAACAGTCATTACATATGGTTACACTGCTTTTGTGCTGCGTAGCACAATGGCTCAGTAGGTATCAGTGTTACCTGACATCTCTAGGGCTGAGGTTTAAATTCCAGCTCTGTATGTGTGTTGGGAGTTTGCAGGTCTCAGTACAAAGATATATAGTTAAGCTAGTTGTCTCTAAATTGCCTATTAGGCTTGAGCCCTGCCATAGACTGGTGTGCAGTCCAAGTTGTACCACTGCCTTGTGTTCTGTGCTGCTGGTAGGGTCTCTAAGGCCCGACTTCTCTGTCCAGGATAAGTGGTTGGAAGATGGATGAATAGATTTTTTATGCTTATGACAAATATGGTAATCACTCATGTCCTATGGTTGAGTGTAAAGTCATTCTGAGATTCTACTTCCATCGGGATAGAAATTCTTGTGCACACGATGAACATGATCACTCAGAATGTTTCTGTTTTTACTGACAGTCCTACCGAGTGTGTCATGTGTTGAGTGGATCTAATTATGGCAGGAAAATGCACCCAATGCCGTAACAGAGCTCAAAGTGAGAAACTAGCACTTGAGCCCATCGGTTTCTTTTTGACATTTACTGCAAATGTGCTTTTATACTTATCAAGCGCAAATATGACTCATGACTATATGAGGTTTTTTTTCCATTGAGTAAATTCACAGACATTGCAGTTGACACGTACACACCTTTCTCCATAGATGTACCTAATTCATAATGTCTTTCCCTTTGTTATCCATAACAGCCTGACCTTATCCATTGTTCTCATGAAGCACTGGCAAATTGAACAATCATTCTAACTAAATCTACTGCCAAGCATATCTTTAATTTTAATCTATCTATTTTTATTGTAACCAAACTAATGTGCAACATTCTTACATACAAGATGAAGCATGGTGGGATGTAAAGCATCTATGTTTAACATTGTTTGCATCTTTGTTTTAGTTCAGTGTGTCTTTATTTTGTTGATCATCATATGTTGTGTATGTTTTGTACCGCCTGAACCACATGTGTTATAAAATAGTTCAAATACATGCAAAGGCAAAATAGAGAAAAATAGTGTTTCTTGTATCATACATGGGAACATAATAAAAAGATACATGGCAGAGAAGATACCCTATAAGACAGTCAATTCCATATCATGGCATTATACATCTGAAAAGGGTGATCACATGCACGGTGAGCAGAGACCGCTGATTGCTTGGTAGTATTGATGCATGGGCCGGCTTTTCCACAGCATGCTGAGGCAGGAATTTGGTTACACCAAATGGTTTTTTGCATGTGTAAGACAGTCATAAGTGAATTCCTATAAAGGAAACGTTTTACGGTTGGCAGAGGCACCAAGTTATCAGCAGAAAAATAGAAATTCTGATTCTGTCTGAGGTCTAAAAAGCATGTGACTTACGTCCTTCTCTTTGCAAAGAGCTCAGTTAAAAAAAAGTATGTTAATCTAAATCCTACTGTTCCATACACATTTTCGAGGATTAAAATATTTTGCGATATCACACTAAAACTGACTTTTGATTCTCTATCGTCATCAATGTTAATTTGCACTATACTTTTAAATGATATTCCAAAACTGCAGCAGAAAAGAGGTTGAAGAGCAGTGGACCCCGCTCAGAGCCCTGAGGCACTCCGCACCTGAATAAAGTATCAGAGGGACTCATTCACTCTAACAAACTGATAACAACCTAAGAGAACATAATATAGGAGTAGAATACCAAACAAATAATGATTTGCGAGATAAATAAATTGATAAGATCTATCCCGAACATAACAGCATTTGTATTTACATATACATATTTTTTAGTCTGTATTTGTTCTGCCAGAATGTCATATTTGAATAAATCCAGAAGGTCCTAGTCATTTACTGGGTGATCTTTTGCTTGTGGTATAAATGAATGACCTACTTTGTTTGGTGACATGGAGATTTACTGAAGTCAATTACCACAAGATCACCTTGAGATTACTAGGATAATGAATAAATTCATCAACCCCACTGCCTTTGAAAACAACGCTATTGCTTGTCTCAAGCTTTCTGTTGGTTCAAAGTGCAATAGGCAACCCCGTTCTGGGCTGTAGACATCCTTGTCATTTCTTAAATGTATGTATTTAATTTTTTCAGGTTCACATATTTGACAGTTAGGACAACAGAGTAAGATACCTATAGTGTTATATGCAGCTGATTATGAGTAACTGCTATTTTATAATTATATACAAATCTATCAATATATTTTCTGAAACCACTTAAACTATTCAGGGGCACAGGGGGTGTGGAGCCTATCCCAGAGGCTACAGGCAGAGAACAACCCAGGATGGGGGCATACTAGCACACACACACTTTGGTAACTCCAATTAGCCTCAGCATATTTTTTGGTGTGTGGGGGGGGGGAAACCAGAGTACCCAAAGGAAACCCCACAATGACATGGGGGAACATGCAAACTCCATACACATAGAACCCTGGGGGAGACTCAAACCCAAGTTCCAGAGGCGTGAGGTAACAGTGCTAACGACTGCGCCACCGTGCCACCCCAACATGTAAATAAATACTATGAATAGTTATGTTAGTCTAAATGTAGGTTTTATTCAACACTTTCTCGTATTCCTTAGATGACTTTTACATCAGACCTTTGAGCTAATCTTCTGTGTTCCTCAGTATTATGGGATGGTTTACACTATAATGCTTAGTCTTGTGTAGCGTGGATGTAATCCCACAGTTTATCAGGACAGCATGAACTCCAGCCTAACTCTTCATATCTTTGTTTTAATCATTTGCATTTAAAGGAAACTGCACTTTATCTGGACAAAAATTGAACAGAAGTTAATTAAATGATTAGGAACAAATCCTGAGAAAATGTAAAGTTGTAACCTTCACTCTTGGTACAGAGAGATAGGTTCCAAAGCCCAGGAGAAAGGACTCCTAATAGCCAGCATACACACTGATTGGGTGTTGCACTGCTGCCCTTCTCCATGGTTTATTGTTGCTCCTGTCTGATGATAAGCAGTGATTTTCTCTAGCCTGCATTAGTGGCCCCTTTCCAAGGGTTCAGGCTTCAGTGGAAGGTTAGGGGAAAATAAATCACTGTAATAGCAATGATGCATTCTAAACACCGGCAGACACATGCCAAAAATATCTATCCCTGCCCATTGTATCTGACAGCATGCAGCCTATTATCTCGTGTTATGGTAGCTATGAAGTTCAGTCAATAAGCATTGAATCAAAGTGTATAAGATTGTTTACTTCTTCCCTAGAAATGATCTACAGCAGTCTCCATCATAAGTGTATTTTAAAAAAGTATATATAACACCCATTGATTAGGCAATTATATCAATCTGATATAATGCAAAAATTGTTTGGAAATCTTAAGAAAAATTTTACTTTTGCAAAGTTTCTCCTCTCTGCTTTCATCCAATCAGAGCTCAAGGCTGATAGCTTTGCCAAATACCTGACAGGTGCATGAACTAAATTCAACAACTTCAATTTACTATGCACTGATATTCTGCAAAACCACACATTATGAATAGCAATTACAGAAGACAATTAATATTTAGCATTTAATATTAATAATATAATTCATATTTTCTATGCCTCATATTTACTGAATAACACAGCACTACTATTTAAAAGGGCAAATACTGCTGAAGTCAGGGCTATGGTTAAGTGTCAGACATATACTCATGAACCATGAACTGACCAAGAACAACATAAAATCAATAAAATGACTTGGTTGGTATAGGACTCGTTATAGGGCGATATGCTAGGTAGTGGAAAGTGGATTACCTTACACCTATATACTGAATAGGCAAATACACACTGTCAACTCCTTGTGTTAACTTAAATAAAAAAGACGATAAATATTGATAAAACACATTAAAAAATGTGCTTGAAAATTACAGTGAAAGGCAAAAAAACAGAATAAGCAAATACTAGGGTAAACTGTTTGAAATACTGTACAGTCGTTCACCAGTTGTTTTTTCTTGTTTATTCATGCTGTTTTTTGGTTCAGTCCAAAGATTCCCACAATATTTTCATGTTCAGCATGTTTTGCCGTTCCACTTTGGAATGATTCCGTCTTCTATACGCATATATTAAAATAGCCCACTTGGGGCGTTCTTTTTGTGCCTAAAAGCCGCGCTGTTCTTTTAAGGGTACAATGAAGGGGTAATCATCTCCTCAATGCTGCCAGATAATGATACTCTCACCTTCACGTTTCCATATCTGCTGCTGCTTCCTCAGCTTAATTTGTCACCTCGCAAATCACAGACTCCTGTGGTTGCTGCTTCTGGCAGCCACTTCAAAAACAAAAGGATAATAATTAATAGACATAAATTGCTTCTTTTATCATTAAGAGAGTCGCGTAATTATAAATAGGTGTGATGCTGTTAAGGACGTGTTGAAAAAAATATTTGAAATTTGCATTTTGGCTCCAAATGGGAATTATTACTGCGAAATTGGCGGACAGAAGCATGAGATACAAGGCTGGGATAAACAAGTAGGATGTTTACCGGGGACAGTGTTTTTCTTTTCAGGGGTTGACGGATGGGGGCCTTAAAGTGCTCTCCATGACACAGACGGGAAGCATGAAGATAAAACAGAGCCACTTGGACAAGGAAGGAAGGAAGTCAATAAAAATTGTATTTGGGCAGTGGTGTCAGAGAGAGAGCTGTGACAGGAGGCAGGGTAGGAATGGGAATATGGGCAGGTCTACTGGAAGATAGAGAGAAAACTAAGCATCAAAACAAGGAGCAGGTGGACAGCATAATGCTCTGCACCTGCGTCTTCCTTCCTGAAATAGTCACTCTCCTCCCCAGTCTCATGAATACTCTTCTCCCAGTAACTAACTAGTCAGCCTGATCGGCACAAGGGGGCCCAAACAAAGTCATGAGAATAAAAGAAGCTAGGTTGAAGTCACATTGTTATTATGTGTGCTGAGCCGCTGGAGCACACACTAAAG
Organism: Mormyrops attenuatus; assembly: GCA_026777985.1. Lineage (NCBI taxonomy): Eukaryota > Metazoa > Chordata > Actinopteri > Osteoglossiformes > Mormyridae > Mormyrops > Mormyrops attenuatus. Next base: position 10,978,080 of record JAODKC010000028.1, read on the forward strand.
TAGCACCCATCAGCCGTTCACATTAGAGAAACAAACGCAATCATAACCAGTCATGTGGTAGTCAGCTAAGGACGGACAACCTGTGCCTAACAAACACAGCAAGGTTGACTGAGTCATCGGAGCGCTCCACATGCTATTGGTTTGATAAAACATGGAAGGCATAAGAACTCCCTCACAGGAAACTTGGTAAAGAAACCAAAAGGAGATATTGTGGATAAACAAGGTAAAGAGGTGGTATACATTTTTGCAATTGGACACACAACAGACTGGTTGTGCAAACTATCGAACTGGAAATGCCGCAAACCCACTCCCCCCCCCGCACCCCCGCAACCCACCCCCCCACCCCCCCCCCCGGGGGGGGGGCGGCCCAAAGCCTATTCTAGAGGCTATGGACACAAGGCAGGGAACAACCCAAGATGGGCCACCAACCCATCACACTCTCACAATTTGGTAATTCCAATTAGCTTCAGTATGTTTTTTGGACTGGGGGGGCACACATGGAACTGGCAGACACTCAAACCCAGGTCCCAGGGGTGTGAAGTGACAGTGCTGACCACTGCACCAAAAAAGAGTGTAGTTTTCAATTTAAGTTTTGTGGGTAGAAACAATTCTCTACATTGCTGTAATTGCTGTCTCACATTTTTCCAAACAGTCGGCTCTGAAGAGAGACATTAGGCAAAGTATCTGCCCAACATGGGGACCTGGTCAAAAGAACCTGTTCATGCCATTGCAGTTCATATACAGTACTTAACTTTCACACTTTGTCCTTCCACATCCATGATGACACCTGCGTGGCCTCCATTGTTGTAATTAACAACAAATCACTCTCCAATGTGCTTTAACTCAATTATTTCTGGTCTCCTGTGGTTACCTGGTGCCTTTCCACATGCTGGGGACTGATTAGATGAAACAGGAACGTCAGCAAGAGTGACCTCCTGAAGTCTAAAGCAGGGGCAAACCAAAACACAAAACCGTTTCACACAGACATGAAATTTCTCTGTACCTCATCTGGCTGGGCATCAACCTGATGGCTTGATGGATCCTCATTGTGCTTCTTATGGCAGCTATTGCAGGTACCTATAATAAGATTAAAGAGAACCCAACTCTTTATCTTTAACCACAACACATGAAATACAATCTCACCTGAAAAAGAATTCGAATCACAGTGTATTCAGGACAATCTGCAATACACTATCAGATTTTACACCAAGCCCAGTAGATTCCAGTATCACCAAAATAGTCCATATTGCCCTCTCATACTACAGTACGGTAAACTAAATGTACTGTCATATTTGTGTAACAGCTGTTGTAAAATGTGTGACATCAGAATGTGGCAAAAACTATGCACATGTCCCCACCCTGTCGTGTACCATCTTCACCCTGTCATGGATGTATTGATGACAGGATGGACCATGAAAGGGTAGACATTTTTCACTGAAGTTAGCATTTATTGGCCACATGGTGGACCTTAAGTTAGCAAAGTGATTCATTTTTGAAGGTGACTGTGTACTGTTTATCAAATATACTTTGAATTTTTGAAAGGTTTTTATAGTAATTAATATTTATACAAAATTAATACAAAAATGACTTCACACTAACGTATCAATTTAAGGTCACATGGAATATTTGTCTTATTTTTAAAGCTTAAATTCATTTTCCACAACTTATATTTCCCGCATTCTATATTAAGTACACAATTTAAGTGGGAGTCAATATCATAGATAATGAAAACCTGATATTATCCATTTTAAACATTCACTTATGTGTGTATATGGATCATTAACCACTTTAGCAAATTAATTTTGTTTGAACTACTTGCCCACTGTGCTGAATAAAATAATTCACTTGGAAAGTATACAGTAGCAAGAGACTTGAATAAATTAATAAATACACACACACACACACACACACACATATATATACAGAATCTTCCTGACAATCAACCACTGGAATCAACCAACTGTGAGATAGTTGGCAGAGGTTTAATTGCATGGCATTGTGAACTTCTAGCAGAATGCCGTTGTGTTCTGGATAATATTGGCTGAATGTCATGTCATAGTGTGTACATTCAGAAATATTTGAACAGAAGGACTTTAGCTTAGATTTAAAAAGTGGATTCCCCTTTTCCAAACGGACTTAATCTAAAGCTTTGAAAAGACCCCTAACCCTAACCTTAAGCATAACCCTAAACCCAGACCATAATTTTAACCCTAACCCAAACCTAAACAGTAACCCTTTTCCGTAAACCTAACCCTAACCCAAACCTAAACAGTAACCCCTTTTCCGTAAACCTAACCCTAACCCCAACCCTAAACAAAGCAACAAACAAAAGGCAAAAACAAAATAAAAGTCGCACAAACTGCAAGAGAAGGGATGTAGGGACCATGAAAACAATATACAGGCAACCCTTTTGCATCGTAATTTTCCCTATCGTGGTTTCAATATATTGCTGGGTCAGCATAAGAAATGAAATAGACATTTTTCGAGAATTTTTGGGAGTTTTGCAAAAGCTGCAGACGACAACGCAAAGGCCAGCAGACGGCACAGAAGAAGTTTAGTCCCTCATAAATGCAAAGAACATATGTAGAGTGCTGGCTTAGAGGATGCTAAGCACGGCTATGGCAACCTCCCACGTGACGTCTTGCGGTGATCTTACAGTGATCTTCACTTTCCTTTGCTTTGCTCGCATGTTCAGTTCGCTCGGCAAGGAGAACAAAGGGGCCAAAAAATTTTACACAATTTTTACACTAACTTTTTTTTCTGGCGCTTTAAATACCACAGAGAGAATACCATTCACTCCCATTATATTCGAGAGAAGCCCGAGATTTCTACAGCTGATATCTCCAAAACTAGGTAACTCCCAGCAGAACAACCTAAATGGAGAAATAGAACTAAGGCCCTTCTAAAATGTATCCTTTTCACTTTCGGGGTGAACTGTCCCTTTAAGCAAAGCACAGGGTTCACCTTAAGAGTTTTAACCTCGGACATGGTCGAGTATGGAATGGAAGAGATTATTGTGACCCTGAAGGGTTAAGTTTACCATGAACACGAGCGGTCGATGGATGAATTTAGTTCATTTTCTGGACAGATCTGAAACTGCCATTAGGAAATATAGGTTTTCGCAATGCCAAGTGTAACAGCTTGGAGATAAAATGCAAGGCCGTCTTTGAACATTTGATGCATTCCTCATAAGCCTCAAAGTGCTTCATACTTTTACAATTACAATTTCAAGCATTGGGGATAATCAAACGGCTGCATATTACAAACTTCCTAATGCTGAGAGGAGCGCATAATCTTTATAACATTGCTCATATTGCAGTTTAAATAGTTGACTACTTTCAGGGCATATAATGAATGCCATGTGCGTTAATTCTATTCTCCTTTGGCAGCTCCAGGCTATTTCTATTACATCTGAATTTTATGACCATCTGTCCTGTCTAAATTCTTAATTAAACACTGCATTCTGTCTTTTTCAAGTGCCTGAGTTTGAAGAGCTTAATTCCAACATATGAAAACAAAAACGTTAAACAGGATTACTATAAGCAAAAATCCAATGAGTCATTTGATACTTAGGGCAGATCTTATTAGTATCTCAACTCATAACCTTGAAATTATTTCATTTGCAGATTATAGCAATTTGTAATGTTTCCCCCCAAATCATATTAAAATGACTTTCATCTTCAGGGTCACATTTTTTAAAGGAGCTTATTCAATCTTTCTGATATGCACGAGTCATCGCATGGACAGTAATCAAATTGTAAATTAAGATTGCAAAGCAGTTTAATCCTCTTGCACATTATGCTTGACAGTGACCTGAGGCCTGCATTAGCCTGTTTAAATGTGGCCCTTAAGAGTCTTGTGTACCTCACAATGGCTGGTTTCTCTCACATTTTCAGAAGGTTAACATGGCATTACTAAAATACCTTCCAGTATCCCAGCAGAGGGGACCCAGAGATGCTTCGGAGTCAAAGTACTGCCATTTGCCTCAAAAAGGATTTACGGTCTGTGGTTAGAAGCAGCATTGTGATTCAATGGGTTGTGCCAACTATAGATAGCTTTATAATGCATTATAAGGGTCGGTATAAGAATTAATGTAGCTTTACAGCATCTTCTGTTAACAGTCATAAGGCATTATAGTGTTGATTATAATACTTCATAAGCTCCAGTGGAGCTCTCATCTATAATGTGCTATAGATACCTTTATAATATGTTATGATGGTCAATATAAAATTTACGGATGCTTTGTACTACATTATGAAGGTATTTATAGCACACTATAGATGAAAGCTTCATAAAGCATTCATAATGCACAATAAACATAGTAATAATATGTTTTTATAAATATTTATAGTCATGTTTATAATGCTTTATGAAAGCATTATAATGTGTTATGAATGTGTTTATAGATTCTTATAGACATGGCACTCAAAGAAAGTGTTACTGTATCTCTAAATTGACATTTTAGTGTGACTCCCTTACAAATACCATACATACAACATACATGTGCAGGCCTTTTTAATTAAATGACAACAAGCTTCTTTTTAAGCACTGACCATTCTTAAACACTTGTTCTCTTGTGTGGAAAGTGTGAAAGTGGTAATCTCAGCAATGAACTAAGCGGTATTGTGTACTCTACTCTTGTCATACTTTAGGAGTAACATCATGCACCGGAACATCCTGAACTGATACTAAAACTTCAAATTGATTTGCTCTGCAAAAAAAAATGCCATAAAATTACAACAGGTGCAGCTGATTTATGTCTTGGAACTCATGATTAATGAATTTTAATCACCATTTGGTCTTTTATCAGCACGTAAATAAAACATGCGGATAAATTACAAATAAAAAAACACTGATCGTTTTTTTAGACGATAAATCCAAAATATAATCCAGGTCTTTGCTGATTTGTATTACTATGTTAAAATGTAACAAACAAACAATGATGCATGCTACAGTTGGATTAAGGCAGCTATAGATACCATTAGCCAATAGGCAAATATCCTTTTGTATTTCATCAACATTCCATAGTTAATATCTGGGCAACCTCAAGTAATTCTGCACCACAATCAAATGTGGTTCAGATGTTAGGAGTGTTAATTGTTTTATTTTCATTTTTATGAGATTTTTAATTTGCTGTCAATGCCCTCAGTGTGTGAAATTAATAATTCTTTATTTCTTTTTTTCATGCTGCATCTTTATTGCAAAACATATTAAAGACAGGTGGTACATATTTATTGTCCTACAGTATAAGATTTATGGTAAATTCCCTGTCTGCCTTCTTTAAGGAAAAATGTTAACACACCAATTTCCTGACCCCAAAGAAGAATAAAATTCTGCCAAGCATGTACCTAACCCTAGATTCCCAAGATGTGAGGAAGGTTACTCCTGAGCAATTGATCCCAAATTGGTGGCTTATATTTTCTCTGTGTGAAGTAGATAAATAAAGTATGTACTCCATGTACAGACTTTGCCATTTATCCTTGACTGCTATTAATGTCCCCACTCTCCTCTGATACTGCATTCATTAATCTCCATGATACAAAGTACTTCAACAAATAGTTGAGGGTCGTTGCCATGTTTCATCCCACAGAGGTATCATGTCTTACATGGCGTATAACCGATAACCTTCCTGGTTACACTGCTCAGTGGGAAAAGCATTCGGGCTTTAAAAGGGTGTTTAGAAGACAAACAAAGCATAATGGTGATCTGAGCCGGTGGTGTTGTACTGCTGAAAGGTTGGTTCTGGGAACAGCACATTGATACCTCAGCAATTCCAGGAAATGTCTGTTCATGTGAAATTGATGCATGAGGACAGGTTTGCACACAGTTGCAGTAATCCAGTTGAAAATATATCCTTGCATTTTTGTCATTGTTTAATCGACCCTTTTATCTTTGTTATTTTTAAAACAGCCATTTTTATGTGCTGGTAATAAATACAGTTCAGTTTCAGTGGTAGACATGCATGTTATGATTTGGAGAGTAGTTCTATTCATTATGTTGATGTAAAACCTACAGTAAATGTGCAAAATGTGTAAAAATATTCAAAATTTTAAGAGTTATTCCATTCAACCAACAGCTTAGACACCCCAGTCCTCAAAAAACACGATCGCACGATCGCACTTTTCAGATTTATGCATAATGCTTCTATTGTGAGCAGTGCAAATGATTTAAAAATTCAACAATTAAACAATAAACGTAAAATAATTCAAGGATATCCTTATATATCAAATTACAATACATAGGAATGTTAATTGTCTTTCCTATTGCTGGCTTCTTCATCTGAGTTACTCACATGAGTTAAGCTGAATCCACAGCAAAATAATACATTATTAATTTCACAGACCATTGAAAACAATGACAAGAAAGGTCACATTACTTTTTTTCTGTTGATCAAGTGCAAATTAACCTGGGGATGATATTAGTAGCTGTACATATGTTTATCTACTTGAATTTAAAAAATATATACAATAAGAATCTTTCATATGAGATATTTGTGTGACATTACTGATAGATTCCACACAATGTATGTGAGTATATTTACAATATTTTTCTGTTATGAGAATTTTCAAGTAACTTGAAGCCTTACACTAGAAATGTTTATACAGTACTTACAAATAAAATGACACAATTTTCTTCTTAAATTGTAACATCATAAGGTTTTTGAATGGCACTGATTCTGGTGCAAAGTTTATTTCTGAGAGACAAAACACAAACCCTGCAAGGTTGTTTATCAGGCACAAATGGGGTAACGCAGAATAATCCAGAATCATAGCTCGAAAATTCAGACAGGAGGTCATATAGAAAAAATCACAAATCAGAACTAGGGCTCAGTCTGCACTCTCTCTCTCTCTCTCTCTCTCTCTCTCTCGAGAGAGAGAGAGAGAGAGAGAGAAACATTCCTGGCCGACTCAAGTGTCCGAAACAAGCTGAGGGGTAGGACACTCGGGGTGGGCATCATGGAAGCCATCGATGAAGGAGCCAGCTGCTCTATAACCTTCCCAGACCACTAAGTACTGCGGTCCCACCTGGAAATGTCAGCAGACCATGGCATGACTTGGATGTCATCCTGGGCTGTGCATTTTGTGTATGTGGTGGGTGCCAGTGTTCCAATTGTGTCAGATATATTGGGGGGGTCACATGGTGGACAGTCCGACCTTGACATGCAGTAAGTTTGCCTAAATATAAGACAGGGGTCTCCAGCCTTATATACAGCGAGAGCTACTTCTACAAAGACAATAATCGAGGGAGCTATGTGTAATACGAGATTATGTTTGGGGTGGGGGGCTACGGTAAAGACTTTCAAAGGAGAGTGGCATTGAATCATAATTTCTGTCTTATGGGAGAACATTCCTATTAAATCACTAAATATTGGTAGAATTTGATCTGTCTCTGTTGGATGAACAGATGACCCCCTGCCCGTCCACAGCCACGCCCCTGTCGGGAGTTAATGGGGGCACTGACTGCATTAGCAGGACCATCATCCAGGAGTAAATTGGTGGGAGGGTGGGGGTGGGATGTAATGGGTTAGTTTCTAAGGGGGTCTATTCCTGGTTTGAGGGAAACACAGAAAGTCGGATTGATCTTGTACAGTACTGCAGTGGCATCCTGAGATGGTTGGACAAAGGCAGATGAACTGTGAAGTCAGTTTCCTAGATGGGAGCTTGAGACAGATATTCTGGATAGCTAGCCCGACTTCCTGATGGGGCCGGACGTCGGCTTGAGATACATTAGTAGCTCCTGATACCACTTTGCTGTAATGCTACCGTTCACTCACTAATGGTATTTTCAGCTGCTCGCCAGACTATGGAAACAAGGGGGATTGATAACCAAAAATACACTGGAATGGGGTAAAGTTATTGGATTCACCAGTGAGGGAATTGTGGGTATATTCTGCACTGGGAAGAAACCTACATCAGTCACGCTGGTGGAGATGACAGTAGGTCTGAAGAAATCTTAGCACCTCACATTTGGTCTGATCATTGGACTGTGGGGTGTTATCAAGACGACAGATTCACTAACGTGCAGAGTTTATCAAATGGGCAGGCCAGACCTGAAATGTGAACTGAAAATCAGCAGTGAAAAGGTCTGAAAACATGATGAAATAGAATCTCTGTGGTTTTCAATGCTGGGGAGTTAGCTGACACATTCTGGAGAACCTTTCCATAGCCACGGGGATCTTTGGGCTGACTGGAATACGTAAGTACTGTACCAGACAGTCACTTATGAAATTTCCAGTGAGTCCTGAATCAATCAGGGCTGCGACAAAGACAGAGTGGTTATTTGTGGGTAAGCAGGGTGACCTCACACCTCCATGACTGTGGGCAGATTCCTGATCCAGCCCGGTTTTTCTAGAGTATGCTCCCCATGTTTGTTTGGATTTCCCCAGGGAATTTCAGTTTCATCTCAGAGCCCAAAAACAACTGTTCGGTTTAATAGGTCTCTCTTAATTTCTCATATTGTGTTATTGTAAGTGAGTCTGTATCTCAAAAACAGTTTGAAAATGAATGAAACCGTAACAACAATTTAAAGTCAGGGACCAGTGATCCTTTGTGTAGACAAACAATTCTGCTAGAGTATCAGTTTAGCAGATAAGGCACCTTCTCAGACTATTGAAGTGGTTTATTTTCGATCTTAGCCTCGAGCTTTGAAGCTGTGGAGTGATCCTGAAGCTGAATTGCGATGTGGAGAACGTGTGCAACATCAAAGCCATTAACATTAACTTCAAAGCGTGTGGCGGGCAGAACGACGTCACTCTCACCAAATGAATAAACACATCTGCTGCATCAGGCCTTGGCTTCATCCGCCACACCAGCCGTGGCTTCAGCTGTCTGCCCAGTTTAAATTTCCATAACGAAATGAAGCGTAAGGTGTCTTAATGTCAGCGTCTGTGGGGGAGGGGCACCGGGAGCACGTTAGCATGCGGGGCATCAACCTGCCTGATTTGCCATCCTGCTGTGATCCCACAGGTCTGGGGGCAGTTTGGAGGACACATAGCAGCAGGGTACTTAAGGCTCACCTTTTCCAGCCTGACACTAGCCAGCCCTGCGTGCCTTTGCCTGGGTTTATATTCGTCTATATTCATATATTAGTCTATATTCGTTTCCTGTTTGTTTATCTGCCCCTATCAAAGTGTCGATCAAAGTGTGTTTAAAGCAGAGGTGGCAATTTCAGGTCCAGAAAGTAAAAATCCAGACCAGGATTAAAGTTACAATTTCACGTTGCACTATTTAAAAGACAGCTAAGTATGTGGGCAGCTTTGTCGGCAGCTGAATCGTCGGTTTGTTTGGAGTGTTTCTAAAAGGACACAGGATCAATATGGACATGGCCTATGGGCAGATTACACTGGAAATGTCACAGTGTGATCCAGATTTTCTGACATGCCTAAATATCACATGTCAAGTTTTTAAAAGAGTATGTCAACAAGACATGGCGGCAAAAGGAATTTTCTGTACTCCAAGGTGGCAAATTGCCTATTTTTTCTTCGGCTGATTGTGTGTTGGCCTTATTTTAGCACTAATAGTGCTTTACCACTATTAATTGTTTATTTAGTATCTCTATGATTAAAGCACCACATTATCAGTCAAAGCCTGTGACTATATCAAAAGGCAACTGATCTGATGAATCTTCAAACATGGGCAGTTGCTAATTTGCTTACTATCTAGAGTACTATCTAGAGTACTATCTAGAGTACATATGTCGCTCTGTGAAATTTCAAATGCATGTTTTCTTCTTTTACACTTGCAGCTTGGTTTTAATATTCACTTCCTTTAATTTTAGCCATTTTCTTGTATAAACAAAACATTTCTAAAGTTTAAATGTACACTGAAATGTCTGTTAATATCTGAGAGGTAAAGGAATAACTAGGGGCATAGTTAGACCAAAAATGCCCCCTCCACCCCCCCAAATAAATATGTATTTATTGACTTAAGTCATGAATAGTTTTCCATCAGCCCCCCAGTAAAGAGTCAGCCCCCCTATCCTTTCATGTCTAACTCTGCCCCTGGAATCAGCCATATGCTCTGACTGTATCAGTTTTACATTTTCTATAATTTTTCCATTTCATTGTACCATATATCAGACACCTTAAAATGCCAGTGTGGTTCATTCATCCATTAAAAGTCCACCTTGGTTGACGGAAGTAAAAACATGAATTGTTACAAAAAAAATCCACTAAATGCCGAAATGGGTTCTGTTCTCATAAAGGCCATAGTGTAATGGGCGGCATCGGTGTCTTGCTCATCAGACCATTGAGCAGGCATGGTCTGTGAGTAGGGGCATTGTCATCTTGAAAGACAGTCCTCCTGACAACAAGTAAAACAACGCTGCAAAGTCTGGAGATGATGGAACCTCTGCAACCCAGACTTGCTAAACTGTTTTTAGCTTATATAAAACATGTGCATTTTGTGATTACATAACATCCGTGTAATGTTTTACTCAGGCATATGCAAAAATAATGGCACTCGTTTCTTTGAGTTCAGTGCGTATCTGTTTTTGCACTCGGATGCAGTGCACTGTCTACACAGAAGCCAGTTGTTCAAGCCGCCTCTTCCTCAGATTTAGGACAAGTGCGGAGGGCAAAGGGTTATCCTGAGGATGGGAGGCACCCATGCATAGAAATCACTTGTAAAAGTCTGCCAGGAACACGACCATATTTTGCTTAAAACTGTTAATAAAATGGAATAAAATACGTTGTACGTGTAACTCGCTCTGCTGCTAGCGCATAATCTTAACATAGCTAAATGCAGTTAGTTAATATAGCAATCCACCACATTTACATCTAAAAATTCCAGTAGCATGGCATTATAGGACATATTAGTATATTGCAGAATATATTATATGCTTAAAAATGTCTTATTACAAAGAATATAATGTAGGTGTTTAAGCTAAGTTTATATAAATGTAATGTTAATAAACAAGAAAATTATTTTGTCTGCATCATACTAAGATTCCATCTAGTTACGTCCAGTCAGTTCCTGTTCCACCTCCACAGTACTAGTACACTATAGCTCATCTACTCGATCAATTAGCATAACAACTGGTTTCCAGTCACCTCTTGTGGAGCACTGAGTGTTTCTCGCGACCTGCAGGTTGTTTTGCGACCTGCTTTCCATGCACCATTTCTGTTTGCTACACTGTTTGTCTTCCTTTTTGTCTTGATTCGCCTGTTTGCCCTTTACTCCCCACATCAACATTGTGCTTTCAGATGACGGATTTGGATCACAATTCGGATTTGTTTGCTTTTATTTGTCTCTACCCTTTGCCCATCTATAGACTTGGATTCTGGAAATAATCTCAAGGCACCTTGGTCCTCTTCCTGTCCTGGCAGTATTAGAATAAGCAACAACTGTACATTGTTTTATTATTTTTTTAAAGTATATCTCTGGGGTAGCATTGTGGCTCAGCTGGTGGTACTATTGCTTCACACCCCCTGGGTTGGGGACTAAATCTCGCTGCTGCTCTCTGTTTCTCTCTGGTTTCTGCCTGCAATCCAGGGGCAGCTGCTCATGCTCTATGCTTGTGTAGTGCCCTGTGATGGAGTGGCGTTCCATCCTCGTGCCCTATACTTCCTGGGATATGTTCCAGGCCCGCAGTGACCCTGCTCAGGATGAGCGGGTTAGAAGATGGATGGATGGGGTGCAACTGATTTGTCTGCCTTAGTGGAGGCCAACGATGGAAGGATCCTAAAGCAGTAGAGTATTTGTCAAAAACACCCCCTCAGTAGAACAGAACATGACAGAAATCCACGTAAAAAAAGCCCCCAAGTACAATGCCATAGATATAAATTAAGATTTCGGGGATGTAATTTGAAATAAAATGTCCAGAACTCCTGGAGACCTCCACCACGATAAGCAGCTGGGAGAACAAATGATGGATGGATGTTCAGAAGAAAAGCACAGCAGAAATTTCTATGTTGACAATAGATTTTACCGTTGTTACTCAGAATAATAGCTTTAAATTATTTCTTTGACTGCCTAAGATTTTATGCTGCATATTAAGTAAATAGTTCTTGTCTGACACTGCCTCGAGAGGCTGGCTGTTACAGCAGCTCCTGTGTGTTTGTCAGTTGTCTTAGTTTTTGCTATTGTAATTTAATGTTTTTCTTTGTATATTTTAAATAAGTTTGCGACTACCGTGGCATGGAACAGGAATGTTTTCCTGCTTTGTATAGCCATCGGTATGCTTATTTCACTCACGGATGGCAGAACACGTGTGGAAGAACTGCCATTCACTTACACGTGACAGGAAATGTCCAACCTGAGTCCCCTTCCCCCGCCGAAGCTGGCACAAACCTTACTGTACCTGCCCTCTTTCGTTATGGGCAATGTAAGATCGCCGGCAAATGACGAACAAGCTGAGAGCATTCATGATGCATAATGAACATGGATATAATGTGTTATGCTTGTTTATAAATAATTATGACCATGTTTATAATACCTTATGAATGCATCATAATGCGTTATGAGCATATGTATAAGGCATTTATATGACTGCTTTAAGTAAAGTGTTATCAAGCACAGGTTTGAGCTTCTCATGTACTGTGGGACTGCAGTTGTATTACATGCTGTGGGAGTTTTTGCATGCCATTGTTTTGGCCGTGTACATACCCCTGTTGGCAGACACTTGAGTAGCCACGGAGAAAATACATGCTGTGGTTAGCAAACTAAACACTTGTCACTCCACTGCTTTTATTACCATTCTGGTGATTTCAACCACATTTGACTCTCCTCCACCCTCATCAACCATTATCAGTTTGAGTACTGCACCACCTGGAGAATCAAGACTCTGGACTTGTTATATGCTAATAAAGGATACATCCATTTCTCTCTCACCCCAGCAGCTCTGATCACTGTGTAGTCCCCATTCTGAAGAATCAGTGCTCCAGCTCTCTTAAGGACTTCAGACCAGTTGCTCTCACCTCACACATCATGAAGATGTTTGAGAGGCTGGTACTGAGACAGCTATGACCACTGGTAGCAGACAACCTGGGTCTCCCGCAGTTTGCTTGCAGGCACACATAGGTGTGGACGTTGCTGTGATCTTCATGCTTCACAGAGTTTACTCCCACCTAGACAAAGCTGGAAGCACAGCCAGGATCATGTTGTTTGAATTCTCCAGTGTCTTTAACACCATCCATCCTCTCCAATTGCGGAATAAGCTCAGGACAATGCAGCTTGATGCCCCCACAGTCTCCTTGATTCATGGACTACCTAAGTAACAGACAGCAGATGTGACCATCTTGGACTTTGTATTCTGGGTGGTAGTGAGCAACAGTGGGCAACCTCAGGGACCTGTCCTATCCTTCTCCCTTTTTACCCCTTGCAGGTCAGACTTTCAGTACAATATCAGCTCTTGCCACCTACAGAAGTTCTCTGATGACTCCTATACACTGTAGGATACATCAGCAATGGAGTCTGGTCAAAGTACAGAGGACTAGCAGAGGACTTTGTCATGTGGGGCAGGAAGAACAACCTGCAGCTCGACGTCAGCGTGCTTTTCTGCACTGTGGCTTGCTGGGGAAGTGCCATCAGTCTATGCGATGCCAGACTGGTCAGGAAGGCCAGCTCTATCATAGAACTGACCTAGGAGCCACTGCAGGCAGTAGCAGAGAAGAGGATGTTAGCAAAATTGGACAATATTATGATAATTCTGCCCATCCGCTCCACGGGGCGCTATACTGGAGCAGATTTAGCCACCGGCTTATTCCACCACAGTGTGCTAAATAACACTACTGGGGGTCGTTCCTGCCTGCTGCAGTGAGACACCGCAACGCCTTCTCCAGATATGTCACCCCCCAACCCCCAGCCATAACACTTCAAGAAGCGTCATAGGAAAAGTCTGCTGCGGTCTGTGTTTTAATTGCACATTTTAATTGTACATTGCCATCCGCTAATTTATTATTATTTTTCCCTAACATTTGTTTCATTAATTCGTTGTTTGCACTGTGTATGGTCTTTGCACTCTGCCTGTTTTGTGCTACATGTATGTATGTAAGAATTTCCTCTGGGATCAATAAAATTTATTTAATCTAACTAATCTAATTTATCACCTGGTGTATCTATTTTTTTCCTCACTTTACAAAGAAAGGTATTTGTATTGAGTTTTTTTTTGTCATATGTGCCCATAGACGCCAAACCCCAGCCTGAAACACAACAAATAATTTCGTTCTGATGGCCTTTGCCTTCATTTTCCTCTCTACACACTAGTTAATGTACATTTATTGCTTCAGTAGTTATTATTATTATATACCTCCTTTTCTTACGCAAGGTTCAAAGGTCTGTGATAACTCCAGTTATTGCCTACTGTTTGTGGTTTGTGTGCCTAAAGTATGACACTGTATCTTGACAAAGGGCAAATACCTTGGGTTTAACTCTCTATCTGTACTTTATGACTTTAATAATCAGCAACCTTCTCATACTATTGTTGGGGCATAGTTTCTATTTTTGGCATCCTACACCAAACATAATGTTATAAAATATAATACTTAAAGGATACTTGTTTTTATATTGTTCAAGTTGCATTCTTCAAGCACAGCGGGGAAAGCATAGCAATTATTCATTTTCTAAAGGAATCCTTTAGGAAATCTCAGCACATTGTTTAGCACTACTATAGTGTGAAGAGGTTGGGTAGAGCCTGCCTGCTCTATATAACCCAGCCACACATAAAACCTAACATCCATCCATCCATTCATCCATCCATCCATCATCCATCCATCCATCCATCCAAGGATTGCCAAGAGACAATGCTAACTAACATGACCTTACTGAGCCCAATCCACAAATTGCTGTACTTAAACCAAGAGTCATTTGCAACATAACTGGAATTGTCTGCTGTGGTCAGATGAGATCAAAATTGAACTCTTTGCCCATGCACACCATCAGCCTATTTGACATTAAAAGAATACTCTATAAAAGGAAAATGGGATGCTGGTGGATCATTGATGCTTTGGGGCTCTTTTGTTACCAGTGTTCCAGGTTTTTTTTTAAAGATCAATGGCATAATAAATTCCATTGAGTACCAGGATGTTTGAGCTCAAAAGCTGATTACCTGAGACATGGTCCTGGATGAAACTTTCACTAACATAATGACCCAAAACATATATCAAAAGAAACACGGAAATGGATGGAGGAACACAAAAAGGCCATCTCATACTCTGGGCGTGAAAACATGCGGCCTGATGTGAAGGTGGCAGGTCCACAAGCACAAACCTAACACTGAGAATAATCTTGAAATGTTCTCCATGGAGAAATGCAGCAAGATTCCTCTGTAAATGTGCTCTAACCTTGCCATAGTTTAAGGGAGCGGTTCAGTGCTGTTATAATCTCCTGGGGAAGTTTCACTGAATATTTTAATGTAGGCCAATAATTTTTAAAACTATGCTTTACCAAAAAAGATATACATATAGACATTTGCACAGGATTTTGAAAAGTAGACCAAAGGACTGGAATTATTTTGCGTTGCCAGTCGAATTTCATGTAATGGCGTTAAAATAATAATTGCATCTGTTTGTGTGGCAGCAAGTCAATGAGCAGAAGTTTCTCAGTAAAATATGATTTCAGTTTCAGTAATTCAGTACATCATCCTTTAGTTCAAGTGTGAAATAGAAATCGGGGCTATCAGTGCACCAAAATAAAACTAAAACTTTCATTTTAAATTAAGCGGAACACGATGTAAAAGAATACTTAGTCTCCTTGTCCTCTCACATTTTCCATTTTGTGCAAGACAATTACTAATCTGCTCTTGACAGGACCAGAACATTTTGAACCAGTACTGTATGATCTCATCATCTATATCGACACTATATGATGGAGACATATGTTCTAGCTTGGAGACATGCATCAACGGCTGCATATAAAGCACTTAATGTTCCTAAATGGTTAATTTCTTAAGTGCTTGTCCGTAGCCTCAAGTTACATTTCAGCACTGAACATTTTTAATATTTAGCTTGCATCTGCAGTCTGTCTTTATGTGATGTGGCAAATAAACTCACCACTCACAAAAAAGGACATTTTGCATTTTGTATGTACTTTGTGATATAAATAAATAAGTCAGTAATTAATTTCTCTTTCTATCTCGCTGCTATGTCTCTTGAATTCCGCATAAAATCAACATAGCATAGCCTGCCTTTCTAAGAAAATTTACACAAGTAACACTGTCCACAGGGGCTGCACATGTTTCTTATTAGATTTACAATATAATCCAACATATTGAGAATGGTGATTTAAATTCGAGTGTGAGTGTAATTGAACGTATCTGCTGGGTGCACAATTACCGTACAATCTTTGCCAGTAAACAAAAGCCGGTTAGCATCTTAGGTATGAAAAAACAGACTTTTAATAGCCTGTTGTTTGCTGTAGGTAAGTGAGACACATTACCAAGTGTATTTCATTAATGGTATCTGTCCCCCATATTATAAATCCATACTGTAGTAGGTCACTTCCTTATGAGACTGGCTACTATGGTAGCTAAGAAATTCTTACATCAGCTGTATAATAGATTTGGTAAACAGACATAAAATTTTACACTGCTGTATATTTTGTAATATTGGAACAAACTGGCCGATATCTAATTATGGTAAATGGCCTGAAGGATTAAAATCTGACATAGGAAATCAAATGAATTTGCTTCATGGTCAGTGGGGGCTATTTCACAACTTGTTTCCATGACAACGACCATTCTGCTTAATTGTTTGTGGGGAAATTGGACAGATGTAATTCATTACAATAAGGAATGTGTCAATGGACACTACAAGTAGTGGGGGGGGAAATGATAATAATTGATTTGTGTACAGAACATAGCAATCCAATCAAGCTATCGAAATGAATTGTGTATCTTATTACAGAATTATTATTTAGAACCAATTGAAAAATGACTGAGTAGTGGTTCCTAACATCGCTGAGATGTTGTATGCCTGTTTTTTCCAGGTTTTACAATCTACTAACAACCTATTTTGTGTGGGCCGAAGGAGCCTATGTTTTGTGGTGTACCCCGATAGTACAGTGGCCGACCCTGTATGGAGGTAGAATCACCAGCCTTCAGTATCTGTTGCCTATTGAGCTGTTTGCATACTTTTGCGCTGCGTTGGAATCTGGGCACTTTGGAGCGGACCCTTGTCATCCATTCTAGATTTCTGTCCCGATACAACGGCAGTTAACAACTACAGCGAACCTTATCGGGCCTGTTACCATGGCGAAAGCCCTCTGGCGAGAGGCTATCGTTCTGCTTTATGACCCTGTTTTGATGGATGGGTACCTGTACAGGGGTGGTTTGCAGAAGCATGTTTTTTTTGCACACACTTCTGAATGAGCATGGCTCTTCAGGCAGACAGAGACCAACAATATTCACCTGACTAGCTGTTTCTCCTTCTTATTGTGTAATTTCAGTGCAGTCTTTATTTCGCATATGACTCATCATGCTTGTGGACCTTATTTTCTTTGAAAAGGCTTCAGAATGTTCGATGGCATTTCTTTGACCACTCAATGAGAGTAAACAAGAGGCTTCCCAAAGGCCAGGGGAATAGCCAACCATCAAAGGACACAGTCATCAAAGACCCTCTGAATACCAAGGAGAACTTTCCTGATAATCTGCTCATGACTAGCTTATAAAGTTTCATACAACTCATATGATTGCATGTTGTCTGTCATTTAGCCTCCTCTGCTGGCTTGGTATACTCCCATCAGCCTCCATCAGTTATGCTAACGTATCGGAATAGATTGGATATGTCATCAAATTCATCTAAATTAGTGTACACGCTTGCCTCCCTGTCACTGATATTACCACAGTACCTCTTCTCATCTTTTTCCCAGATTGAAATATATTACAGTATTTGACATGTTCCAGATTTACACAGTGGAATTTCAATCATGCAGAATTAAACAGCCTTAATTTTCACAATTAACAGAATGATGTTTTAAAGGTCTTCGATATTAATACATTTCAATGTGTGAATGTGTGATTTTTTTACAGGCCTATTGCAATTCATAATTTCTTATACTGGCTGTTAAACTGAAGAAAAATTAGACTAAATTGTCCATAAATTCAATTAGCACTAAAGATAGTCTGGAGATCATTCACCCAGAAGGCCATTAGAAATCCAATAAGGACCCAATAAGACTTCAAAGTCTGGCCATGAAGAGTGAAGATCCCCCCCCCAATTAAAAAGTGTATTCTGCCATGTCTAATCAAAGCAAAATGTAAACAGACAAAATGTACACTACTTCAAAGTTTCCAAATGAAGATTTTAGTAAAGTCAGACTCAAGAATTCACTATGGGCATAAACACAAGCATTACCCATCTTAGGGGGTTAGAACAAGCTCAGTAATGGGAATGGTATTATATATACAGGTAATTTATGAGCTGATTCTTTCCAAATCATCGCTCATTAATTGAGAACTCGTAAAGTGGGAGGTATTTTCCCATTGAAATGTTATAAAAATGATGACTGGTTCCAGCCCAGAAATATTTAATCATATATTTCTTGCCAAATAAACAAAGGAAGCACAAACATATTATTAGAATTAACATTAGATCAAGAATATACACACATTTAAACAAAAACAAATCCTTGGAGAAAAACAATTATTTGCTATATTTGTAACATTGAATGTGAATTTTGGTCACTTTGATTTTCAGCAGGTTTTTTTGTCGCGTATCCCATTCTGAGCTGGTGGAGATGGCTCACAATAAGTACCTAAAATGAACCGGGTGTAGTAACAGGATCAGGTTGGGTCGTGAAACGAAGTGATAGGAATTGGGCAGCATGGTAACGAACGCTGTAAAGTGTAATGCTGCAAATGAGCAAGGGACAAAGTCAGATATCTGTTATCTGAAAACGTTACTGGGCCACTGATGGTGTTTTTGTGCAGCACATATTGAGTTACATACAAATAAAAAAAAAATATATGAAAGACGATATTTATATTTTTGCCGCAGAAATTTCTCATAAAGATATGAACTTGTAAATCGAGAGCTCAGAAAGTGAGAACTACCTGTATAATAAATCAAAGTTGTGATTATTAATATATGAGACAGACAAATAAGCTCTTTCAATAGAATGGACTTATCAGTATGAGATATTTAACCTTTTGCAAGACAAAGACACCTTGCTTTTACCATTGACTGAACACGACTATTATTCCTGCTGCTTTAGAACGTTAGGCAGGAAATGTGCATTCTGCACTCACATGCACCAACTTTGTCAGTCTGAATTGTGCTTTAATATGAGTGGGCACAATTTTCTTTGGGATGAAAGGCCTTTATTAGCGCAGACAGCCGGCGCAGAACGACTGGGAGGGATCCCCACTGCCTGCTGTGTTCACACCATTTAAGCATTTCTGGAATTTACATCCTGACTGTGATACAGTCACCACACTGATGACATGTTGACTTGACCAGCTATCTATACTGTATTTATCGAGAATACATTTCCATAAGCAAGACAGCAAATTATAAAGTGAACACAAATTAATCTGCAACAGATTGTGTTACGGTGATTCCAGGACCCCAGCAAGACAGGAACCTGAATGTGGTAACTGCATGGACTGCAGCTCCACAGCTTGAGCTGAATGGCTCAGTCTTGGCAGAGATCCGTCTAATTGGAGAATGGAGTCACATGCTTTAAACAGACCACCCCCTAGGTGCTGATAATCATTATGTAACACCACCATCCTCACCACTCTGCAGTAGTGGAGCCACCCACAACACACAGTTGTGATAGATAAATCCTGAATAGTGCTTCTGTCTATCACAGGGCACATACCACAGAACCTGGAGAAAATCTAGCTGCAGATCATAATAACACCACGTAACCATACCTGGGGTAAGTGGTTAGAAGCTGGATGGATGGATATCGAAAGAAAATTGTAGAACCCGAACTCAGAAACTTATAAGCACTCCATGAATGAAGCTTGCATTACGCAGAGGAATACAGCAATTAACCATAACATTAAAATCACCTCCCTAATATTGTGTGTGTCCCCTTTCTTGCCACCAATACATCTCTGACCCGTTCAGGGATGGACTCTACAAGACCGCTTAAGGTGTCCTGTGGTATCTGGCACCAAGATGTTAGCAGCAGATCCTTTAAGTCTGGTAAGTTATGAGGTGGGGCCTCCATGGATCAGACATGGATCAGATTGTTTGGCACATGCCACAGATGCTCGATTGGCTTGAGATCTGGGGAATTTGGAGACCAGCTCAACACCTTGAACTCTTTTTCATGTTCCTCAAAACATTCCTGAACAACCTCTGCAGTGTGGCAAGGTGCATTATCCTGCTGAAAGAGGCCACTGCCATTAGGGAATACCGTTACCATGAAGGGGTGCACTTGGTCTGCAACAATGTTTAGGTAGGTGGTATGAAAGTATCAAAGTAACATCCACATGAATGACAGGACCCAAGATCTCCCACAGAGCATTGCCCAGAGCATCACACTTCCTCAGCAGTCTTGCCTTCTTCCCAGAAGGCATCCTGGTACCACCTCTTCCCACGGTAAACAACACACATGTACCTGGCCGTCCACATGATGTAACAGAAAACATAATTCATCAGACCAGGCCACCTTTTTCCAATGCTCTATGGTCCAGTTGTGACATCCATGTGCCCTTTGAAGGCATTTCTGCCTACAAACAACAGAGGCCACATAGGGACTCTGACAAGTCTGTGGCTACGTAGTCCCATACACAGCAAGCAGCTATGCGTTGTGTTCTGACACCTTTCTATCATAGCCAGCATTAACGTTTTTTAGTAATCTGTGCTACAGTAGCTCTCCTGTGAGGTCGGACCAGACGGCTACCCTTTGCTCCCCAAGTGCATCAGTGAGCCTTGGGCATCCATGACCCCGTCGCTGGTTCACCAGTTGGCCTTACTTGAACCACTTTCAGTGAGTACTGACCACTGCATACGAAGAACACACCACAATACCTGCCATTTTGGAGATCCACTCACCTGGTCATCTAGCCATCACAATTTGGCCCTCGTCAAAGTCATTCATATCCTTATGCTTCCCCATTTTTCCTGTTTTCAATACAACACCTTCAAGAACTGACTGTTTACTTGACTAATACATAATGGGACCATTGACAGGTGCCATTGCAACAAGATAATCAACGCTATTCACTTCACTTGCTAGTGGTTTTAATGTTACGGCTGATCTGTGTATATTTATGAAGTACATGCAATGAAATACTAACTTCAGATTGCAGGAAAGCACATAAATTTATTATGAATCATAGAACAACAATTGATAGGGGATGTAGTTAATTTTAAATAAAATTCATTTAAAACAAAAAACCATGTACTGTATTAAGCCGAAGCAAAAAGCAACCTTCAAGCGTGAAAAATATCACATCCAATATCTCCGAATTTTAAAAAGTCGGTTCTGTCTCATTGACGTCAATCTCAGTCGCTCTACTTTCCCAAGTGATTTCTATAACCGGGTTTCAATCTTGAAAGAAGCATTTATGCTTAAAGGAATTTTATGACTCAAGGTGCATTGACACAAAGTTAAAGGTCACAGGAAAAACTAATTTTGGTAGATTGGAAATCAGAGAAAAGTGACCTCATCACCTCCTTTGTTGGTGAAATATTACTTTTCCCCTCTTCAGTTTTAGGGGGAGAGAGAAATTGTGTGAATATTTTGTGTGAATGTGCTTCAGGCTGCAGCAAGTAAATATGCTAGAGGCAAAATCTGAACTATTGTAGATATTCAAGTAATTATGATACGCAAGCATTTCTCATTTGGTTAATTAAATGGTTTATTTGATCACAGCGACAACTACATCCCGGCAATAATGGTAGCAAAACACATCTTCCGGGCACACTAAACTGAGAAGAAATTTGACTTTATTATGGTGAATAACTAAATGTTGTTAACCTTACCATTATACAGTAGGTTTTACATTTTCAGTGTCTTGTTTTGCTTGAGTAGACTCTCATGCTTAGTGTAAATATAAAAGAAAAATAAGACATCTGATAACTTGTAGAAAGATCAATCATATGAAACCCCACCCCTTCTAATGGTTTATCCTGGTTTGGGTCACAGGGAGCAGCTATCTCAGGCGGTATCATGCACAAGGCTGAGGTTCAGCATGGATGACATACCAATCTATCACGGGGTACATATATAATCATACGCTACCAGGAACTGAGAGATACCAGTTAGCCCGTTGGTTCTCAATCCTGTTCCTGGTGCCCAGCCTGCCAGAATGTTTTCATTCCTGTCCTACTGCACTAATCAGGCTTATATGGCCCTTAATAGGCTAAAAACGAATGTGGCAGGTTGAAAGCAGTGTGGACTGGAATGAAAACATTGTGGTGGTGGGGGAACAGGAACAGGACTGACAACCACTGGCCTAACTGCGTGTCTTTGTCCTGGAAGAAATCTGCACGATATGGAGAGAAAATGCAAACACCATACACAAAGAGCAGAAGCAGGATTTGAACCCCAACCCCAGAGGTGTGAGACAACACTGTTCCCTACTACCACCTACATGTAAAGCTATATGTGACAAATAGATGCAATAAAATCAAGGTAATTTGCCACATACAGGTTTTTGGGTGTTGTTTTTCACTAGGTGACACCCAAAGTGGGTGGGACGGTGGTGCAATTGTTCACACTGATGCTTCCCACCTCTGGGACCTGGGTTCAAGTCTCTGCCAGGGTTTTGTGTTTGGAGTTTGTGTGGTCTCCCTCTGTTGTTGTGGAGTTTCCTCCAGGTACTCTGGTTTCCCCACACGGTCCAATAAATATGCCAATGTTGTTTGCAGTTACCAAATTGCCTATAGGTGTGTGAATGTGCCCCGCAATGGGCTGGCGCCCCATCCAGGGTTGTTCCCTGCCTTGTGCCTGTAGCCTCCAGGATAGGCTCTGGACTCCCTGCAACCCTGTATAAGACAAGTGGTTTTGGAAAATGGATGGACACCCAAAGTCAAGAAACTAGGACTTCACTCATTAGGATATTTTCCATTTAGTATAGTTTCACCTCAGTTTATTTACTTGGATGACATTTTGTTTTTAAACCTAAAATAAATCCATCAGTCTGCTGACAGTAAGCTTAAATCAAAATGATTTAGCTATATCGTTAAATATGGTGTTTCTCTGTTTTTTCCCCAGTATTATTCATTGTTCTTATACAAAGTGTAAAAACAAAATGATACCAGGTTGTAACTCCAAACTTTGTACTAGTTTTTGGGAATGACAAGCATAAATCTGTGCCCCATGTAGCATGAGAAACGCGCACCCAGTCTCCTGATTTGATTCCATTAAACCCCATGTTACTCTTGTGGCTTGGTGAGGCTCCTGATCGTAGTGGATGTGGTTAGTACAGTATAGCGATTAGTAACTAGTCTCAGTCAAAAGCCTAAGTGTTAACCATAAAAGACCAATTCCATTTCCTGAACACACAGGACAGGGCACAGAAGTACGCAGCAAAATTAAAAGCTCAGTTCACACCATTCAAAAGCTTAAATCCAGGGTGTCCATCAAAGGTGTTATTACTGAATCTATTGGAAGTATGTACTTTTTCCCACCCGTGACTCTTGGTA